>JBAMHW010000025.1:16127360-16139932 GCA_037177495.1 Rhadinocentrus ornatus
GTTTAATCTCCACTGGCAGTTTGTTCCACTTGTTTGCAGCATAACAGCTAAATGCTGCTTCTCCATGTTTAGTCTCTAATAGCTGATAAGCAGAATTCAGGGTTCAGTCTAAATGATCAATAGAGACAGAGGGTGAATTTAGTTGCAGTAAAGTGGGCTGATCCACTGTGCTGTGAAAGGGGTCCATGCCTCACACAAATTTGAGATTATCTTTAGGCTGCGTGTTGAAACATCCTGGATGCTCACAGTAAACACCATCAGTAACAAGTAAGACTTCATAGATTCACTTTGTGTTTATAAGTGTTTAATTATACCTATTATTTTCAGCTAATGCGTTTTGCCCTGTAGAACTGCATCTATATCTCGTGCACCTATGCATGAAATCTGCATAGAAACTTTTAACTAATCTTGCTTTTAATTATTTAATGTAACTTGTAATTTTATTGTGATTTTTTTGCTATTTGTTGCTGCCTTTTACTTTTTAAGGGTTTCTTTGCATCACCTGTTATGCTTTTAATGTTTTATGAATTGTCTTGTACACAAAATGTGCTATACACATAAACTTGTCTTGCCTAGAAACCCAGAGCTTTTTCCCAGTGTTTTCTTAGCCTGTTTTTGTCATAGTTGTACACATGCAACAAATTTTTGATTTTATTCTACAATATCAGCTTTCTTTTCATTAGTATAAACTGGAAAAAGTCCAGTTGTCTTTTTATTATTGTAGTCTTATAAAACTAAATGGTGTGTGGAGGCTAAAATAATTGCTGCATCTTATAAGTCTTACTCTTTCCTTTAATGCTTGTGTGTTGTGGTCCAAACAAATTAGTCACAAATGAATTAATTATTACTGATCCTCTGATACAACTAATGTTTACAAACCTGAATTTTGCAGCAGTTTCAGAGAGGGGAGAGCCCTCCCTTGACATTGGCCTCCTCAGAGCAAGTTGTCTAGTTTTGATAAGAGATTTTGGGTGGTGAGGTCACCATGTAGACTCCTTATCTTCACAGCCATTTAAAGGGTAGTCGCCTTCTCCAGGTCTTTAACATGCTTTAAGACATGTGGATTTTTGTTATCATTTCTGTGTGTTTTTTTCATTTTATGGGGAAATGAGGGAAAACTAATGCAATCCACGTCTTCTGAAGAGCAGATGAGACCTTCATCATCATCGTAAAGTAGGCCAAATGAAAATATATGTGTATATCTAAACCTATTACCTTATATTCCACATAGAACAGAAGCTACTTAAATAGAAAACAAGTATTACTGAAAACACAATTAAGTTAATTTTGCTTAGACTGTTTTAACTAAATCTTCATTCAGTGATCCAACATTTTGTTCATTTCTTCCAAATCACATCATATTACAAAGCCCTTTCTTTTTTGTCAAAAATAACTCTTGTTAATGATTTCAGCAGTTTTTCCTGCTTTAATTAATATTTTTGCCATGTTTACTTAGATTATATGCAGTACTGACATGGTTTGGTGGAGTATTCATTAATAAATTCACCATCAGAGGTTATCAGTTTATAGTTTTCTCTAAAGAACAGGCTACATAGTCTTGTACAGAGACTTACTTTAATGAGCCTCTTACTTTATTATTTAAATGTTTATTGTACTGCACGACAGCAAAAATGGGAATATATTACTACATGGCTTTGAATTTTGTACTTTTGCTGTTTTTCTCCAAAGCAGCCCTATCTCAGAGCAGTTGGCATGACTATTTCCCTCACAGTTCACATAAGTTCAGCACTTATGCGTGTAAGTGTCAAAGTCACTCACAGATGACAAGGACAGGGTTAATCTGTCTACTCGGACAGCCTAAGCAGAGAGAAGAGGAAAAAGCCACGTAATCTGATGTCCCGCCTGCTGCTCATCTGAGTATGGTTGGCTATAGAGGGGGCATTGCTTGAGACAGCTGCCCAAACTGGATTACATGACAGCACATGTTAGTGAAAGGGCACCTGAACACAAGTACACACACACAGACACATATACAAGCCGATGCACACATACACTGCACACGCAGGTGCACAAGCCAAGAAGATTAGTCAGACGTGCATCTTCGCCTCAAGCAGGGAGATTAAAGTCCTCACTTGCTGAGAAAGACAAAGAAAGTTGGAGCAGTGCAACAACTCTTTGTTTCTTTTTCTTGCTGTATTTAAAAAAATTGATCCCTTAACACTTATTGGACACAACTAAATGACTCCCTGTGCTTTCAGATATCTGTTTTATTGAAGTCGGACTACAGTACCTGGGGGCTAAGACTTCCTACATCAGGGGGATGGAGACAGATTCACAGGCAGAACCAGACAATGATGCCCAGGTACCAGACAACGAAATGAGTTTGGACGCATCAGGATTTGAGGTGACTGCAGACCGTCTGGAACAACTGATGAAAAGCATGGAGGTGTTGCTGTCTGATGTGGAGCAGTTACGGAGCCACTGCAGCCACCAGGCCAGCGAGCTGATGCTTGCGGCAGTGGACCTGAGGCAGCAGCAGGAGGAGCTGAAAGAGAGTTACGCTGAGCTGTCCAGAGAAATGCAGGAGATAGTGGATTCAGTGGAGGACCTGTTCAGCACCAAGAGCGCCTTTGAAGCCAAAGAGAAGCAAGCACAGAAACTGAACCGGCAGCTCTGAGAGACAGAAAGGAACGGCCAGACTTTGTTTTTTAATTGTGGAGGAAAACACTGTGTGGGGTGGTGGTTTTGGCTTTGGGTGTGTGACATACAATTTGGATGGGATTGGTTTTTGGAGATCTTGTGGTTCGAAGCTTTAGTGAGATCTTTGAATGGTATTTGTTTTGAAAATTGTTATTTTTAGATCTGTGTCTGACAGCCACATTCACTGAAAGAACATTTGTAATACCCTTGCATCTGTATCACTAAATATGATAATAAATTAAGTTGAAAAACAAAACAAACCAAAGAATTGTGAATATAATGAAAGAACAGCTTGGTGTGCTGCTGCCATTGTCCTATAAACAAGTCTCATGTCTCATTTAGTCATTATCATGTGATGACTAAACAAAGATCCAGCTGGTGCTGGTGATTATTTTGTCTGCCACATAGGCATGTATATTAAGACAACAGTATCATATCTTCTCTAATTAACTTGAATGACACTTTGGATTTTCTAAAATTCTGACACAGGTTGTTACTCTCCTCTCATTCCCTTTCTTTTACACTCTGCTTGCATCCAGGCATGCTCCACTTTGGTTTCTATCTAAAATTAAACTGACCAGATCCTAAAGGCAGTGTTTACCTCCCACCAGGCCCACTGCTGTGACTTTAGCGGTCTGTATTTAGTGGTTATGGGATGTGTGAAAGGAGCAATCAATGGTCTGTAGCCTGTAAAAATGACAAAAGTAATGACAGAAAAACAATGAATGAAAAGCACAAGGCTTTTACATTTAATTTACGTGGATCTCTACAATGCTTGATGGTGATTTTTAAATAGCAATTAATTGTGTAAATATGTTGTTTGTGTTGAGATACTATGAATCCCATCTCTTCATCCACACACACACACACACGCACACATATATGTATATATTATATATAGAGAGCGACAAACAGACAGAGAGAGACATAAGTATAGCTCTTTTTTGGGGAAAACAACAACAAGAAAAAAACAAAAAAAGGCAAGCAATGTCTTTATGTGTGGTTGAAATCCGACACTTCATGGGCTGTGGTTTTCTAACCGCTGGAGTGTAAGGGGGGGGGGGGGAGATAGAAAGCTGGGTGTCAGTGCCTACCTTCTCCTCGGAGGTGCACATCCCTCTGTGCTACTGATCTACCAGTTGGCGATTCTCCTGGACAAGGTTAGTCAACATAAAGATTTATTTGGTTTTGTTGATTGCATGTTTTCATTCATTTCTTATATATTTGTTGCCTATAAACATTATAAAAGAAATCACTGAACTAGCACAGTTATATTTTAAGTATATTAAATTATATGTGTGTTTTTTCACTAAAAGTTAAGGTTTTCCGTAGCTATCCGCGTTGGTTGTTCAACATTGACTTTTAGTGAACATGAACATCCTGCAAGTCCTGGGCATCCTACACCTGCTGGCTGTTCCTGCTTTTACGGTCAGTAAAGCTTTGATAATGAGTTAAGCATTGATAATAACCTTGCACTAATGTGCACTGTCACAGTGCACTCTCTATTTAAGTATTAAATTCCTTGGTTTGGATGGGAATTGCAAAGATATGCACTGCAAAACTTTTTAGTGACATTAATTTTCCTCAACTGAAAATGTACTATATTAGTTTAAATAAATATGCAGTTTCTCACTCTATTATTCTTTTAAATGACAATAAAATACTTCCAGTATTCCTAGTATGGTCACAGTTCATTTAGGGCTTGTTTCCTGTAAGCATTAGCATTTTTTTTCCAAAAGAGGAGAAATTACATGCACTAAGTATATCTGTCACTACAGCCACTATAAGTCAAACTCTCTGAAAATTAGTAAAGTACCATTGTCATCCCCATTGCTGCTGCACACACAAACAACTTGGCCAATTGTCACCCTGCTAACCAGGAAACTGGAGCAAAAGCATATATGGCCACAGTTGTCATTCAGAGTTGAACTAGTAGGATTTTACAACCATGATCTGCTTCTAGTAGCAGATCAAGCCAAGCTAAGCCAAGCCAACTTTATTTATAAAGCACTTTCGAAATACTAAGTACTGACTAAGGTGCTAGTCACTCAAACACTGAATGTAGCAGGTTGTTTTTAAATCACTACGCATGCTACAGGTTTTTTGCAATATGTGTAATCATCACAACTGTAACATGTTTTTTTTTTGTTTGTTTTTTTGTATGAGACACTAAGATGTCTCACAGAAAAAAGCCATTGCTATGTAGACGCAACACAGAGAAAGAAGCAACCATACAAATTAACGCTCATACTTGTAATTATATTTAAAATGACATAATTGTCTGTAGATGGTTGTAAAGAAAACCAGGCTTGAAAGAACATGCAAACTTCATGCCCCAGTACGACAGCCAGAACAGAATCTTATAAAGCAGACCAAATTCCACCCAATTTAAAATCAACATGATAAAAAAAGAAAAAAGAAGAAAAACAAGCTCCAGCAAAATCATAAAAAGGTTGTATTGAGTCTGTGAGTATATTCTCAAATAGCCAAAACGTTTAGTTGTTTAGTCTACACTTACTTACTTCATACTTTATGTGACAATAACACTGCAGGATAATGTTGTTACCCAAAAGTTTTACAGTGTCCTTGCTCTTGCACCAACACTAATGCTGTTCGTATGTCAGTATATATGTCCGTAAATAAACATGTTATGCAACATAAAGAGGTTGGTTTGTGGCTATGAGTTCCAGTTTCTATTTTACAGTGTCTCGTCTAATCTCAGTGTGTCTCAGGGTTTCGTGGTGAGGGTACGATGTGGTGCATGGCAGCACTCAGTGTTCCAGCAGAGAAGTTAGAGTGCTGTTTTACTGCTGTTTTTTTATTTATTTATTTTTTCCTGTTAGCTAACACAGCCAGTCAATGACTACTGGGGAGAGTTTGGAGCATTTGGGCCCTGCAGCCGTTCTTGTGGCACAGGAGTGGCAATGAGAACCAGAACATGTATTACTTCAAGGTAGATCATACAAGATAGAAAATATATCTTCTATGAAAATCTGCATATGATAACACCTAAAAAGTTTCAGCTAACTCCATTTTTTTCTGCAGGACGGATGGAGGAAACAACTGTATAGGATCCTCCAAGTCCTTCCGCACCTGTAATACACATGTAAATATGCTTTATCCTTTAAATAAATATATCCACACAGCAAACAGTGTGTCATATCTTGTTTATACAGTATGGCACATTTTCTGATATGTCAGGCATGCCCAGTTGGAGCGAAGGATTTTAGGGAGGAGCAGTGTTCTGAATTTGACAGAATGGACTTTCAAAGAAAACGCCACACATGGGTGCCTTACTATGGAGGTACATGATCTTTTTTTTTTTTTTACCACATTTCTTAACATATTTAGAACTATTAGGATTTTCTAAATTTATCAATGTTCCATTGTAGAGTGATGTCAGTGTGGTTTTGCTTAATTTCTTTTCACATAACAATGTCATGACCTTTTTAAACTATGTTAAGCTTTGAGAATTAAAATATATATGATCCAGGTTTGTAATAGCTGTTTCTTCAATATTCTAGCATCCAACCCATGTGAGCTGAACTGTGTACCAAGAGGACAAAATTTTTTCTACCGACACAGACCAGCAGTGGTGGATGGGACTCCATGCTATGTAGGACGCAATGATATTTGTGTGGACGGTGTCTGCAGGGTGAGACTTAAGATCCAACCTGTCTTACTACAGAATATAATTTCTTTTCCTTTTCTTAAACTGTAGTTGTGTGTCTGTTTTTTGTTTTTTCCCATGATTAAATCACATATCTATTTATCTCTTTTCAGCTTTTGACCCATGCAGAGTTTATGGGCCTAGATAACGACACAATCTCTGTTCACTCCGCTGCCCCAGTTGCTGTCGCTCCTCATCCAAGAGAGACATTCACATACATCTACAGGGCTGGTGTCTTTAGCGAGTGCTCTGCCACCTGCAATGGAGGCATGCAGTTTCGCGTTGTGGAGTGTTTGGTTCAGGATCCAACAAACCCTCATGTAGTGGACGAGTCTCACTGCATCACCCAGCGACTACAGAGGCCAACGAGTCAGCAGGCCTGCAACATGCATCCATGCACTCCAGAGTACAGTGTCTCCAGCTTCAGTGTGGTTTGTGTAACCTGCTGTATGATAGCAGGGAATGTCTATATTTTAAAAGCCATACAAATTAGTAACAGAATCAAAATGGAATTATACTACTCTTGCTTTTTTTCTTAATACTGTCTAATTAAAGCTAAGGACATTAAAAATATCTCTATATTATTTTACTGTTTTAGAACTGATGCAGTTTCTCTCCAGTGTCAAATGAGTATACCAGTTGTCTAAGCTTTGATCTCATTTAACTATAACAATAAAGATGTGAGATCAAAATCGATTTGGCAATAATAAAGCAATACAACCAACTAAACTGTATTGCTGTTGCATTTGATTGTCAGTGTTCAGTGACCTGTGGGGAAGGACAGCAGACGAGGGAGGTGATTTGTATTGGACCATCTGGGGAACATCTTCCTGACCAGGCCTGTAGAGGACTGGCACGGCCTCCTTCTGTCCAGGCCTGCCGCAGACCTGCCTGTCACACTCAAATTTCCTGGCATGTGACTGAGTATGGACTGGTAGGTAGTGAGGAACTGTCTTTTGAATTGTAAAAATACTTTTTAGTGTTCTAGTATCTCTAAATTCCTCTCCCATTTGTCTCCCTAGTGTTCTAGAAGCTGTGGTGGTGGTGTGAGAGAGAGGAAAGTCACTTGTTATGATACAGATCTGAACCCGTATCCTGAGGATAGATGTGGATTAGCTATCAAACCCACTTCTGTGGAGACATGCAACATACAGCCCTGCCATAGAGCACAAAGTGAGTTTAAAAAGTGACTGCCTGTTGTGATATAATTATTATTGTTGCTCTTGTTTTTTTTTTTGTTTTTTTGTTCTTTTTTTTTTTCTTCTATACTTTAACTTTCTTCTCTCTAGTGGTTCCAAGTATTCAGGACCCAGGGGCAGGTGGAAGCCCCACAAGAGGATTTGTCCCTCATGTTCCAGGAGAAACCTCAGGTATGCTGTGTGAGAATGGTTTGTGGAAGTGATACTTTTCTCCATTTTGTTTTTTTGTTATTACGCTTGAGCATGCAGTGACTGGTATGTTCAGCCAAGTAAAAAACATGCAGAAACTATGATAACTTAATGGGCAGTCATGCACAATTGCTAGCTAAATCATTCAACTCATGTTGCTTGTGGAGTATAATGCATTGAGAGCTGAATAATTGTGCTGGTGTCCTTATCGTTGTCATCACCCACAAATCATTTTTGGATTAATTTATTTTCAAGCCATGCAGAAAATATACAGGCACGTTATGTTATAATTGCTACTGTCTAGACCATGATTGCACCACTTTTTCATTCCTTTCATGTTTCTAACTCACGAACACAGAGCCAGTATTACTTCTTTACTATTTAAAAGGCATGTCTATATTCTACAAAATACCCTAAAAAAAAGGCTATACTAAAAAATAGGACCATGTATACACATCTGTGAATTTCATTCAATTGTAGTCAGTATTGTGACATGTCTACAACATGTGCAGAAATCCTATGCTTGATCCCATCTGTGTTTTCTTACTTAAGCTTCAAGGTCAGATCCAAATAGTGTGCATAGCCTCTACCCTCCAGTGATGAGTCCACGTTGTGAACAGTCAGCACACGGCTGCTGTCCTGATGGCCAAACCCCTGCAACTGGACCTGGAAACCGGGGATGCTTATCACATGACTGTGTTCGCAGCAGGTTACATGCTTCCTGTATCCATAAAACCGAAATACCACACAAAATAAACTGGTGGCAGGGACGTGTTTCATACACTAAAACATGTCTCTTCTTCTTAGATATGGCTGTTGTTTGGATGGCGCTACACTTGCTCGAGGATTTGGAAGAGCTGGATGTCCTGAGTACCAAACAACTGGGGTAGAAATTGTATTAGCTTTGTTGGCTTAAGCTTTGCAAAATTTACATTTTCGGTCTAATAGAAAGCTCGGATACAAATCTAGACCCATTCAGCTGGAAAGATTTGTCGGTTTTCCCCAGAAGGGTGGGTCATTTTACTTTTAAACTTAAGCTACGTGGGTTCCTGTAGTTATAGAGCTTTACCCTTACTAGCAAATTAAAGAACAGGAAATGTTAGCCTTGGTTGAATACATTTTCACCATTATTGCAAATATCTGTTTTTCTATCAAATATCTAGAATGTTGTAAATAGCAAATTAGAGTATTTTGTAAATAAAACACAAATTACTCTGTAAATACTAACTCTTTCCTCTCTGCACATACTGTTTATGTGTGATAAAGTTACCAGAAACAAGTAGATTTGCTCTCCCTCTGTTTGTTTCACACGGTAGTTCTCATTAAACCTCTGATTTCCACATGCTGCCGATGTGTTTTCTAAAGCAACACAATGAGGAACTTAAAAAGAGACAAATTAATCAGTGCAAAAATATTTTTAATTACATGATTTTTCTGATTGGGATGTTTTTGACTTACACAATTTATGTGCAAATATTACATTCAGGATGTTTTATTGATTAAATCATAACAAATTTCTATAATTTGTCGTTTATCAGGTAACAGCCCACAGAGGGTTTATTGGTGTGGATAATGACAGCAACTCTGTTCACTCTGTTGCACCCATCGCATCTCCTCCAAGAGAGACATTCACATACATCTACAGGACTGGTGTCTTTAGCGAGTGCTCTGCCACCTGCAATGGAGGCGTGCAGTATCGCACTGTCAATTGTTTTTCCCAAGATCCAACAAATCCCTGTGTGGTGGACGAGTCTTTCTGCATTGCTCAGCGCCTGCAGAGGCCACTGAGTCAGCAGGCCTGCAACACACATCCATGTACTCTAGAGTACAGTGTCTCCAGCTTCAGTGTGGTTTGTATCTTCCAGCTGGAAACTTTAATGGTTTAGCTATGAAGCAGATTACAAAATGGGAACAATGTTTACACTATTATTCTTGCTTTATGTGACTGTCCTTTTTCCTTTAAAACCCCTCAGAATTTAACAGCAGCATCCTAATCAATGTTCAACAAGACTGAATTGTTGTTACGTTTGATTGTCAGTGTTCAGTGACCTGTGGGGAAGGACAGCAGACGAGGGAGGTGATTTGTATTGGACCATCTGGGGAACATCTTCCTGACCAGGCCTGTAGAGGACTGGCACGGCCTCCTTCTGTCCAGGCCTGCCGCAGACCTGCCTGTCACACTCAAATTTCCTGGCATGTGACTGAGTATGGACTGGTAGGTAGTGAGGAACTGTCTTTTGAATTGTAAAAATACTTTTTAGTGTTCTAGTATCTCTAAATTCCTCTCCCATTTGTCTCCCTAGTGTTCTAGAAGCTGTGGTGGTGGTGTGAGAGAGAGGAAAGTCACTTGTTATGATACAGATCTGAACCCGTATCCTGAGGATAGATGTGGATTAGCTATCAAACCCACTTCTGTGGAGACATGCAACATACAGCCCTGCCATAGAGCACAAAGTGAGTTTTAACGGTAACTGTATCTGTTGTGATATAATTATTATTGTTGTCTTGTTTTGTTGTTTTTTTTGTTGTTTTTTTACTTTAACTTTCTTCTCTCTAGTGGTTCCAAGTTTTCAGGACCCAGGGGCAGGTGGAAGCCCCATAAGAGGATTTGTCCCTCATGTTCCAGGAGGATCCCAAGGTATGCTGTGTGAGAATGGTTTGTGGAAGTGATTTTTTTCTCCTTTTTGCTTTGTATTCTCATTTTTACCATGTAACTGTTTCATATGTATAGAGTGTGTAGCCAAAGCAGACACAAAAAGATGTGCAAAGAATTTGGAATAGCAAATGAGTCCTTTTAACAGTTTTTTGTCATATTATTCTTAAATACATGTCTATAAAATAAGGGTAAGTACTCTCAATCTATGTTGCAATTATCACTGGTTTTACTATATTGCCAATAATTTTATTTTTTGGTCTTTCAGTCAATACCATATTGTAAAGGTCATATTCATATTCTAAAAAATACCCCAAAACAAAACCAAAAAGCAGATTAACATAACTTTAATCAAATATGTTTCTAAATCTTCTTAAAAGTGATAAACACATTGCCTAAAGTGTTTTGGCATGTTAATAACAAGCACAGTACCATAATGTTTGACTTTGTCTTTGTTTACTTGTTTAGCTTCAAGGCTGGATACACAGAGTGGCCGTGATCTCTACCCTCCTGTCGTGGGTCCTCGCTGTGCACAGTCACTGTTTGGGTGTTGTCCTGATGGCAATACCCCTGCAACAGGGCCCGGGAACCATGGCTGCTCACAAGATGACTGTGTTCGCAGCAGGTGGCAGCCTTCCTAGATCCCATTCTTCCTATTCTTTAAACCAATAAATGACATTTAACAAATTGATGGGAGGTTTAGTGTCTGAATGGTTTCTAACACTAAAAACTGTTCTTAGGTTTAGCTGTTGTTTGGATGGTGTGACAACAGCTCAAGGACCTGGAAGGGCTGGATGTCCTGAGTATCAGACAACAGAGGTAAGAAGCAAATCTGCTTTTCACTGTAATTTAGTGAACTCATTGAAGTCATTAAATAGCTAAAACTAATTACTGATTTTACAAGTTAAAGATCAACTACTTAAAAATGTACATCTCAGTCAGTTAAAATGGTTTTGTGATGCTATTCTATGGCCCTGAGAACCAGAAAAACATAACTTAACGATACACGATAGCATCACCTACAGTATATTATCTTGGCCTCCTTCTAAATGTATAAATATAATTGAAAGCTACATTTAAAGAAGTGGACCAATATTTTCAGGCTCAGCTGTGCATATTTTATCTGTTTTTTACTTCATTTTGTTTCTTGCAAGTTGTTTGAAATTTTGAGAGTAGTAAAAAATTATGGATTTAAATAGTAAAATTGACTCTCTGGCTTTTTATCTGCTAGATCTTGTGGATATTTCTATTTTTACTAAACCTAAAGGAAGATATGTGTCCCCTTTTTTCTCTTCAAAACAGCAACATCCATTGCTCCCTGCAGATCCATCTTCTGGCAATGTGTGCTCCTTGCCTCGCGATGAGGGTCCTTGTGATACTTGGACGGTGCGGTTCACCTATGACTCCCGCAACGGCAAATGTACAGAATTCTGGTATGGAGGCTGCCATGGGAATGCCAATAATTTTATGTCCATGGATGCCTGTCAGAAAGAGTGTGGGGGTGTGAGAAGGGGGCCTCCATCCACATCTCGCAGGGTGAACCAAACGAGAAGCTCCCTTGCTGGCATTGCGAGAGCAAGGGCTCAGCGCTCACGTCTCCAGCGAGCAAGATAGCTGACAAACCTCTTTGATGAAGCAAATCACATGATACTTGGACACATATGCATAGATGGATAACAGATTAAAGGGAAAACATTCATTATTGGCCTCTACAATGAGGGAAATTAAATTTTACAATTTAGATGGATATGTTAGGCAATTCTGTATATCTCAAAACATCAAACAGGGTAATGTATTTTAGAAAATGTGATACCCCATCCTTACACTAGAGTTAAACCAACTTTCCAATCATGGCAAAGCACTCTGAAGCTGTGCTGGTCGCCCAACATCTTAATATGATGTTGTTTTTTTCCTAAATACGTTTAGTAAAACAGACACAATCTGTATTTCCAAAAAAGCACTT
Source organism: Rhadinocentrus ornatus (assembly GCA_037177495.1). NCBI lineage: Eukaryota > Metazoa > Chordata > Actinopteri > Atheriniformes > Melanotaeniidae > Rhadinocentrus > Rhadinocentrus ornatus. The sequence goes on from JBAMHW010000025.1 coordinate 16,139,696, forward strand.
GACTTTAGTATATAGAGTTTTCCTGAAAATATTTAGAAATAATATACAGTATGTATAAAGTAGAGTATCATTGTAAATCTTTGTGGTGCTCATTATATTGATATGTGAATTGTGCTTCATTGTTCAGAATTAAATTTAATACTTATGTGAGAATTACTCCAGTCATGTCATGTCATTTTCTGTACCGCTTGTTCCCATTAGGGGTCGCGGGGTGAGCTGGAGCCTATCCCAGCAGTG
>JBAMHW010000025.1:16140805-16152911 GCA_037177495.1 Rhadinocentrus ornatus
ATAAAATATTTGTCTCCATGAGGTTGGTTCCACGTTAAAAAGGAAAAAATCCCTCTGACTTTTATGTTGAATATTTTTCTTTTATTTTGAAGGCGCTTCCTTTGGCAACCGGAAATGTTTTGTCGTCACTTCCTTGGATATTTTTCTAGAACCAGTAAAAATTTGCACATTGATTTGAGACATAAAAGACAGCTTTTTTGTGTGTTTTCTTCCCCGTAAACAGACCGAGTCTGCGGTGAGCACTAAAATGGTAAGTGTGCTTTGACCCAACTTTAAAATGATAATGATTTCCATACAAGCTCAAATTTGTCTTAGCTAAGCTAACAAACGCCAACGCTAATCGTTGGTACTCCAAGCGTGGATTTCGTCTCAGTTCTTACGTAGCCATTCATTGAGTTTTGACATCGTTCTCTTGCTAAATCCTCTTTATGTATCACACATATAAAGTGATGAAACCACGTTAGACAGAATGTTACTCCTACAATTCAGTATTGGCATAGCAGTGATAACGACATTACTGATGGGCAGTGGTTTGTTGCTAAATGACCAGGTTAATAATGACAGAACGGGTTTTCAATAATTGCCCCCTTATTTCTTTTCTTCTTCTTCGTGTTTTTTAAAAGAGAAATTAATACATGTATAATCTGAAGCACAACTAATAAATATGTTGGTGTACTAGAAAATGAACTCCATTACTTAGTTTTAATTATTACACTTTATTTAACAGTCGCACACTATTTTGCTTGTCCAGCCAACCAAGAGACCAGAGGGCCGCACGTATGCTGACTATGAGTCAGTCAACGAGTGCATGGAAGGTAAGTCTTATACAAACCTTTTCATGTCAATAAATCATATTGTAACCATCGATCACTGCTGCGATAGTCAGCTCTTAGAACACGGCTGTACCTTAGTTTTTATGGTTTGTCGCTTATCATACATTAAAGGTAACCAGCATTTATCAAGACAAAGTAATGCAAAGAAAAAAATAAAATAAAATAAATCATTCAATCTCTATACTGCAACTTGAATGCAACCTTTTAAAATCTGAAGGTGTTACAAAAATCTTCACATAATTCTCCATATCTACTAAAGTGTTTTCTCAGCTTCCAATGAAACTATTCAAATGAACTGATAAAAGAAGAAAACAAAAACAAAACATTTAATGGGTTTAACCTTTTCACTTTTAATCTAAATGACTGCATTAACCATTAAATTCTAATATTGCAATACAGCTAGATCTTTATGAGATTCACAAAGTCAATAATGAGAGGATTCTTCTTGCTGGAGTCCAAGCTAACGATATACATAAATCTTAAGCTAGTTGTGGCACAGCTTCTTTTCACTGGGTCTACTTCTTGTGCCTTCGCTGGTGTATTAGCTTGACAAGAGTGATGATGTGCAGCAAGTGTGGAACTTTATATTTTGAAAGGAGAAAAATATGCTTATTTAAAAAAAAAAAGTCATGATTTTTAAAGGTTGATCAAGTTTTATTATAGGGCTGCGCCAGTACTGCATTTTTTTTCAAACGGAGTACGACCACCAATTATATGCATTTAGGTACTTGCCAATACTTAGTACCGATATAAATACTAATAGTGGTTGAGTGGTTAATTGTGTGACATTTCAAATGGATGATCCTGAGCCTTTCTGTAAATGCAAAACAAATGCCCAGAATCTTCAAAAATAAGAGGAGACAGTAGTTTTCGGTGGATTTATGTTTACAGTTGTAACAAGGCACCGATATGCCTAAAATCAGCTTCTCTCGCCAAGATAATACCAAGTTCCGAATTTTAAAACGGAGGCAGTAAAAACTTTGTTTCTGTGCACCTGATTATAAAAATTCTAATTACTAGGTTTAAAAACAATCAGAAACTACATAAATAAGGAGGATAAGCAAAATAAGCTTTTTTCATCCAAATAATGGCAAATTCCAATTTTTAATGTGGCGTGACTTATTAATTAGTTGTTCATGTGTTAATGTGTTAGGAAATTTTCATCTCTTTGTATTAACGCATTCATTTTGGCAGCCCTATTTTTTATTTTTATTTTTGCATTGGTATTTGGTTCTCCAATATCGGAACACATGAATTTATGCTGCTGTAACTGAAATTTGCTGAATTTTCCCAGTCTGGGATTAATAAAGTATTTCTGATTTCTGATGAAAACAGTACAGACACATAGTATCCGACCAATACCTGACACTGTTATCAGTGCATCTCTAGTTTATTGAATCATTAATTGTTGACAATACAATGACTATATTCATCCTCCTAATTAGGGGTGTATAATATCATATCGTTGGCAGTAATACTGGTAGAATTTTTGACACTGGTAGAAAATGTAATACAGTGATATCACACGATGACACGTTGCAGACCCGACATTGTTTAACACACTACAGTGTAGCACTGTGGAACTCAGCTGAACAAGTGAACGAGGAAACATGGCAGAGAAAAGCAGAGCGTGGCTGTACAAAATATAGAATGCTAATTTCTGCTTTAAACAAAAAACAAACAGTGATTCACTTGTTCCTAAAGACAGCACACTTATGCAGCTTCATGCTGCTGTTACACCCCAGTGTTCCCAACGTAGTGACTCTGTTGCTATATTAAGAGTATTCCTAGACCCTAAAAGCGACTCTTTCAAAGCAGGTGTATTGACAAATCCAGCAACTTTTTTGGGGGGTCTTTTTGGAGACTTATCTATGTCCGATCTCCTATATAGTGGCTGTGTTGTCTGCTGTCATTTCTCCAGATGTAAAGTCACACACACTCAATCAAAACGTTGACAAACAGCATGGGTGAATGCAGCTGTTGCTTCAGCACCGCTGTAACTTTTGGGTATTAAAAACTTAAATAATAAAGTAAATTAATTAAGAGGGACCAATATAAGACCAGCAAACTGCAACATCTGTGACTGGATCCACCACATCCACTTTAAAGCAGACCTGAAGAGGTTAGTCACTGTAAATTCAAAGCTTAATGTTAGTTTCTATGTTAGCAACAAGCTCAGAGTCAAAACAGTGTAACCGTTAGCTTGTTACTTTTCTACTAAAATAATAACTCATCAACTCCACTCTTCTGTTCAGAAAAAGAATGAGATATTGAACCTTTTTTTAATTAAATTTTAAAAAGTTTAAAATGAATATTTTCTGTACTTATCTCAGTTATTTCAAGCCACTTAAAAAACAAAACAAAACTGATTTTTCTGATGCATTAGTGAAGGAGTTTCCATCTGTGGACCTCTTGAACCACTGTCCTGCAGATTTTACATGTTTACATGCTGCAATACACTTGAGTCAAGTTATTAATGGGTCATTAGAGGCTTGTGCAGAAAATAAACTGTCATACGGATCAGGTGTGTTGCTGCAGGGAAACGCCTAAACCGGCAGGACAGGTGATCCTGCACTAAAGTGCAGCATATTGGCCCTCCTCTCTACGTTCAGGAAAAAAATGCTATGAGCTACAGTATTAGTAGTATTTATATAACTGTCATTAGCTTCCAGCTGGAGGTGTTTATGTGCTGTCTAAAAATAAAGGCAATAAAGATGATAACTTTTTATTAACTTTGCAGCTTGTTTTAAAATATGTAATTAAATAAATGTGCTCAGTGCCTACAACTGTAACATAGCGTTAGAAAACAAAACAGCATTGTCACATTTCCTATTCAAACATGGCACTGCTGTTATAACGTTACAGCAAACAAATGACATGTGCGAAGGGTAATGAAATCTCCGTCACGACTGTTAACATTACAGCTATCAATGCAATTATGTAACTCACTATTTATGTTATTGTTAGCAGCTAACTTGCCAATTAGTTTACAGAGACGACTGTAAACAATTTCTCTTCGTCAGAAATTGAATCAGCCAAGATATTCTTATTTAGGCAAAACCTTTCTGGTGAGGTCATGGCTAAACCTGATTGCCACTACTGCGCATGTGTGTCAAGGACAGAAAGGCAGACATGGCAGCAGATGGTACAGTGATAGTTTTTAGAGAAAAACAAAGCTAAAAAAAAATAAACAATAATGTCTGCTACTAAATTAAATTAGGCAACGTAATCATGACTAATCGACTTACCTTGGTAACCATAGCTACAAGCAAGGCTTTATTTTGCTGTATGCCTTATGCCGTCGGGCAAACGATGGAAGAATTTTACCGAGGCTGTGACTTCTTGTTTAGCCAGAGACATCAATATTGTTTATTGTTATCAAGATATTTTCGAAAAGTATTGTAATATCATTTTTGGACGATATCGCCCACCCCTACATCTAATAACTAGTTTTTTTGCCATGAAAACAATCATTTGATCCAGGTGGGTGTATATGCTACTTGTTCTGCTGGATATGAGTGGGGCATTTGGCTTAAGTGCTAGCTGGTACGCTGGATAAATGGAGTATAAACTACTGACACGGTTCAGAGCTCGTTTTGCTGGTGTGTAAAATAAATAAATAAATAGAGGACCCATTAATTTCTTTCATTTGGTTGTGTTTGGTTAACTGATTGGTTAAGTTCACTTGTGACTTTGATAGACAGATGACCAGTCATCTGCCATATAGTGTCCGCCCTTTTCAAAGTGCTATGTGTGCTCCTTTTTCTATCACCAGCTTATAATCTTACCAGAAATGATGATGGGAGGTGAGAGAAAAGTAAATCTCATAAATGGACGGAAGAACATTTGCTGGTGAGATGGAGCATTACCCTAAAGTGGCAATGTTCTGTCAGACCTGGGTAATTAATCATCGGCAAAGTAATTGTACATCATAAGGAGAGAGAGAAAAAAAACTAATCACCAACCACTCACTGATTAAAATAAAGCCTGGTAACCAGCACATTCTGCAGACCAGCTGGTTTTTATTTATTCGTTTAAAACTACATTTTACTAGCGATAACTACATTGTATATCAGTCATAGGTTGATGTAGGTATACAGATTCAGTGTGATTTAGCCTACTTAGCACACGTGCTATATGGATCTGTGTTTATTTTTTATTTATTTTTTAAGGACTATGCTGATATTCAAACTAAACAACTGGCTCTTTGGGTTGTTAGTTAATCAATATTAAAATGTAAAATTATTACAATAACCTGTTAAATGCTTTTTAGCATAGTACATAGGATTTTGGCTTTCTCCTCCAAATCAAATGTTTGGAAACTGTTTTGCTGCTATTAAAGATGTCTGTCACTTCTCCTCCAGGTGTTTGCAAAATGTATGAAGAACATCTTAAGAGGATGAATCCAAACAGCCCATCCATTACTTATGACATCAGTCAGTTATTTGACTTCATTGATGACCTGGCAGATCTGAGCTGTCTTGTGTAAGTAACTGGGGGGAGAGATAACATTTACCGGGCTGTTCACTTTCTCTAAAATAATTTTACTTTTAATGCAGGTACAGAGCTGATACTCAGACATACCAACCGTACAACAAAGACTGGATTAAAGAGAAGATATATGTCCTACTGCGACGTCAGGCACAGCAAGCAGCAAAGTAAAAGCATCTTTGGCGTGTTGTCCTGCTACATACACTTGAAAGGAGTTAACGCTGCTATATGATTACACGGCGCCTTAAAGTTCTGTGTATAAGGACAACATTGTCAATCTAACAAGGGAAGGGTTTCATGTTATTGTATACGTTTTATTATTGTAGAATTTTTTTTTTTTTTGGGGGGGGGCAGTTTTTGGGAAATGGAATGAGGTAAAAGAATTTGGGCTTTATACCAAAATCCCTTTTTAGTTGAAGTGCTTGACAACTTTTCCTCATTCTCATATGTACATTTTTAATTGATGCATGACTAATGGGGCTAAAAGCTGCAAGCAGTAACTTGCTGATTGCAAGAGATTCTCCCTCGGAGAAATAACCCACCCATTTTGTTTCCGGATGTCCTGCAGGTTTTGAATGCAGCTGATATATTTTTGATCGAGCTAGAAGTAGAGTATTTAAAAAGGTCTTGGAAAGTTACATTTTCACATTTTATCCGTTGTTGTTATTGCCATGTGGACCTTATGTCATGATGTAAAATGCTGTTTTTGTAAACCCATTGTTTTGCATAGCATCTGAATTCTAACCCTGTTTGTTACCTTTGATTTAAACAAAATAAATGATTGATTTCTAACTTGTCTCATTAATACAACTGTTAGTACAATGTACTATGTTTTTAGGGTACTGCCAGGATTAATCTGTGTAAAAAGTATGGCCATGTAGTTCCATATTCAGTGACTCATCACACTTTTTTTGTTAGATTTTCAGTTAGTACTATTGTATATATAATTTTTGTATTAATAATAATGTAGAACCTTGAATATGTGTTAACAGATTTACTGCCAACGTTCTATTATAGAAATATGGAACTGTAAAGTCCTCGTTCCAGTAGTCCTAGCTACTGTCTAAATTGTGTTTTAATGAAGTTTCAGTTTCTTTCTTAATTTTTTATGAAGGTATTTATGACCAAATAAAATCAGGACAAAACGTCCATACAATGTCAATAGGCTACATTGCTTTGGCCATGTAATTTATTACTACATTTTACGTAAGAGCATCGTACGTCGATCACATTCATTTGTATGCCCCGTACTGTCTCTTTAAATGTGGCGGGTTGCCCTGTTGTTGCCGTGCTGGAAACCCCGTATTGACTCTGAAGGGACCCAAGATGGCTGAATACTCACGGGGGGCACTTAGCAATTATCTGAGCAAGACGTCTGAAATGAATGGCAAATAGCATTATAACGTAAAGCGCAACCTTGGTGTAATCACACTACTCCAGTTTATTGGTTTGCATTTTTTTGGAATGACTGAATATATGTAAGGAGAGTGGTCTCTCCGCGGCCCCGAGCCAGAACATGGCGGAACACTTGGGGAAGAAGTAGTAGCTAACGCTAGTTAGCTGGCATATTATTTAAGAAAAGTAAATACGTCAATTTAGCTATAAAACGGATTTTGTGTTCTGCAAGGGCGAAATAATATTACCGATCCATAATTTTATTTCGTTTGTTTAAATAGCCTCTTTTTACATTGAATATGTGGAGCGTAGGCAGTTAGCGTACTAGCTAGCTCGTTAGATTTGATAGCTAACGTTACCTGCAAGCGTACAGACTGTACCAGTAAGCAGGCAGTCTATTTTGTGAGCCAGCGATCGGGCCACTGGAGTTAACTATAAATACTCGTCGCTCAGCTGTATAATTTTTTTTTTTTTTTTTGTATTTGTTTGGTTTTTGGTCATGTCTTACGTCCGCTTTTTTGTCGATTAATGCAAACGTCAGTGTCCGCGATGTTAATTAGACTGTCGTTAGCGCTCTACAGTGGTTTATGTACTGTTCCTGTGCGGCGCTCACCCGAATCCTTTGCTAGATAAGTATTGAGGCAGTTTGTTAAAACTAATCACATGTGTAGTTAGTAAGTGCAAAGGACACGAAAAGCATATTGCTCAAAGTGTTTAACTTTGAAACAGCTTGCCAGAATGACGGATACCCGTCGACGAGTCAAAGTCTATACCCTCAATGAGGACAGACAGTGGGATGACCGTGGGACAGGACATGTCTCCTCGGGCTATGTAGAGAGATTGAAAGGCACGTCACTACTGGTCCGAGCTGAGAGTGATGGTAAGTGAACAGTTGAGAAACCCATGAATAACTTTCCAGTCTGGAGATAATTTTTCAAGTAGACTGCAAATAAAACGACCATCATAAACAGCTGATGCAACTAGATGTCTTTATTAGAATACAGTAACATTTCCTTTGGTTGTAGTAAATGCTTATCTATATGTGTCCCCACTGTTTAAATCTAATAGGTTCACTACTTTTGGAGTCTAAAATCAACCCAAACACAGCCTACCAGAAACAACAGGTTAGTACACACGGTAGAGTTTGCTGGAGTGGAATATGGCTTTTCTTTCTTTGTATTGTAAATTGGTTTTATTTTTCTTTTGCAAAGGATACTTTGATAGTATGGTCAGAAGCTGAAAACTATGACCTGGCACTCAGCTTCCAGGAGAAGGCTGGATGTGATGAAATCTGGGAGAAAATATGCCAGGTATCTGTACAACTTCTTGTCTGAGTACATTTGTCTATGCCATCTGTCTTTTAAGTTAATTTCTGCTGTATTCTTTGTAATATGTTCCATATCCAGTTATATCCTTTGTCGCTAAAATGTTTCTCATGGTTAAGGTGCAAGGAAAGGACCCTTCAGTGGACATCACACAGGATGTGGTGGATGAGTCTGAGGAGGAGCGCTTTGATGACATGTCATCGCCAGGTCTGGAATTGCCCCCATGTGAACTGAATCGCTTGGAGGACCTTGCCGAACTGGTGGCCTCTTCACTCCCATCACCACTGCGCCGTGAGAAACTGGCACTGGCTGTGGAGAACGAAGGCTACATTCGGAAGTTTCTGGAACTGTTCCGTATGTGTGAGGATTTGGACAACAGAGAAGGATTGCACCATCTGTACGAAATAATTAAAGGCATCTTTCTGCTGAATCGCACTGCACTCTTTGAGGTTATGTTCTCAGATGAGTGCATCATGGACGTCATTGGTTGTCTGGAGTTCGACCCATCACTGCCACAGCCACGGCAGCATCGGGAGTTTCTTACTAAGACAGCCCGCTTTAAGGAGGTTATCCCCATTTCTGATCCTGAACTGCGTCAGAAAATTCACCAGACGTATCGCGTGCAGTATATTCAGGATATGGTGCTGCCTACACCCTCTGTTTTTGAGGAGAACATGCTGTCCACCCTGCACTCCTTCATCTTCTTCAACAAGGTGGAGATTGTGGGCATGCTACAGGTGAGGCAAATTTGGTGTAAAGATTTTGTCAGTGATGGATTTTTTTTTATTCTTGAGTGAGTGAATCTTAAAGTATTCCTCATATGTGCGTCAATAAAAAATATTGGGTCAAGGCAGTTGATTGAAATCTATAAAATGCAATTCTCTATTACTAAAAACTATTTTTGTAAACAGACAAACCTGTTGAGCAAACAACATTAAGTCCATGTACAGAGAGGCTTGCATTTTAATGCTTTTTAATAATTAGAAATTAATATCAGTCATTTTAGGATTGTACAGAAGTAAAAATTTTGATTTACTGTCTCTTTATCCAGTCTGAGATTGTTAGTCTTTTATGGTCATGTGACCTTTGTGTTTTTGTACTATGTCAACTCAGCAGTGTTTGTGTATGGCTGTCTCCATAGAGATAGAGAAGTGTTTTGTAAATCAGTTATGCTGTGCTAGAGGAAAACTGAAACGGGCACGCTGTTGACTCTGGTACACTGGGCTGAAGTTGAACACCAATATCATGAACCTCTCTTTTCTTTTGAAGTGCAACATTCTTGTTAAGATTTTTTTTTTAAAAAGTGGAAGAAGAAGAAATCGCTAAACAGGGTTTTTATATATTCAGTTTATTGGAAGACATTTAGTGACACTGGGATTTGGCAGGTTACGTCTTATCTAGAATGCACAGTAATGAGCCATTATATATTTTATATACGTCAGATCCCTGGCAGCTTTTTCTAATGGTAAAATTCAAATGTGTTGGAACTTTTTTCTTTTCTTTTCTTTTTTTTTTTTTTTTCCAAAAGATTTACACAAAAGGGGTTAAGTTATAGTAAATCAATTATTGGTGGTTTTGATGAATTTTCTTATTTGTTTGTGTCAGTAGTATCAGATTTGTACTATTGTATATGACCAACCATCTTGTTAGACATTTTTTAGATTAAAAAAGTGTGAGGCCCTGTTGTACCTCATTCTCTTGGTCATCTATTTCTTACTCTTTCATGATCTCTTCTCCCTTATTTAATGTCAGGATGATGAGAAGTTCCTCACAGACCTTTTTGCACAGCTAACAGACGAGGCTACAGATGATGACAAAAGACATGAACTGGTATGATGGTAGTATTACTGCTTTTATTCATGAATCAGTACTGTTTGGTACTTGATTTGATTCATCCTGTGCCTTAGTTAATTGCACCATATTTGTTTTTTGTAAATTTCTTACAGGTAAACTTCCTAAAGGAGTTCTGCGCATTCTCACAAACATTACAACCTCAAAACAGAGACGCTTTCTTCAAGACATTGTCAAACATGGGCATTCTGCCTGCACTAGAGGTCATTCTGGTGAGTTAATTGTGATTAACATCATAGTTTATAATTGGCCCAGACATAGTGAAGTGTTTGGCTTTGAGAGGAAAAATTCAGTAGCTTAGGTGCCAATACTACGCTTTTTGCTGTGGTTTAATGGATATTTAGTTTTATAATAAATTGAAAGTGGAAATAGTGGACATGGCCTTATGTTGTCAGTCATTGCGCACACCTCATAAAGACCTTTTTAGGAGAAAAATCATACGCACATTTGATCAGGTTTGTATTCATTTGCAACATGATGTGATTACAGATACATTTCTATTTGTGTTATGAGTGCAGCATTCACTTAAAATTTATATTTACAGTTTGATGGTGTATACCCACTGACTGCTTCATCTTTTCATGTAGACCCTGACTCAGATAAATGTAGATAAACTTGTGCTAAACAAAGACATTGTAAAATTGGTTTGGTCATGTAACGCACAGAATTTTGAAATACATTGATCATATAAATTGTCTTAGTACACACAATGAAGTTGGACTATGATGTCGCTGCAGTAGAATATTGTGTTTATTTGGTTTAAGCAAGACACTTTATTGTTGCAAGGAGCAATATTTGCTTTTAAGTTTTATTCCAACTCATCTCTCTAACCAATCTCTTCAGTTTGTTGTGACAAATGATCCGTGGTTCATCATCTGTCATGAAGGTCGGATCTTGGACAAACTTTTGTTCCAATGTGTTAAATTTAGAGTGACCTTGTAGGCATGGATTAGAATATTGAGACAAAGTTTTATTGTTTTATCTTGTGAAGAATCACATGGAAATAGGAATCAGTATTTTCATTACCTTAGGACAAGCAATTTACATCCTAAAACGCATGGTTTGATGTCGCCATGTTGGATTGTCATTTATACTACTGTATAGTAAGAGGATTAACCAAACACCGGCTGTAGAGTGGAGTTTTTCACCGTTTCTGGGGGGAAAAAATCACAGTAACAGAAATCCTTTTTGGAGTCACTCACTACTGATTTTCATTCAAATATATTGTATATTTCTGTTCGTGACCCAGATTACCTAAATGATCTGTCACACTCAACACAAAAAAATATACTTCACTTACACACCAGTTTTTAGATAAAGAAACAAGTCTGGTAACTCTCATTAATATCAGTAATATAAGGCTGTAATTGTTTTTCAGCTTTTGTGAAATGTCTTGTTCATTTTCCAAGGCACTATTTATAATCTCATGTTGAATGACATCAAATTTCATTGAATTTGTTTAAGCTCTTATTAAAACAGACATTTAGAGAACCAAATACCCAATGTAATTTTGAAAAAGTAAGAAGAACGAACTTATCACACTTTTATGTAAAACAGCTGAATTTATGTGACTGTGTGAAGACACTACTGGCATACTTTTGGGTCAGCATTGTGGCCCCTTACAGGAATTTAACCCTATATGACGCTATCCTTTGCTGGGCAGGTTGTTATAAAAACGAGATAGAAATAAAAGCCACACTCACTTTTTATCAAATCAAAATTTATTTATATAGCACTTTTCATACACAAAGTAACACAAAGTGCTGTACATAATAAAAATAAATCATACATATTAAAAACAAATTTTTATAAAATTTTCAAACAAAACTTTACCCCTTGAAGAATAAAAAGTAAATCGTACACAAACTCACACTCATACAAACCAAGCACATGCACGCTCCCCCCTACCCGCCCATATCCCGATCTGTACAACGATATTTTGGGGATCCAGTTACACCGGAAGCCAGCCCACCCATGACCACAGAGGGTGCCACCACCGTAACCACCCAGGTGAGGACAGGCCGGGGTCCACACCACAGCCACAGCGCTGCAATGCCGGACCCCCAACCACCCAGACAAGAGTGGTCATCGTGGCAACAGCCCTGCAGTCAGAGCAGGCAGAGGCACCGGTGTGAAGGATCCCCAGGAGGAAACACTGGAGTTAAACAGTAAAAACAAGAATAAATTCACTAAGAAACAATAAGAACTGAT
>JBAMHW010000025.1:16153011-16167474 GCA_037177495.1 Rhadinocentrus ornatus
GCTTGGAGCTCCTGAGTTTTCACAGACTGGTGAAACCTAGAAAGCTGCCACAGATGTGGTTATTATCTTTGCTCTGTGTGGGCACAAAAAAAAAACTAAACTTAGTTTTACAGTTACTCAAGTCTTGACTGACTGGTTGGGCTTGTTTTGTTGTTTCGAGGTTGCAGAAATTAGGTCAGTGTGAAGGTTGGATTACTTAAGTGTTTTACTTTGCCAGCCAGATTTTGTCACACTGTGTACGTTTGATTAAGTTTGTGCTTTCCAGTAAATTGACTGAATCAGAAGTATGCCCGGATGTCCACTTGTTTTTTAATTTCCTTAACCACTCTGTTTTCTTTGCATCTTTGTTTGGGTGAGGCTGGGAAATCACCACTTATCATTTGTATACTATAATTTTGTGTAGGCTACACACTCTTGATATTATATCATGCAGAATAGTTCCCATATGCAATGCCCACACTTTTGGCATGCAGGTCAATATATTAGTGAAGGATGTTGGATATACTCTTTGTATGTCCTTGAACAGAAGTTTGCACTTTACTCACAAATAAATTTTTGTCAAACAGGGGATGGACGATGTTCAAGTGCGTGGGGCAGCCACAGATATCTTCTCTTATCTGGTTGAGTACAACCCCTCCATGGTACGAGAGTTTGTCATGCAGGAATCGCAGCAGAATGATGATGTAAGTGTGTGTAAAGGAAGATCCTGAAATTTGATTAGTTCCTCTCAGCAGTGGGTATAAACCAATATTTCTCTGGCCTTTCAGGACATCCTCTTGATCAATCTGATCATAGAGCATATGATCTGTGATACAGACCCAGAGCTTGGTGGAGCAGTGCAGCTAATGGGCTTGCTACGGACTCTAGTGGATCCAGAGAACATGTTGGCAACTGCAAATGTGAGTTCACACACTGCTTAAGTATAAATTAGATCAGATTTTACTGACAGTTGATTGTAAGCTTAACCAGGATCAGTTAAAAGGCATTAAGCAGAAACACCAGCTATAGTCATGTATGTCTTAAGAATATACAGGAGAAGAAAACAAGTAACTGTTAAGTCTGAGTAGTGCTCTGTGTTCACACCACACAACTTACTTCATGAAAAGCAAAGGGGCAGATTTTAATGCAGACACACTGGCAATATTAGGTGAAAAAAACCCCAGCTTTCTTACAATAAAATTACTCTCAGTAACTGAAGAAATAACCATTGCTGCAGATTTAACACATTGAATCTAAGATCTGCACCCCTACTGCTTTTATTGTTTGGTATTGGAAAGTATTTGTGCATTACACTCACAATTTGTTTTTCTTTCCAGAAAACTGAAAAGACCGAGTTCCTGAGCTTTTTCTACAAGCATTGCATGCATGTCCTTTCAGCTCCACTCCTAGCCAACACCACAGAAGAAAAACCCAGCAAAGGTACTAAATATCTTTGAACTGTGTTTACATGTTTCGTGTTTTTAAAAAAAAAAAAAAATGTTTTCAACATTTTATTGTATTAATTTTTTTTTCTTTTTTGTAGATGATTTTCAAACATCACAGTTACTTGCCTTGATTTTGGAGTTGCTAACATTTTGTGTTGAGCACCACACATATCACATCAAGAACTACATAATCAATAAGGATATTCTCAGGAGGGTTCTAGTGCTCATGGCCTCTCAGCATGCCTTCCTGGCACTATGTAAGTCACATTTATATCCTTAAACAGATATTTTTTAACTGTCATTACGTGCCAACGTGGACACAACTTGGCACCATTAAGGGGCTTTGACATAGGACGCAGTGGGTGCTGCACTCTGCTTCCAAAGGATATTGAGGATATTAGAACCTGCACCCTGAAGAAGAGAGGAGCTGCTAACATCAATCACACCCCTGCTCAGTAAAGTAATGCTAGAGCTTTCCTTGGACAGCATTATAGTCACATCCTACTCATATATTTACAGCTGGAAAAAAAGTCTGTTTGGTTGCAGCAGAACTGGCACTAGCACCTAGTCTGCATCCCACCTGTGCAGTGCGCATGGCACATACTGTATCTTGTATTAAAATCCCTTTAAAGTATTGTAATTTCTGACATAAAGCAGTTCAGAACTCTGAATAGACTTGTATGTATGTATGCACAGGCGCCCTGCGCTTCATGCGGAGGATTATTGGTCTTAAGGATGAATTCTACAATCGTTATATCATGAGAAACTTCCTCTTTGAGCCCGTCATCAAGGCCTTCCTTAATAATGGCTCACGCTACAATCTCATGAACTCGGCCATCATTGAGATGTTTGAATATATCCGAGTGGTGAGTATTCCCAGGACTCATTGGCAAATTATCAGAACTTTTTTTCCTGTATTATTTGGTTTTACTGGTCATTAAAATATCATTGATTTTATTATTGTTATATTTTTTAAATATACATATATTTTCTTTTTTTTCTTGTTTGGTTGCGAAACATTCAAACTGTTAATGATGGGATCTATCAGTCACTTTCATATACTACAAACTTGTCAAACTTTTAGTGTTATCTGATGTTTTAAATTGTATGGTGTAATCTAACTTGCACCCATCTATTTATTTATTTAAAACATTTTCTAAGTATTTCATACCACATTTCGCTACTTCATTTCTATAGTCTTCTATAGTGTCCTATATTGTACACAGCCTTTCATTTAATACTTTTTCCCTGCATCGCTTGTATCTTTTTTTCTTTTGCCTCCCATTATCCCTAGGAGGATGTTAAGTCTCTCACAGCTCATATAGTGGAAAACTACTGGAAGGCTCTAGAGGATGTGGACTACGTCCAGACATTCAAGGGCCTAAAGCTGCGATATGAACAACAACGAGAGAGACAAGACAACCCCAAACTGGATAGGTGAGAGCCAAGACGCAATGCTGCTGTTACTATCACAATGACACCAATTTAGTAATTACTGAGACCAGAGATATCCCAAAACAAGTGGGATATCAGTTTTAATATATTTTATTTTGGGACTTGTACAGTGTTAACTACTAAAACAAGCACTTCAGGGTTTTCATGTAAACAGAGTGAGATGACTAATTGCTGAGATTGTGTAATCCACTAGTTACTTCTCACTGACAGTTGGTACACTGTACAATTGAAATGTGAAAGTGAAACTGCTGAGCATGTTGCTCATGATTATAAACAAATGCTCGAGCAACGGTGTTTACCAGCTGTTTCCCATTCATTGCTTTTGGGAGTTCTCAGGAATTTCAGGGTTTCTTAAAAACAATCGCTGGATATGTAATAGCTTTTTTTTTCTTATTCCCCCCTGGTGTTTTGTTTTTGTACTTAGTTTGTAGTGCACATTAAGGTTCAATAACTTATTGGGGGCTTGATAGATTAAAAAAGAACATACATGTTTTTTGGATTTATTGCTTTAATCACTGAATTGTTTATTATCTTTGACAGCATGCGCTCTATCCTCCGAAACCACCGCATCCGTCGTGATGCAAGGTCGCTTGAGGATGAAGAGGAGATGTGGTTCAATACAGATGAAGATGACCTTGAGGATGGTGAGGCAGTGGTTCCACCTTCTGACAAGATGAAAAGTGAGGAAGACCTCATGGAACCCATTAGCAAGTTCATGGAAAGAAAGAAATGTAAGTTTGAGACAATAATTTATTTATTTTTTTCTATTTTGATGCATTTAGTTTCCTACGTTGGGACGGAGAGAATCGTACTGTTATTACAGGACCATATATATTTATCAATGAATACTTTGGTGGTGTAGTCTATAATTAAATAGAGGAAAATATTAAGTTGTAGTAAAGACATTTTCAAGTGAGATTTATTTTTTTTTAATCCCCATCCTTCTATTTTAATCTTCAGTGAAAGACACAGAGGATAAAGAGGTGATGGGGAAGTCAAGCTTTTCGGGCAGGCAGAATCCAAGCTTCAAGCTTTCCTTCTCTGGATCCACTAAAACCAGCCTGCCCAGCCCTCCTTCATCTGCCTCACTGAATGCCAGTTCTCCAGGATCACCAGGTTCTCCGGGTTCAGGGGCACGGAGCTCACCCCCCAACACAACTGTAACCACAAAGGTACCTGCCAGCTTTTTAAAAAAAAAAAATGTCTCAGTAAAATCCAGCATGATTTTTCATTGACAGACTCAGCTTTAATTATGAAGTCACAACAGTTTTTAACAATCTCTATTCTTTTATTTTTAAGAACTCTTGTTTTTTTTGTTCTATTTATTTATTTATTTTGCTTTTAGCTCTGACATTTTACACCTATTCTGTTAAATTTTCACACTAACCGTGTTCTGTATTGTATGTGGTTATCACTGCCCACTGTGTAAGGCTTTATTTAGATACTGGAAAACAAGAACAAAATAAAATAAGATCTTATCCAGAAACTGAGTTATCAGATATGACATAATGCAGTTCATTTCATAACTAGTGGCAGAGAACTTTTACAGCAAATATGAGACTGAACATCTTCCAATAACAGATTAGTGGTAGAATTAGAACTGAGAAAAGTGGAAGTTTTAAAATAAACCTTAGCTTCTAATGTAAAGCAGAACTACAATATCTGAAATCCTAGGTTAACAAAACTTAAAAGGTTTCTCAAACTGATCATGGCTGATGTTTTTTATTTTATTTTTCTCTATCTTAGGGAGGTTTAGTGGGACTTGTGGACTATCCTGATGACGACGAGGAGGAAGAAGAAGAGGAGGAGGAGGATGGGGAGAGTAAAGAGGACCCTCTGCCACCTACAAAGAAATCAAAACTGAATTTGTAAAGGATCACTTTTGCAGCTGTGCTCTGCTCAGTTTTCAGAGCATTGACTGTACACAGGAATGATTAAACTTGTAAACAATGAATGATGAAAGCCACCCCTCATTGTCAGCGGGTGGCCAAAAGAGGAGCAGACTGGTATTGAATATGAAGCCTCCTCAGACTTACCCTATTCATACAAGTGCCAATCAGGAGACCAGGAATGGAAACTGCGTCTGAAAAATGGAGTAGACAAACGATGGTTTTGGGGGGGAGAGATCTCTTCATAGATTTTTATTAAACTCCGACAGCATGAGGCTGGTTGGAGTTTGGTAATTACACAACTGGAGGAAAAGACCACATACTAATACACATGTACATGCAGACTGAAATCCCACAGAGCTCGTGCTCGGACCATAACTCACTGCCCCTCCCCCTGCCCCCCACTCAGGGAAGTACATAACAGCGGCCCAGATGGGTTGGCCAATTCAGACCCAGAACCACCAATCACACCCTATCCCCTTTTGAGAGTCCACTTCCTCTCTTTCCTTTCTACTTGTTTTCCTACTCTGCTCTTGTTCCCCTCACTGTCAGTTACTTTTCGTCCCTTTTAAGTTAGTATATAGGACCGGATGGGAGGCAGCATGTGGCAAAGAGCTGTCCTTTTTGTCGTTTGATGATGTCATCATTGTTGTCATTCCTCAGAGATGTTCTTTCTCTGAAGAGAAAAAAAGCCAGCAGTTTCTTCGTTTTCTTTTTGTTCTCTATTTGTCTCAATATTTCACCTGTTTTTTGTAAACGACAAGGAGACCTGCCTTTAATTGTTCAAGATGTTTTCAGTGACACTTGAGCAGGTTTTTAAAGACCTCAGTAGGTGAGCTAGTTTTACCCTTTTTGCCCTTTGAAACTGCAGATTTTTTGGAGAATTTGGAATCCCATCTTGATTAAAGATTGAGTGGAATTCTAGATGTGATAAATTTTGTCATATCCTTTCTTTTCTTTTTGCCCCTTTTACATGAGTGTACACTTAGTTGTTCAGAAAATTTGGGACCATTAAAAACGATCTTTGCTGTAAGATGTCCTACTACCTTTGTCCTGATAACTTATTTCTCTGCTGCGTCTAAACTTTTACTGCAGTCATGATTCCTTTTGGTCATAAGAGGATGGCCCAATTTTGGTTGCACAAGCAGGGTTCTTGCGTTTATAATTTTCTATAACACAGGACAGTATCATACTATGAAAATTAAATTCATTCCAGCAGATGCATGGACAAGGAATTCAAAATCACTATCCAATATTCAGTCTACTTGTTCTGCAACTATGACACTAATTTGTCTTATGAAATCCTGCTGCATGTAGCTGTGTAAGCTACCAGTTATATAGTCTGTCTTTTAAGATTTATTTCACACTTACCTCACAGAGGTTATTCTGGGACAAGGATTTGCATGAGCATTCCTGCAAAGACATGTGGCACCTAAAACTTCCTTGGGTAATGTCCTCGTGATCCACCAGGTGGTGCTCTAATTCCACAGGAAAATTGCTGTAGAGCTGCTCCACCACATAGATAATTTCACCTGCACTTTGTGCATAATATGGTGTAGTTATTAACAAATATGAGACAGTTAAAATACTTTTGTATGCATTTGAGCCAACATTTTTGGATAACCTCTGCAGTGCACACATCACTGCTTGGGGGAAGTCGGTCCTTGAGGGCTGCTGTCCTGGAGGCTTTGACAAGAAGCTGTTGATGGGACCCATTTAATTTAAATCAGGTGTATTGGATCAGGGAGACCAAACCTACAGGATTGCAGCCCTGGAGGCCCAGCGCTGAGCACCCCTGCCATGAGGCATTTATTTCTATACTGTTTGAATGTAGAAAGGTGGAGGGAATACTAATACTCTTATTGTTTGAGATTGCATCCTTGTATTTTCTTCTAGAAACAAGACTACAGAAGTTAAATATTTAATTTAAAGTTTCTTTTATTAGGTGGTTAACATTTTTGTTGAAGGTTTACATGATTTAAACTATACATTTGGTTTTAATTCATGTTTCTCAGTAAGCGAATGTGTATGGTGGACATACTTTGTCATAGCTGGAAACCATGTTTTTCTGGTAGACCTGTTTTTTCCAGTTTAGTAAAAATTGTTTAAAAAAAAGTCTCTACCTCCCAGCTTATGTGGTCAACTCAGTGGGAGTTAGAGTACAACTCCAAAACAAACAGCATCAAGGCCACCAAGAAGTCACTGTGTTGTCCCTCCAAGTGCATTGTGGCCTTCAAACATTGTTTATTAATTAAAACCCAACAGAAGAGGATCACTGGGTGCCCAGTGTGCAACGAGAGCCATCACACAACGCCTGTTAAGGCTCCTATTGACATGAAAGCCTTCTCCAGACAACAGCAGCTTTTGAAGAGCAGCCTTTCCTGCCAGCCTCTGTTTGCTCCTCAGCAGGAGTGTGGCAGTGTGTGTATGTGTGTGAGAGAGAGTGTGTTTGTTTGTGCCTTATGTCTTTGCCACTGGAGAGGCCAGCTTGCTCCTGGTGCCAGGCACTGCTCCACCAGAATGTCTGCTCCACTTCCAGTGCCAAGTCACTCACCCGGGTCTGTCCGCCTGTATGTCTGCCAGGCTGAAGAGTCCCCATCAGGGACACTGCTGTCCAGTTTCCTGCTGGGTCAATGAAAAGCCTCTTTGACAGCTCTCTTGATCGGCTCGGCACCCGAAGCACTTGGTCTGCTGGTTATGAACTTTCTCTATATTGATCACATCAGTAAAACTCAGTGCATATGCCAGCAATTATATAGCAGCAGGGGCTACAGCTTTACTGTACTGAGACTAAACGCTGCATGTTTTCATAGAAAACTCACAATCAGGAAAGTAATAATACACTACTGTGAATATACTGATCAGCAGTAATGACAGGCTTTTTGCAAATTATTCATTGCCATTTGTCCTTGTATAATCTTGACACTCAAAGCACAAGCTGACAATCCCAACACAAGGTCCACAAGAACACTTATTCTGGATCGATGGAATATTTTAAATGGTGATCTGGCAGATAAAATTTGCTGACTTATCAAAAAACAAGATCTACCTTTAGTTCTGCACCTACAGGAGTTCCTATCCATATTGCCTGTTTAGTTTTGGCCATGGAAATAGAAACGGACTAAAGCCATCTCCACTCAACGCCAACTTGGACAATAACAGAGACTCAGACTGAAGAATGTCATAATACCAATAACCTCTAAACAAACATAAGTAACACAAGACAAAATTGTTATGAGAAACAGTCTGATCACCTTAATGCACTTTTCCAGTCTGATAATCTTAAATTTAAATTTCACAATGAAAACTCTTCCGTAAGTTTAGTTTGTGCAGAACTGTCGTTTTCTCTGTAGCCCTAACCCAGATTTTTAAAACTCTTAAAGATAGAAAAGTATTTAATGGTTTAAAAAAAATGCATGACATGCCTCTCCTAAAAATAGAAATATAGTATTATTACTTTTTTTTTTTTTTTTTTAAAGGCAACCGAAGCTTCAGATAAACCTGTAGGGGGAGATAGAGACCACAATTATAGCCAAATTATCTGCAGAAACTTGATAACTGCATTTGCAGTTATTTGTGCTTACTTAAAAAACTTTTTGTAAATGAGTTTACGAAGCAAATATCAGATTAAAGGAAAACAAATGTGTAATTTTAAGCCCATGTAATCTAGCTAACCAAATCAGGGTATGAAATGGGAAATGTAGCACACATGCGGTTTTAGGAAACCTGGCCGAGGTTGTCAAAACATCCACACAAAGTCCACCTTCATGTCTCCCTACCGGGCCAGGCGTCGCGGCAGACAATGCCCTGTGTTCCTCGGCACAAAGTGCTCTCTGTCCGCCGGAGCTCCCCCACTTTCATGGCGGTGACTGGCTGTGTTCAACAGTACGTCGGTCGCGGTGTGTGATTAATCACCGTGTTGGAGCTCAGTGTCCCTGAGGCGGAGAGAAGGCAGCAGGCCGACCGGGACCCCGGGGCAGCAGTTATGCCCTGGGTCAGCATCCGTCGGTAGCAAATGAAAGAGTGGAGAAAAGTCATCATCCGTCACATCTGCTTCACATTAAGCCAGAGGTGAGATGCTGTCACGACCAGAAGTCCAGAATACTTTCTATGATGTTTCCTTTTTGCAAACGGAATTGGTGGATGACAGATAGCTAGATTAAGTCAAGAGGTCTCCAGAATGACATAATGTGAACATAATTTCAACATAAAAGAAATGCAATGAGCCTCTTAGACAGACCCCAACAGAACAAAAGTCAGGCCTGCAGATGATACCCGAGGGACGTGTGCAGCATCTACTTTTACTTAAAGTTAGGCTCCTCTCTGAAAAGTGTTTTTAGACTGGTTTAAACCAGTTTAAACGTGTGAATTTCCTCAATTTTAAAGAGGCTCTGGAAATGCTTTTTTTGGCAGGCATTTGTGGACCAGTGTGTTTACAATATAAAGTAATGAGTAATGAATTGCTCTACTTGTTACCCATTCTCACAAGCTGCAAGGCCATATTGTGCATGAATTAAAGAATTTCAGAGGCTTACATATTACCATACCTTCTTTAAATGTTTTTTTTTTTTTTTTTTTTTTATCATCCTTATCCTTTTAATCCTTCCAAGACCCTAATAACCTTTTAAGGAACCTCTTTGGGGATCCTGACCCTGAGGTATTCATTTGGATTCATTTCATAACTTGCATTTACCGAAGCTTTAGTGTTAAGCTTAGAGAAGATACAACTGCTCCTAAACGTACACCATAAAGCAGCAGTACGCCTGAACTTCCTTTGTTTCATGGTTTGCAGCCTGTGATCCCTTCATAAGTCCTGGCACTCTAAATCAAAGATAAATAATGAGCTCTCCCATGGAAGCTGTGGGAAGTGCAAGAATTTGGGCCTGATCTACCATTGCTAAATGTTAAGTGGCTGGTATTGTGCCTCGACATGGGGTACAGGAAACATGGATGTGAACTAAGAGCTCTTGGACTGCGGGTTAAATGGAATTGTCAGAGTGATAAAGAGTGCACTTTCCACACCCAGGAGCATTTGTGTTTGTGCTTGTTTGTGTATGTGAGTGATATGGGTTGGATTGGGGGCATGCTGTAAATCCTCATCATGAGCTGCAGATAGCTGCTTACACACATGTACACACACACTCAGATCTATTTCTAGGAGCAGCACACTTTCCAGGAGTTTACATTTAATGGTGCTCCAGTAATGTGAACTCACACATCAGAATCTAGCAGATAAAATCCCCACACGCAAACATGTCTATCCCTATTTAAAGCATGTAAAACTCACACTGAATAAAATAAAGCCAACTTCACCAGCCCTCTGGGCACTTATAACCAGAGGTGTTGCTGATAAACTTTACTAAGCCGCAGAGCGCTGGAAAACACAATGTCTTCTGTGAAGGATAACACACACACAGGCAAACATCCAACATGTAAAAATCAACCCAGCTATTGAATTGACCTCACATAATGTTGCATGAATGAAGCTCTTAAAGGTATCAGTTTTCAGTCAATTAACAAAGCGGGATCAGACGTGTGGTTCAGTGAGAGTTGAACATGTCGGCCCAGTCACCCAGTCAGGATACTGTTGTGTACATTAAACTCACCATTTAGCTTAACATCCTAGACCTCTAGCTATATGTTAATATCTTGGCAAGGCTTTGGTTTTGGCTGGTAATGCAAAACTAACTAAACAGAACAGTAGCAGTCAAAATGGTGTTTGACATTCACAATTTGTGTCCACTTTTGTTTCCAAGGAGTGAAAGCCTGTGTATAATCCAAACTTCTTCTTTTTTTTCCCTTCTTCCACGCAGCCAGGTCTGATGGCTCCAGCTGCTGGAGTGTCTGAGGCTTTGACGGCGGCTCTGTGTCGTGTGGCGTTGATGTCCACCCTGTGCCAGGCGGCTTGTGTGGTCAACGGGCAACTGAGGAGCCATAGGGGAGCACTAGAGGCGCGGCTCGAGGCAGAAGCTCCTTTGGATGAAATCAGTACCTCGCCATGTATGTGTTCACTGTCCACTCTTCACTCTTTCCTTTCTATTCATCTTTATATTTCTGTCTCAATCCGTGGCTGACCTGGAATAACTCGTCTGTATTTTACGCCTGGCATGTGCCGATTTTATGATTTTCTGCATCCCGCAAAGACGTGTTATAAGCCCACCCCTCGCTGCCTCCTCCGCTCACACCTCATCTCTCTCTGTGGCCAAGGGGCATATGGTTTTGCTGGGCAAGAGATAAGAGAGATGTGTCAGGCTGTGGTACTGAACAAACACATCTTTCATTTTCTTCCTTTTTCCTCTGCTGCCTCAACTTCTTTTCGCTACCTTCTCCTCGTGCCTCTCCTCTGCACTCCTTTTCTTTCACTTCTTTCCTTTCCTGATCCCCTCACCTCTTTCCTCCCCGTGACAGCTGGGTACAATTAAGAGCAAAAAGCGCTTTGTCTTGTTGGGGAGAGAGATTTTGTTATATTTTCGGGTGATGGAAAGGGGAGCAGAGGGAGAGAATGGGCTTCAGATGCTTGCAAGGAGTGAAGACGAGGGGGGAAATGTGGGGCTGCAGGACAAGAGACAGATCTCCTCATGCTGAATGAAAGGCCTTCTATCCTCTCTGGTAGGGCACATTAGAGACATGCGCTCCCTCACTTTATTGAGGGAAAAGTGGTTTCCACCAAACTCTGCTTCCATTTATCTTTGGCTCACTAGCCCTCCACGCTATACACACACACACATGCACACACTTCCTCACACTTTGACATTTGTTCTGCACATGCACACATATGCACATACTGTACGCATGCTGGATTTGCTTTGATTCCTGATTGCTTTGGTTTCTGCGGTGGCTTGATCAGGTTACTGTTCAAACTCTGTGCCAAGCTGGTGTGTGCATGCCTGAGCCTCTGTTCATGCATCTGTGTGGAAGTGTGAAGATGGTTTCCCAGTCAGTGGTGGGAATAGCACCGTTCCAGCAGCTATTATTAGCCCTCTGTTCCACAGGCCCAATTCATTCCCCTGTCTCTTGTCTGACACCAGCATTTCATTATAATATGGCTCCAGAGCAAGAACATCTATGCTATAACATCTAGGACAACCCTGCCCTCATTCCAGCACAGTTTTTTGTAGGATGTGCCACTCCTGTATACATCGTGTTAATTAGTCAGTGTGTCAAAGACACAGGGTGTAATAGTTCCCAGAACTAGGTGACACACTTACATACCCTTTCATTTATGTGCTCAAACACTCACACCAACACACTGCTGACAGATGCACCCTTGACCGCTGAGCATTTCAAGGACACAGTCCTGACGGTGATCTTTGCATATCACTCTTCAGTCATTTAAGCACAGCCCCTGTTCCCACATATGAAGACAAATACATAAACATGCTCTCTGGGTGCGTCAGGTCCATGAGCCCCCACAGGACTGCCAGCCCCACCGAGTGTCTTACATTTCAGATAAGTGCAGCAAGGCTACCAATGAGGTCAATATGGAGTGTGACCTCTCAGACCACTGTCCATTTAAGCAACCAGATGGTAAGAGAGGAATGATAAAAACATGGTCTCATAAACATTTACCACTCAAGATAAGGTTGGAAATGTTGTGGATGCAAAGATTGTGCAAAAGAGGAAAAATAATATAGGCACATAATTTTTAAGAAAAGAATAAAATGCAAGAACAAAAGGGAAATTTCCTCTTAAATCACTAGTGTATGTGTTTATGTTTGAATGTGTTCACGTTTAGCTCTGTGCATGGATGTTTTGATTGTATGGGAGTCGTGTGGCTGAGAACAAAAATAAACCCCCAGTGAAAACCGTCTGCCACAAGCTGAAATCATGCTGTGGCTCCTCTTTTCTCTTGTGTTTAATTTCTGACCCGAGACCAGTAAGATGTTAAGCAGTGTTGAAGACGTGTCTCTTGAGCTCTGAAGCCAACCCCGTACAAGAGGACTGTGGTTTTAGGGTACATGTGTGATGAGTCCTTAGTGGTTTTAAAGTCCAACTTTGGATCAGTATGAGTTCAAAAGTTCAATCTGTGGAGTGTAGGCAATACGCCCATGAAACTGTCCCCAGTACTATGGTAAAGTCATGAAGATTAAAATCAACTTTTTGTAAGTAATTTCTATTTTTTTTTATCTTATTTTATAATCCAATCAATGACACATATGCAAACATACATGGAATGAACTTTGTATTTGTGATATTGTGCTGAGACATTTTGATGTTTCTTCACACACTCACAGATATTTCATGTTTACGATTTAACTGCCAGCTACAGTTTCCCAGTGTCATTTCATAAGGCTTAATTTTTTAAAGTGTGAACTGGTAGCAGTAATAACAAGAAGAAATAAACATTGGGGAACCATATTTCCTCTTCCTGTTACAGTACCAAGCATTTATTGTTCCAGCAAAGGCAGAGGAGGTAAAGGTGGTGATGGCGTTGGGGTTCAGTTAAATCCTTGGACCCACTGCTCACGAGGTGCTGCAGCCTTAGGATCTGATGCCGGCTAATGGGCTGAAACTGTTCACTGTAAATGTCACTGGCTGGCTGGGTGGTCATATTTGTCAGGCCGGGGGTATAAACTGTGCTGGTGCTAATAAAGTTTTGGGACATGTCCAACCTGTTCCTCAAGCTTCTCATGGAAGAAAGTTAAAAGATTGCTTGAAGAATTTCTAGATTTTAAAAAAAAATCTTATTGCACTCTGTGTTTTGAATCAATCAGGTGTCATTTGTTAAATAAACTTACCTTTAAGCTCAACCAAGCAGCATTTAAGAAAGATTTTATTTTCCATTAAGTGCCTCTCAAATAGATCTTTAAGTCTGTATGTCGAGCATTTATATCCACTTAATCCTGTTCAGGTTCTCAGGAGGCTTGTGCCTAATCCAACTATCGGTTACAACCTGTACAGGTCACCACACCAGTACAAGGCCAGCCCATAGACACTTAAACCCATGGTCATTGTAGCATCCTCAATTACCCCACCTGACATGCTTGTCTTTGGACTGTGGGAGAAAACCAAAGCTGTGGGAGGGAGAACATGCAAACTCCAAGACCCCAGCAGCTATTTAAACCAGGAACTTCCTTGCTGTGAGATCACAGTGCCGCTAACCGCCACATCACCCTGCTGGACCTGCTCTTTAACCCATCAGGCCTGATGCAACACATGCATACTTTTATCTATGAAGCTTGATATTTAGTGTATACAGTATTTCATCAACATGTTCAAGACACAAAAACTTTTTTAATTTATTTTCCTTTTCATATTTTTTAAGCACAGAGACAAAGTTAGAAGATTAGAATCAAAAGCATGAAATCTTAAATGTTTTTTTCTTTATATATATATATATATATATATATATATATATAGAGAGAGAGAGAGAGAGAGAGAGATGCTTAGAGATAAAAACAAATTGGATTGGGGATGGATTCGCTGCTATGAGCAACTTTACAAGATAAAGGTCAACATATGACAACACTTTTTTTTTTATTTCTAAGTTACATATTGTCCAAAACACTTTGATAAAACAATTTTACCATTTCGTTAAAGAGGCTATTATTTTTTATTAATTGGCTTGTATGAACACACTTATTATAAATTGGACTTATGTAATTTGTTTTAATTTCATCACAATGAATTGGCTTCAATTAGTTATGACTGTAAAGTTCCTTGAGTTGACTTTGCTGTGAATTGGTGAATTCCTG
>JBAMHW010000025.1:16167574-16181911 GCA_037177495.1 Rhadinocentrus ornatus
CAACCAAGCAGCATTTAAGAAAGATTTTATTTTCCATTAAGTGCCTCTCAAATAGATCTTTAAGTCTGTATGTCGAGTCACAATGAATTGGCTTCAATTAGTTATGACTGTAAAGTTCCTTGAGTTGACTTTGCTGTGAATTGGTGAATTCCTGGTTGAATTGAGACTTTAACAGTAGTCGCTTTGGGTAAAAAAAAAAAAAATCATATTAAGCAATAACACATTAATTTTACAAAGCTGTCACCACGGGTTGCCATGATTACATGTAAGACCATTAGGAAGATGCTTTGTATTTTCCTGGTTGGCCTTAGGATAAAACTTAATTCAGATCAGAATAAAACCTACTTGGGTATTCAGAAAATGATCAAGGTCAGAGGTAAAATCCATTCTTTTTACATTGCATGTATATTTTGCAATTGTAATTGTTAGCAGGATCAGTGCAGAAAAACCTAAATTATTACTGTTCATATAAAAATGGAAGCCAAAGTAAACATGATGAATGCGTAAGGTTAAACATTAGTCCAGGAGATGCTGTACTAAACAAGAACTAAAACGCAACTGAATCTGGACTTTAACATAATGTATAATATTAAAAAAAAAGCCTTCAACCTTGCTTAGAGGCTTGTAGTTACATCATTGTAGTTTTAGTGTTAGTGCGAAGCATATCTCATTCAGCATATCTCGAGATCCCTCTGTTTAATATGATGTTATCAGCAGATAGTTGCATGATAAAGTTTGTACTTTCATCTTGTCTGTGTGGTCTGTTTTCGCAAATATTCTCATTGCTAATGTTGTATCAGCCTTATCTGTTATCTGTCCACAGGTTTCAACCTTATCAGTACCTCTACACGCTCTACCCAAATACCACAACCCAGAGCCCGTGCTGGAGAGTCAAAGTTCACCTGTTTGTGATTTGACCCCTGATTGCCCTTTTCTGATAATATCGACCACTGACACAAAAGAGTCCCAGTGGTCAGTGGTCATTGAGGTTATGGGCCATCCGTTGGCCTCAGCAGGGCTAGATAGGGGAAAGGTTTCCGGGTCAGGGGTCGTGGAGATGCCACATGCTCGGTCGTCTGTCACATGGTTTAGTCCTCTCGGATGACAGTGGAAAGCTTTGAGAACCAAGCCAAGCCCAGCCTTACAGCCCACCACTTATGGACTGGTGCAATTCGTTCAAGCTATCAGTTTCCACTGACGAGGTCGGCATGTGACTGTGGGACAAATTCAAAAGGATGCCATTCGGTTGTACAGCAGTGCCTTAAAAGATGTGCAATGTATCTTGGCTGAGATTAAAAATTTGGGACTGCACATCACAAACATATCTATTTCTGTTTTTCTGTCTCTCCAAAGACGCACATTCACACACAATCACACAAAGACAGATGCATATAGAGTGGAGGTGACCCTGTCCAGACGGGATAAAGGGCTCAGTTCCATGGCAAAGCGCCGGTGTTACTGCTGAGGAGGTGAAATGTGAGCCAGCTCACTGTCCTGGATCGATGGACTCGCCTCTTCTGCTGTCCCAGGAGTCTGCTCATTCTCCATCACTATCACCACTCCCCGTCTCCATCTCTTCCTCCCTGTCTACACTCTCCATCTCTTCTCATTTGCCTTCCTCTTTTCCATCCTTTCTTTCTGTCTTTTAATCTACAATACATTTCTCTCAGTGTTGCCATAATTTACGTCAACAACACAAGCACTATCACAACAAAAAATATTAAGATACTAGCCTTCAAGCAAATTTTATTTACAGAAAACAAATACTTCTGTTTTCATGTAACATTTAATGACACAGTTTAAATAATTTACATTAAAAATGCATGAATTTGAGTATCTTTTAGTGGGCCTATCTCTCTCCCCACATCCTGTCCCACCTCTCCAACCTTGTCTTGTCTTTCTTCAGTTCTACTTCTGATCTGATGCTACTTTGATATCAGTGTTCCTGCTTATTGATTTTCTACAGAAGCAACTGGTATGCCTTTTTGCTGCAGAGGAGGAATATGGCTTTATTTGTCTTAGTGCTTTAACTAGTATATGCATGTGTGTGTGTGTGTAAACATCATTGGTACAGAAGAAATATACTGAGGAGTGCTGCACACTCATTTCAAATGTTTGTTTGCTTCTCTGTGTATGTTGTGGTCATGTTTTGTTTTATATAAGCTATAGAGATGCAGGGTAGGACTGTGTTTAACATGCATGAGTTGGCGTTGACTTAGGAATATGTGGGAATGCTTGACTTTTAAAATAGCCGGGACCAGATTCGGGTTTAGAACTTTTGAAACCGTTAGGAGCTGAGGAGCACTGATTATAAAAAGGATTTTTAACAAAACGGCCCATATAGCCCAAATAGCACAGTGCATTGTGCTGGGTTACAACTCAGTTATTTACTAAAGTAATTCAAACATTTATTAAAGTCTTAAAGTTTTTAATATAATTTCATATAGAATAATAAAAATGTTACTGTTATCAGTTGATATTAAAATGTTCCCTAGATGGGTAAAAGTTATTTTTGTAGGTTAATTATGCACAATGTTGTTTTTAACTGATTTCTCTGATGTTATATTTCACTACTTAATGTAAATATTTAAACATATCTGCAGATGTGCCAAGTTGCAACCAACAATTAAAAGCGTTTGCCATTAATGACCATAATCACTGACAAACCTCTTTAGATGTATAATACATTTATT
Source organism: Rhadinocentrus ornatus (assembly GCA_037177495.1). Taxonomy (NCBI): domain Eukaryota; kingdom Metazoa; phylum Chordata; class Actinopteri; order Atheriniformes; family Melanotaeniidae; genus Rhadinocentrus; species Rhadinocentrus ornatus. The sequence goes on from JBAMHW010000025.1 coordinate 16,170,268, forward strand.
CTCATGATAATACATTTTATAATAATAATTTATAATGATAACATTGGTGCTTCTACATCATGGACTGCACTCTTTTTGAAATCCTATGCCCCTGGCAGTATCATTGCTAGATATACTTTAGACTGGGCAACAAGCATGAGAATTTTAAAGTTTGCACACAAAATAATATTGTAAAAAGATACATTAGATTTATTCCTCAAGCTTAGGTGTAAGTTATGTTAGATCTGTGTTAGACATAGACTAGGCATGGACAAAGGGCACTTTAAATAGAAACGTCTGTGTGTATGTGTGTGCGTGTGTGTGTGTGTGTATGTGTGTGTGGTGATATGCACAACCACATTCCCTTTATTATCACTTGGGGAACACTTTGCCCCAGTGCAGCCATGACTGTGACCCTTCGCTTCAAATCCAAAATGAGAAAAAGGAGAATTCCAGCCAGGAGGATTTTCCTGTAAACTTTCCCCTCTGGGCGAGAGCCATCAATCCGCTTCTGGCAGTGCTCTACCCGGAAACAAGGATCACATCCAGTCAAAACAGGCCAGTGTTTGGTTTCCACCACAGAACACGGCTGGACACCAGTGGCAAGACCCTTACTGTGAATGTGTGTGTGTGTAAGGGAAGAAGTGAAAACCTCTGGTCTTCTTAGAGAAAAGAGAACACAGGTGAATGGCAAACCCCATGTATCTAATTTGTTAATTTGCCCAGAAGCGAAGAAAACCTTGACAGCCTCACTTTCTAAGTGGACTGAACTTTCATCTCTCAACACCATAATTGCGTTCCAGTTCCAGTTGTTGAGCTGCACGAACACCAGCAGGATGCTCGGTCTTCTCAACACATGTTACTGTGCTTTGTAATGAGTTGAAAACTCCCATCTGTAGCTTGCTCTCTGTTCTCCTTTCTTCTCTGGGTCAGAGAATATAAGCCATTAATCATCACCTGGGTGTGTGACAGCCGGTGTTTGATTGGAGGTTTGATCCAGACTCTGACAGCTTTCTCTTTCTGCTCGGTGCTGTTAGAGGGGTAAAGGTGGGGTGTGTGTGAGGGTGGGGGTGGTGGGGGGGGGGGGGGGATATAACACACATCACAGGGACCATAATTGGCCATGAGTGAATGCTTACTGGTTCGGCAGCGAGCTCCCCGACTGAGCGGTGTGTGTCAGCCACTGTGGACCCCCTCCAAGCAGCCTGGGATATTTTTAATTTACCTCCTACATCAGGCCAGAGGAATGTTTTCCTTCCCATCTATAGATACCATACTCCACCCCCTTTACCCCCTCTCCCTTTCATTCACTCCTGCTCTGCTTCCCATTATCTTTATTTGAAATGCAGATCTATATTGACTCATCAGAAACACATGTTAGCGACAGACATGCATATGTGAGGGTTGTGTGTAAGCAGCCGTGTGCATGCACGCATACACACAGGTGATCTTGTGCACACAAATTCACTTTCAGTCTGTGGGTTCACTGTGAAATGCAAGGTACACTCCGGAAATAGCTGAAAATAGTGGCGGGATGTGTTTTGTTTTATGCAGCGCTGCCAGCTCACAAGAGTTCAGACTTTCCTCACAGGCATACCTTTCTGATTGGTCTAGATTGGAACCAAGGAGTGGCCCTTCCCTTAAGTACAACAGATCAACTCTGTGACTAATATACAACCCTGTGGGCTCTGGTTACCATCCTGCTGAATAGGCCCTGCTGCTACTTCTGTCTTTAGTTTGACAAAGCAACTGGATATTATAATGGCTCTCTTGGTTTTGTTTTCTGCCACGTGATGCTTTTTTTGAAGTATTAAAAGGGATAGTAAACGGCTCGACTCCAAGCTTTGTAATTCTGGTTGTTAAAATATATGTTCTTATAACAGGAAGCATCTTTTCCTGCTGTTTATTCCCATGACAAACAAGGCTTCTACAAACCAACTACTCATACACAGTAAATCAATTTAGAAATGTTGTTTAGTTGTTTAAATTTGTGAGAAGCTGGACACAAGATGTAAAATTTCCCTCAGATATTTACCCTTAAAGAAATATGATAATGTGTGTGCTAATTTGACACTGTGCTGACAGGATGGCAATGCAGAAGGCAGACTGTGAACATTTTGAGGATCAAAAGGTGAGGAAAGGCTTGCATCTCTATAGAATCCCACCACCAAGGTTACAGGGAGGTGAGCCTAGGCAGGGTTCACTGCTAAAGTTTGCATCTTCATGTGTGTGTGTGTGTGTGTGTGTGTGTGTGCGCCCTCGCTCTGTCTTTATGAACGTCCACCTGAGGAGAGGCTGTTTTCACTGTCACGGTAAATTCCTATGCAGCTCTCACACTGTCAGCACCAGCAGCAGGGCTATCTTTGGGGTGGTCGCACTCCAGAGGCCCCCTTTTCATGGCTGTTCAGGTCGTCCCCTCTCATGCCTGCCTAAAATAAAGAGCTTCTGTGTCTTTGTGATGTGAACATGCCAGCCAAGTTATTTCTGTTTCAGGTGCTAACATAGGCAATGATCACAGCATCATAGGACACAGGCAATCATACGATGTGGTTGTAAAGATGTTTACTAAAAAAAGGGGTTGTTTTCTCCTTTTAAATCCTTTTAATTTGTAGATATAATTTAAACGTATTTATTAATATTAATGCATACCCTAATGTCCAAAATGTCACAGTAGTAGGAAATAAAAGAGTGGTTTGTGGCACTTGCATGACTTTTGACTTTCATTATTAAGGATAATTTAATCTTAATTTTCTATAAAGAATCTTAAACACATTTTCTATTATGGTTGCTTTCAAGTAACTTCTTTTGATTGTTAGAATCAATATTTTCTATACAACTAGAGCTCACAAAATAGAGCTCTGAAAGGAGCTCAAATCCCGGAAGTCTGTTTTTATAGAAAATGTAATAGAATCTTGTGGAAGCCACTCTTTATTTGGTGTCTCTGTGATATGCCTCATCATATTTATTATATATTTGATTTGCTAGATATCTTAAGCCTTACGTTAGGGTTTGTCTGAATTAATTTTTTAAACCAGCATAAAAGCAGCTTCATTGAAATTCATACAATAAAAAAAAAAGGCTTGAATTATGGTTGAAATGTTTTACACTTAAAAGATGGAAAAGTTGGTATATCAGTTAAAGTGCAGAAGAGCAAGAGTTAAGAAGATAAATTAAGATGTGCAGGAATAAAATAACTTCCTTATGGGTGTTCATGTGGGGGTTACCAGTGCTTTTCCAAGATCACACAGCTGTAATGTTAGTGGGTCACAAATCTTAATTCCGATGTTGCATCGTCTGTAAACTGGTTTTCCACCGTATTAGTTTATTCACAATTTGTTTTCCTTTATTTAAGCTTCAGTTTGATTTCTTTGCCATCTCATCATTTCTTCTTTCTTATTCTTTATACCTAACCTACTTAATAAGAAGTTATGCTCAGAGTTTTGAATAGAATTGAATGTAAATAAAGAATAAAGATGTGTTAGTAAACAGTATTAATGTACTTGTTTGAGGTTTTAACCGCCTTGCTTCTCCCACACACTAAATGGGGTTACGCCTTGCGCTGTCTAGTTGAATACGGGGTCTGTTCTACTTTGCTAGCATCGCTTGCATTAAGAAGTTCTAAACAGCTATTCAAAAGGTGGTTCAGGCTTCAGCCAATCAAATTGCATAACTGATTGCATGTCTGATCTCAAGATTGATTGCCGTCACAATTCAAAACATCAGACACAGAGTGTGCTGCATTTTAGTGCAGAGTTTTTTCTATTGAATTATAATATTCAGCCAATAAAATAAATTTAACACCAATCTGACCAAAGAACACTGATTTTTCTTGCACTTCCTGAGTGGTATTTTTATTGTGCTGCAATGATGATGTTGGAAATAAAAACCATATATCAAGAGTTTTTCTTTTCTTTTTAGGTAAGAAAGAAATAATGTAGTTTTAATTATCTTGACATACACGGTTTAATTTATTACATCTTTTCTAAAGTAGTTTTAATGGTCAGTAGAATACCTGTTCCTTATTTTCTCTGTTTGATTTATTTGCAGATCAACATTACACAATATTTTTCTTGCTTGAAAAGGGTGATTCTTTTAAAGTGTGCCATCAAGGTGCCCTTGAACAAAGCACTTAACCACCAGCTGTTCAGAGTTGCTCAGTGGCCAATAAATTAAGACTGCTTGTATAGGCCAGGTCCCAGTTGTCAGTGTATATAGAACTGTGGGATAGTGCGCCAGACTGCCTCACTGACTGCCCATAAATAAAAACAGAATAATCCTGATTGTCATGTAATTTCAGCACCATGCTCCTCAAGCTCAAGCCTTAATTTAAACTGTGTGCTCCAGTTTGGAGGCATTGTGTATCACATTAGGGAGTGATACTGATCTCCAGTCAATTAGGGATTGAAGAAGCAGATAATTGGCAGTCTCATTTTGTCACTGCCTCTATTATCCTAATCATAACTTGCACATGTATGTGATAAGACTATTATTGTTTTTGTTAACTGGACTGTTGAGGAGAGTTGTTTGTGTGTGTGTGTGTGTGGGGGGGGGGTGTTAACTAGAATGTGTTGAAGCTGATTTTTCCACCTGCAGATGTAACAAAGCAGGCGAGTCCAATGAGGGAGGAGCCTGCGTAAATGAATTTCCCATCGCTGTTTTCTTTGTCTTTAAATCTGTCTTATATGTATTGCGCTTTCTCTCATCCTCCCACCCCCCACTTTCAGCTTTCCTCTATCTCCACCTCACTTCCTTCCTCTCTTTCCTTGGTTTATACAATTCTCACTCTTTGTCCTATACATCAGCACGTGCTATAGGAGCATGATGTCACTCAGCCGATTGCATTCATTATTGTAATAGCCTTGCATGCTCTGCCTGGGGAGGGGGGCCTAGATAGATCTTGCTGCTGTAGTAAGCATAAATATGGAATCATCTCCCTTTGTCTGTCTTTATGTGTCCCAACCTCGGTTCTCTTTATTTGTTTTTCTCACAACTTACCTTTCTTTGCTGCCCTGTTGTGGTCTGTCTTTTGTTTTTCTTTGCATTCACTGTCATACTTCTTTATTTATCTTCAACCATCTCATTCTCTTTTTCTTCTTTATCCCTCGACCTTGGTCTCTTAATCCTATACGCCTTTGCGCCAAGATCGCTCTCATCTTCCTGTGTCTGACTGCATTTAGTTGAGTTTGAGTGATGGGACTGCTCTTTTCCATATAGTGCACTAATACCGATGACCCTACGGTCGGCTATGCAGGATGTCTTCCGCCACTACGACCCCTCTGGGAGGTCTCAGTACCACCCTATTATGGGGTGTGTGTGTGTATGTGTGTTTGTGTGTATGCGTATATGGGCCCTCATGGGTGTGTGTTTCACTGGTAATTTAATGTAAATATCAATCACAGCAGAGGAGAAAATGGAAGATCAAAGTTGAGGATGGATGGACAGCTGAGTCTAAGTGTGTCCGACCTGCGGTATTAGTGACAACCTTTAAGCGTTTCAAGATAGAAGAAAAATCCCACGAGGTCCTATTTCCTCAAATGTGTTCTTAATAGATGCGATTGATGTGAACATTAAAGCATCTGCTGTGTGTGTGTTACTGTTCTTCTAATGTTATTAGGACTACAACTCTAATTCTCACTAACTGAAAAGAAAAATGTGAGTTGAGCCCTCAACTTTTAACTGGGCAATGAGAAATGATGGGTGGTGATAATGCACCCTTCACCAAAATATGCAGCTCTTCTCCCCTTCTCTTGTCTCCAGGCCCCTCACAGCTGCCTGTACTACAGGGCTATGGCTTGAGAACCTTTTGGGGGCTCCGTTCAGCTGCTCTTCCCAAACTGTCACCCCAGGCTACCTCATCCCAAGCCCCTCTGCTGTGCCTCTGACCAGCAGCCATGGGAAAGCATAGAGAAACTGTAGAAGTCTTTTCAATAATGTGACCTGTAGAACAGTCTTGATATGAACTGAAAGTGACAACAGCAAATTACCGCCAACGAAGGGCACAGAAGCCTGAGGGAAGCTATCACACAGCAAACCGTACAATGACTAATACAAAGCTACTGTCCTGCTGCATTAGCTGTGTCTAATTTTTATTTTGCTTGGTCTCTCCGTCTCTTTCTTCTCTTGCTGCTGTCATGCTGTATGAAGCTGGTGGATGTCAGGTAGCTGGACACCTGGACAAAGTGTTGATTATTGATCTTGTGGGAATTTATTTGGAATGTCTTTGAGCTCTTCCCAGTCACATGTTGGTTAAGTTTTTGCTTTGCTCACTTAGAGATGGTTAGTTGTCTGTTATTGATCACAGCAAGTCATGTTCAGTCTTTGCAGCCTTTTAAAAAAAAAAGTCATTTTAACCTTTCAGGTGAACTGACAAGAAACAAACTCAACCCCATCTGGTCCTCCACAACATATCGATCTTCTGTTTCTTCTGGTAGACTGCTATGTATGATGCAAGTTGTTTGCAATCTCGATAACTTGGCGGAGGTGCAAACCAGCTCTGGGTGGTCGCTGTGATTGTCTATAAAGGTTACGTAACTCCTGCTTATGGAGTTGTGATTGGAGACTGATAAGAACATGTGATCCCCGTAGAGGAATTAATACATGGCTCACTTCATTCCTAATCCTGCTTCCACTCAACATAAAGCAAATTACTACTAACAATCTGCAGGCAGGCTGGCAGTGGCTGCAGCCTAGGCTTCTAGAGCAACAGGGACAATGCCATTGTTCTGTAACTCCTTCCCTCCGTTACTCCCCCAACAAATTATAAGTACCCCACTGGGTTTGAAGAGGCCTGTCGGCTTTAATTCCACAAAGTTTTACACATCTAAACCTTCTTCTCAGAGGGCTGTGAAAAGAAAAATGTTTCTCCTTTTTTGTCTTTACCCTTTTGTCCATGTGGTCCTTGATTATATTGTAATTGATGGTTCTTTGAGGTTCATATTCATCATTGATTTTCCCATGCTTCTCACAGGCTGTGTGCTGATTGGATGGGCAGGGTGTTGACACAAATGAATGCAAAGCTAATTTGAAATCAGTGTGATAAGGAACATAACTTAGAAATTGGAAATAAATAAGAATAATAACTTGTTTATTAGATTTTTGTAAAGTTGTTGCAAAATGTAAAATGTCTCACTCTTACATTTGTGCATATAGAGAAAGAAGTTAAAATATGCATGTAGGCTGCTTTCTTTTTCACGAAGGTCACCTCAGTACTCAGTTTATCTGAGTAGGTGTGTGTGCAGAAGGGGGAGGAGGTTGGAGGCTGCTAAAGAGCAAAGTGGCATAAGATAGAAATGAAGAGTAAGCACAAACAAAGGAGACTGAGTGCAGGAGCAGCACCAGGGTCAGGGTGAATACATTTTCCATGCATCAATTTTAAACTTGAAATTTGAATTCACCTTTTTAAGAATGTAAACTTTTGGAAATCTAAAGACCATAACTGACCTAAGTGGAGAGTAATTGTGATGCTGCAGGTATTTGAGAAAGAACAAACTGTCCCCCCTGAACCCTTCAGCCTGCCATTACTATTTGCATCAGGACTTTGTAACACCACCCTAACATCTTGGCTCTCCCTTGACTATCACTCGCATCAGCTCCATCACTGCTTAAAAAATTAATATTGAGTAAGAAGTTGCGATCAAGAAAGATGGAAATTTTGGCACCTCAGCACAGCCTTAAATAATATGCGAATTGGTGTGCCTGGGTCACCTTGTGTTTTCCTTGACTATTGCTTTGCACGCAAGAAAATTGTCCTCATGTGAACCTACACACCATTTGAGAAAGGATGCAAATTTAAATTTGCCTTGCAGTTCACAATTTGCATTTCTGTTCAGCTAAAGATATTTGTATCATTTTTCATTGATTAATATATATCGGAGCTATTTTTTTTACTGAGATTAATTAAAGCCATTTATCTGCTAAAGGTCCCCACTGTGCCGAAGGACATCCCCATTTATCTTTGTGATGATTACTGTTTGTGGCAGAAAGGAAAAACTCACTGGTCTTCACTAGATCCCACCTAAAATAAAAAGAAGTCACCACTCCCTGAGACAAAAGAGCTCTGAGAAATCAAGTGTGTGCACGTATTGGATGGATTTGTTGCACAGATGTTGATATTCTGTACATCTCACCGAGTGCTCCATCCTCACCGATCCTTCTGTTGTTCACATCCATCCCCTCTCCCTCCCTCTTCTTTCTCTTGCATAATAGCTGCCATGAGCGAGTAACAGTGAGCTCACAGCCGCTTGCTCCGCCCACCTGGCCCTGACCGAGCTCAGACATTACTGAAAAGCTACCAGTATTTCATCATCCTCTCTTCGATGACCCCCAACTGAAGCTATACCCGCTGTCGCCTCAGGGTGGCACCGCAGCCATGCATTTTTTTCTCCTTTTCAACCCAGACACATTGTCCTCATTGACTCTGTGAGTGTGTGTGTGTCTGTGTGTGTCTGTGTCTAACGGCTGGCAAGAACACCAACCGCCCGCAGTCTCTCTGTACAACAGTCTGGCACTGACTAACACCAACACACACAAGGGAGGAAGAGAGAGAAAGAGAAGGAGAGTGAGAGAGGGGAGGGAAAGAGACTGCGGAAAAAAGAACAAAGAAAAGGGAGAGGTGGAAGTAATGTATAGAATGATGAAGTGAGGAGGACGAAGAAAGACAATAGGATGCTCTGGGACTTTGAGAGAAAGCGAAATGAGGAAAAAATAGACAAATTTAGAAAAAACAGACAAGACAGAAAAAATAAGATACAATAGGATGGAAAGAAAGTCAAAGAGAGTGAAGATAAAGACAGAGCTGAGCCACCTATAGAATCTGAAATTTCAGCTTTTGTGTTTGAATCTAAGCAAAAAATCATGAGCAGTGCAAAGCACAATAGCCCCATTCTGACAACAGCTGTCCATGATAAGCAGGTGTGGGTGTGTCAGTGTGTAGGTTTCTTTTTTTCTTCATCTTTTTCAGGTCTGATCATAAAAACACACCTGCATGCAGAACTATTTGTCATAAAATGTGTGTGTATGGAAGACGTGCCGCTTGCTGGTCTGGGCAGAGGTAGTATGGTGGCAGAGTGTGCTGTGAAGGGGTATAAGTGGATGTGTGAGGAGGCAGGAGAGGGGCTCTTAAGTCAGCACCTGTCGCGTGCGGGCCCCAAAGGAATATTTTGTGTGTGCGTTTAGGGAAGAAGGTGTGGAAGACTGGGAGGGAGAAAGTGCTGGAATGCAGCCCAATCCCATGAGTTTAGCCCCCGCTACCCCTTCACACACACACTTCCATCTACAGTGTCGCCTACCTTCCTTTAAATAAAATGATTCCTTATCTTTCTCATATAACCCCTTTTTTCATCCAGGCACAAGAGGATGATGTAGACAGTCTCACAATATGGACATGCATGCTGTGGAAAGGTGTTGAAGGCAGAGTACACAGGATGGACAATGTTGGATGATGTCCAGCGGAGGATTATATCACTTTCCTGTTCCTTTCTACTTCAATGCAGGGAAATCTAGCAGAGTCCCAACTGTGCCAGCACTTCCCCTTCCTTGTGCTTCCACCTCTGCGCTGCCAGCTGCACATCAACTGGGAATTCTGGCTGGTTAGCAGCTTATACACTCTTAATCCAACAGCAAATCCCATCTGCAACAATGGAAAATCTTTGTGTCCTGAGGACTGTTTTGCTGAGGATGCATGCTCTTTTCATACTTAATATGTTTTGCTTCCATACAGTACATGCACACATCTGGGACCTCGAGCTGTCGGTTGCTGAGAAATGTCACTCGGGCTTTTTGAAGATTTAGTGCCTTGTTCAAGTACACCTCTAGGACTTAAGATACAGAGAGGGTGTTCTTTATCCATTTAAACACAACATTCATATATAATTTTTTATGTTGCGGAAGAGTGTGGTAGTTTCCTCAAGCTGTAATGGTAATAAAACCATTTGATCCCAAAATGATACGTATCGTTTTCAGACATTAGCCTGTAAAGGCTATAGGATCCCCAATAAAAAAGCGTTAAAGTGAGCTGTCTGGACACTTTCACTGCGGCGTGACCTCCTGTTGTGACCTTTGACCTGCAGAGTGTACGCACAATGGGAAGCAATGAAACACCAGGGAAATGGTAAAGTAGTGGAACTCCCTGAGGTCTATGACTTTATGGGCTAGGGAGAAAAAAAAAAAACCAAAACAGGAAAGGCAAGCAGATGAGAGGCAAAGAAAGTGGGAGCAGAGGTGGTGCTACCCTGGAAATAGTGTAATGAACATCTCCATGTTCTTATTCACTCACACCGTGTCCTAATTTCCCACTGCTTTGGCCAAAACACCAGAGTCGAGCTCCCCAAAGTAATTATGAAACTTAATTACAATTCCTAGGGGAATGGTATGAAAATGAGTTCCCATGTTCATGTGCAATCAGGCAGGAAAAGCACAGTAGTGAAGGGAAAAATCTTGTCGAGACAGCCAGGGATGTCATGACAGCTGATGGAGTTGACACTGAACATGTGATGAAAGCATCCTTCCACCTGTGACAGCAGTAACAATGACTCTCACACTTTTGATTTGTCTGTTCTGAGATAGACTTGGTGCCACTTTCAGACAAAAGTCTGCTTGTCTGCGGCAGAAAAGAATAAAGTCACTACAGTATAGATTTCAGTCTGTCTGACTGACAGAGATTCTTATGATGTGAAATCCACTGGGGTCGGAAATAGAAAGCATCCAGACCGATCTGCAGTCAACAAGCCATTAATCCTGCCTGGCAAACACACAGATGTGTAGTGAACAACACAATCCAATCACATCTCTCAGCCACGGAATGCGGTCAGATGCCATAACAATATATGACATCAAAGCCTATACTGTTGTAAGCTCAGAGGGGTTGAATAACCTCTCAGATTAGTGCTGTAAGTCATGGCAGCCACCAGTGTTCAGAGACCACACGTCCCCAGATGCTAAGAGCCAATGTCGGGCTTGGCCCTTCCGACCCTTGACTGGTTCGATTTTTAGTTCTTTGGCTGCCGAGGTTAGGCTTTGTTTGTGTCACTTTGAGTGTTTAAAGAGCTTAGGCTCTTTGTTTTTAGGTGATGATTTCTGACCGCAAGACCCAGAGAGGAGCCGTGTGAATATGACCAGCTGTCTGGGGCAAGGTTGGGTGTGTGTGCACCCTTGAGTTACCCTTATCTAGCAGTCCCTAGACCTTAAACAACAGACATGCCCTTGAATGCGACTAATCTAGGACAATGAAAGTAACTCATTAAGAGTTCCACATTTTTATCATGCATGATTATTGATGCATGTTAATGGTGGCTCAGCTGAGGAGTCCTAATGACTCAGACAAACATGGAGCTAATCCCAGGTAATTAATGCTCCTTGAGTCATGTCTCCATATAGTTATTGTCCCTCAGCTTTGACTTATGTAATGGATCTTGAAATTAAAAGGTTTTTCAAAAGAGAAAATATTCCTTGGAAGCAAGTTTTAATAGATTTTTCTTTGTTTTTAGACCATAAAACAGAGATTTAGCAGTGAAATAAAGTCACACTTTTCCCTATTTGTTTCTATTTTATTCCCAGTTTCCCAAGGCCAATTTGATAAATATCTCTTCGTTTTTCTTTCTTTCTTTCTTTCTTTCTTTCTTTTTTTCTTTCTTTCTTTCTTTCTTTCTTTCTTTCTTTCTTTCTTTCT
>JBAMHW010000025.1:16181938-16197477 GCA_037177495.1 Rhadinocentrus ornatus
CTTTCTTTCTTTCTTTCTTTCTTTCTTTCTTTCTTTCTTTCTTTCTTTCTTTCTTTCTTTCTTTCTTTCTTTCTTCAGTCCTGCTCCTACTGCTCCTTCTGCCATTCCTGATCTTATCTTCTGCTGTTCAGTCAGTATGTCTTCCATGAACAACAACTTTATGTTTTAACTGAAGACCACCGTATGGGGAAAACATACACTAATGGCAAATATGTAGGAGCGCACACAGACACAAAAGAAGGCTTAGAATAAAGTACAGGCCATAAAATAGAGTGGTTGAATGAAGCAGGTTTGGATGAAAGAGGTGCTTTTTACATCATCAGGCTGGTGAGCCTCTGCTGGCAGCCTCACACATGGTTTGTGCCAACAGGGCAGATGCTGAGTCCTGACCACCTGATACTGAAGGGAAAGTCTGAAAAGCAAGCAGAGGGGAAGAGAAAAGGATAAAGATGGGAGAAGACAATAAAGTATAGGGGGCGTGACAAAAACCTTTGGTATTAAGACAAGACATGTGAAAGACATGAAGAAAATGAGTGTTTTGTGCTGTTTTATCTCAGTGCTTACATTTTTCTCTACCACTTTATCATACACACACATTCTCACAAATTGCCTCACATTAGCATAATCCTACCCATGAGCATCGGAGTCATGGTTATGCTCCCTGGAAGGCAGTGACTTATGCAGTGTGCATCTAATCATATTACAGTCAGCCGTAAGCTGATGTTCTTGGCACGCTGCTGCTGATATGCATGTTACACCCGGCCCTGAGTATTAGACTGCACTTAAATGGTGGCCATAGATTTTTTTTTTTAATACGTATTGTTTTTTTTGTTTTTTTTTATCTCTGTTTGTTCTGATTTATTTTGATCAGCTATTAGGACAATGGTGACGTTTTCCTCTCTTTTTGACACACCAAGAGCTACTTGTTCATGTAAAGTCTCATTTCTATTCAATATAACTCAACCAATCTGTTGTTGCTTGCAAAATCTTCTGCAGTTTTTGTTGCCACAAAAACACACAGGAAGACCTTGAACCTCCTTGTTGAATTCCAGGTTTTGCTTCTATTACAAGACATTTATGTATTGTAGCACAAGTCTGACCTCCATGCAGTCACATGGACAGCAACACTAAAGAATGGGACAAAAGCTGCAATCTTATGTCATTGACAGTCTTAATTTAGTATGTTATCTGCTTTTCAGAGGAATTCTACTAATTGCACCATTAAACAAATTCAATTAAATGAGCTTCCACGGAGTAGCAGGAGTATCTCTGTGTAACATGCACACAGTAATGAGACAGCAGATGAGATAATGATCTCAATAAATGTGGAATAAACGGTTATTTCAGATTTGACAACAACAGGGCTTGTTAATGTAAGTGCAACAAAACCTTGGCAAAGCTGGTATGAATTTTTATTCAACTCAGGTCTCAAGCAATTTAGGCTGCTTTACTTGATGTACTGCACAATATTGATCATAATGCAAACACCATTAAAGTAATGTGGTTCTCTGTCACTGTGTGAATGAAGCAATGAGGAACACTGATGTGATTCTGAACTGAATCAGCATGTGCCACTTTCTCCTTGAAATGACATCAGAATATGAGATCCTCATCCCCCATTTGTTGACATGAAAATGCAAGAGGGAGCCTTTGTTTTCTTTTCGCTGAACTATGGCAGTCTCTGCTACATAATCCAACACAGACAGCCATCATTGAACCTCAAGTTGATGGAACAGTTTGAGAATGATGGTTATTGCTGCAGACTTTCTCTGATTTCTTTGAGTGAGCTGCTGAACACTCACATGGATTATATTAGATATGCTATATTAATGCAGGTTTCTTGAATTGAATGCAAATTAGCACATTATTAGAGATTTGTGAATTTGCATATTTGGAAACAATTAATTAATTTAATTTAATTAATAAAAATAATTAAAATGCGTCCTGTTTTATTTTTAGTTTCTAAAATGGACAGGCTTATGAACCCTTTAATGTCAAGAGTACCATGCCCAAAATGAGATCACTAAGACCTAAGAAGAAACTTTGGTCCAAGAAAGATTAATGCTTACATGTTCTGTAACCTGTCAGTGGATTTTAATTGACTTTTTTTTTTTTTTTTTAAACAAAGCAGGGGCTTCAGTGCTGCTTGCTAAAGGCTGACCAATATGTTTGCCAAATAAACTATTCCCAGGATAAACATTTGTGAAAGAAAAAAAAAAAAGATTAACACATGCTCATCCTAAGAAATAACTATGGTAGGTTTATTATATAAGTGATACACAGATCACAGACAAACTGAAATTAGGGGCAGACAAATAAACTACAAACAAATCTTTTAATCACATTTAAGGAGCAAAGGGGGAAGGTCTGTGTTGATTTAGCAGCACATAGAGATCCCCTTGTTTGCTGCTCCTCAAGTGAAGTGGAACATGCTAGTTAAACTCTATCAGATGGCCCGAGTGTTTTATAATGTTCGGCATAAGGTGCTCTTCTGTTTTGTACCCCACACAGTCGCATAGGCACACATGCATGCACACAATAGTATTGATATTATTGCTCAACCCACACATCCTCTTTAATGGGCTGCACGCGTCCTGTGCGTGTTTGTCACCTGACATAGATAAAGAATTTGCACACAGGAAGTAAGCTGTATTGCTAACGGATGTAGCGTTTATCATTGTCCCACATCCAGCCAGCATGTGTTCGGCTGCCGGTACTGGGAGTCTCAGACCCACATCTCGTCCCACATGATATTGCAGCACCATATGAGTTTGACTGACAGGCGGTCTGTTTGTTTTCCTCTTCAAGACAGAGTCTATTTCCTGTGCTCCCTTTGTTTTAGAGCTAATATAAAAAAAGATCTCCCTTTTAAACACTGTGTTTACATTGTGTGAGCGCTTTGAGGGAAAGCACAAAGCCGCCACACAGTGGGTGGATTATAAACTTGGACCAAGTTTCAAACAGACTGAATTTATAAACAAAGAATTCCCCCCACTCTCAACTCATGGGTCCCAGCCTGCTAGCATATTACTGTGGATCAAACACAGACGAGGCCGATCTTTGTACTTTGATGCACTTGTGTATGCCTGTGATTGCAGTGTGTTTGCACCTACTTATGTTTTATGCCACCAAAGAGGTATAACAGCAGTTTTAGTCATTCATTTCTTTCTTAATTTTTTTACCTGGTGGTATTCATTGATTAACTATTACTAGTGATATAAGTACATCTTCAGCAGCACCTAGGTCAGGGGTGTCTCTGGTTGCCATGTTGTACTGAGGCATGCGAGGGGGGACAACCTGGGATCTCAATGTCCTATCGAAGGACTAAAGTGCCTGAATACCCATTATGTGCCAGCTGTTCAGAATGTGGAGTAATTGTACTGTTGGCGAGGGGCCATGCTGTGCTGCCCCCCCCCACACACACACACACACACACCACCCATCCCGGGCACTTTGCCAAGCCCTCCCGCATGTTGCCTCCCTGACCCAACCCATCACCACCACCAAGCAGTACTCCACCTCATACCCCAGCCCACCCCTAAGCCTCACTCCTGAGCCACATCATCCCCAAAAACTCTTCCACCCATTACCACCAGCCCTCTGTTTCACATTCCTAGGGGTACACTGGTTAAATCTAATCCCATAATAAGACACTCAGCTGTCCAGAAAAAGAAAGAGAACTTTCCTCTGGTATATTCTAGACTTCCTTTTTTCTTTTCCCTCCTCCCTTATTTTTACCTCAAGTGGAAGGCAAGATGACACTTTGGGCCCCCTTGGCCAATTGCCTTTGTCTTTCTGTAGATATGATTTATCCTTTTTTCCTTTTCTCTTGCGATTTTTATTTATTTATTTGCTATATCTGGTACAAGATTGCTTTTGTGTTTGAAAGTCTCTGAACAGACACACTGGAGAGCTACATTCATTAAATATGTATATAAAAGAGTATGGCAATAGCAAATGACATAGATGGGGCATGACAGTCCTCAGTTATGAGGTGAAATATAAGTCTCAATGGAGTTTGTACCTTTTACCTCAATTGAAATAGACAGTTTTCCATCCACACCAGATGGTAGGAATAAAGTATAGTACTAAGAAAATGGTCCTACTTAAACGCACATAATAGACAGCAGTCTGAATAGTTCATGCTGCAAAATGAATTTGATGCTCAGTAAAAACAATGATTCTGGTCTGTATAATGGTAATCAGTTATATTTTTCTGGGGGGTAATTAAAATTTGAGTGAGATTTATTTCATTGTGGGTTAACAACAGATTGGTACTTGGTGCTCTTCTGTTTAGTAAGTTTGACCACAAGAAAAAGGCAGAGGAGGAAAAAGTTATGGACACGAGCTCCACTTAAAAAGAAAAAATTCAATGTTCATAAAGTGGAAAAATCATCAATATTAACCACTGATCCAAACCAGGAGGATTTGGTCTGTGGATCCATTTTTTTTCCATTATTGTTTATTTATCCTAAGAGACATTTGAATTCTTGGGAAATTATCCAGCTGAGATCATATTATATTATGCAAGATCACTTGATTTACCATCTGGTAGGCAACAAATTGGACTCCACACAAGCCCACTGTTGCAGAGACTGCTTTAATTTGTTAGGGTGGGAAAAAGAAACTGAAACTTTAAACATTTGAATTGAATATTTTTGTTTTCCCCAAAGATTTTCTTTGTGATTGGAAAATTAAACAGGTATGTTTTACACTAAGTGTTCATGATTTAATATTTGCTATATTTGTCTCTACGACACTAACCTGATTATCTAATTTACTGGACTGATACTAGACTGATAGATGAAGTGACATGCAGACACTTGCTCTTATGTATTATTGTCCTGAAGACCTTACAAGTTGGGGGTGTGTCTTTCTTTATTTATCATCTAGAAATATGGAGAAATGATTTTAGTTATTCTAACCACTACCATGTCTTTGAGGGAGATTAGCTGTCTTGCTGAAGCCAGCAAGCATCACCATGTCACAGTGTCCATTCACCCAAATTATTCATTCTCAAGCTCCTTACTGTCTCAAAGTTGCTGCTCTGTTGTTAAGGCACTTGGTTTTGTGACAAAAAATGAATAAAGGGCTCCACTATTTTAGCACCAGTGTGATATTTCAACAGCCTATGCAATGATGAGTTGAATATATTCCTTTTGTAAAGGTGATGTTATAATAGCTGAATCTTTAACACCTAAATATTTTTCTTTCATGTAAAAGCATTTGAATTTTTTTTTATTAAAATTGTGCCAGATCTCCCCTTTATGTGTAGGAAGATCTTTAATCTAATAGAATTTAGATTCTGTTAGAAGTGGGTTTTTTAATGGAAAAATGTTGATTTCATCCCTTGATTCCTGAAAGAAAATACCTATGTATTTATGAAACAATAATTAATAAATCAGTGTTGTTCCAAATAGAAACCCCAGTCTGCATGTGGTGCACATGGCTTCACTAGTGCATGCCTAAATATAGAACAGTGAAAGAATCAGATGTGTTTATCTACTTGTGTGCAGCAACAGTCATCTGAATATGTAGATAAGGCCATAGAGCAGGTTTTATTTAAAGTGATTGCAACAATTAGATTATGTTCTTTATGTAAACTTGGGGAGAGTTAAATCATAATCCTGGGGTAATAATATTATTGTGTACTGAATTTTAATTTGTTATGGTAGAAGGAGAGCTGAGAGACTTTTTATTTGAGGAATAGATGAAATGGCTTTCTGCTGTCTGAATGGTATTCCTGTCACAGAAACATCCCTGTTAGTAGTTATTAGGTCCCTGTGTGATGAGAGGGACAGTATTGTGGCTGAAGTGTGTGAATCAACTAAACTGTGTCATCAGGTTAGTAGCCTGGGAAACTAGATACACAGAAGATAAGGGGTACAGAACGGGAGAGAAAGATAAGTTGTGAAGCGATTTCTTAGCCTCAAACTTATGTATTTTTTTGTTATTGGAGAAAGTTTTGGCTTTCCATAAAGCTTTAGGATCTAAAACACAGTCAATACATGTTTGTTTACCAAATTATGTCACTACATCACAATTTTATCAAATATCTCCTATAATAATGGTCAGGTGAGGCGCCTTTTCCCCCTCCCTCTGCTGTTGTGTTTGCATCGTCTGCTTATTCTGCAGAAACGAAGGATGACTTAAGGCTGGGGGAGGGTGATGTTGCGTGTGGTCATTGGTAGGGAAAATCCAAAACAACAGATGGACAGTGTAGTGTCTGTAACCCAGATTCTATCTCTCTAATCCTGCCCTCACTACAAGAATGTTCACATTGCATGTTGGACCTGGCCTGCCAAATGACCATTTGGATTTGAACCTGGCTGAGCCGGGGATAACAAGGTGGATAATTGGGTGTCGTCTCACACTGGTTTACCTCTCAGATGATTATGAGAGGAAAACCCTTCATTTGGACTTGCAGATTACTCTGTGTGGTCACATTTTAATGCTGACCGCCTTGCTGTTATTACAAACCTGTTTATGAAGAATATGTAGCTTGCCAGTATGCTGTTGTTGGGAATAGCTACAAATCCTGCACAATGTGCTAGTGGCATTAATTGCATTGCTCTTTTGAGGTAGGCTCGTGATATTGGAAGGACGGTGGAGGATGAAGGATCAAGTCAGCTGTCAGAGGGCTGCATCAGTCAGCTGATTTAGTGTATTGGGGGAGGGGGTCACAACAGTCAGCTGATGGGGTTAGAAATGGGTGGAGGGCTGGTTTCTGCCGTCTTAATGGAATCAGTCAGCTCCTGTAACATTGTTATTTAACCTTAGAAAAACCAGGTCATTGGATTACTAAACAAATCCTTTTTACTCACTCCCCATGTCCTCTGATAGTTACCTAGACCCCTACAAAACAGCCACTTCTTCCTTTATTCCTTATTTTATTGCATTTTAAACACCTTATCACTCAACATGCAGCCTGTTTTAAAGTTTTCTTGGTTGCATCCATCTCCTTTACCTAAACCATCTTTTTGCTTCCCTAATATATTTCATTTTATTCTCCACCTTTTAATCTTCTCTTTTATCCAATTTTTGCCTCAAACCCCTTCCTCCTCCCCATGGTCACCACAGTTAGGCACCCTCGTTGTCCAAGGTTAAAAAGAGAATGTAAGGGCTTTCTGGGTCAGGTCAGAGGTCTTGCTCTGTGCAGGGGATTGCTCTGTAAATAAGTTGATGAGGAATCCCTAATTACATGCCTGTAATCTGTTTCAGGGTGCTTGTCTCCAACTTAGCTGTCACACCACATGCCTTGAAGTCAGGAGAGAATGAGCAGGAGTTTCAAAAGCTCAGGGTGATTTAAAGGTTGAGGTTTTGTAACATGATTTGGAGCAAATGAAACTATATGGTAAAAGTAAACTGAGTGATGGGGTTGTTTTGTGCAACCTAATCATGCATGTGTTATTAACACTTGCCAAACAGATTAGTGTCACCATGGGCTGCTGAGTTACATAGTTGATTCCCTCTCAATAGCCTAATTATATTATTAGTGTTAGCTTACAGTCAACAGTGGGAATTTGTCCTTGGTAATGAGTTCCTCTCAGCGTCATAGCAACCTAGTATTTATTCTTCTTGACAGTCAATGATGACTGGTCAGCACTTCTGTTGATTCTAACTGGAATCAATACAATGCCATGTCTGATGTTGCAGAACAGAAGCCAGTAAAGGATCAATGGGTTTGTAAAGGGATCAGAACCTGTTGTTGTTGGAGCCTTCAAGGTTATAGCTTTGTTGGTGTAAATCAGCTAAAATGGGAGATTTTCTTTCAGGACTAGTAACGTCTAGAAATATTTAAGAATTCAAGATACAAATTTAGAGTGTTTAATTATAAAGATCAACATTTTTAACAAGATATACTTGTTAAGAAAAGAGGCAACTGAAGCTTACACCATAGCTTATACCTATGCATGATAGCCTTAATTCTCCCAGTAAGCTGTGTTTCCATTACCCCTAGAGTTGTATAAAACCTAAATAACACAAAAAAAAATAGTAATGGAAGCACCTACATTTCCAAAAATTTTTGAAAAATCTCTAAAAGTAAAGGTTTTTACGGTCTCATGGGATGGCTTTTTTAGATGTGTCAATTTTGCAAACTAAAAGTGATATTTCTAAAATGTTGATAAAGTGCAATTGCGACTTGCAGGTGTTTCTATTGAATGGTGTTTAGCACAAGCTGTAATTCCTGTAAAATGTTGTCCCGCAAGACTCAGCTTTGAGGAGGACGGTGATTTCTAATTCTTTGTAAAACTCTGCATCTTGCTGTTGTTTGCTAACATGGATGGGGGAAATTTTTCTCTTTAATTATTTGTAAAAGGTTTCTTCCTCCATCCATACAAACTGTGCCATCTTTACTTGAAATGAACTGGTTGCGTGACCCCCTACATCATGTCCAGTGACGTGAAAAAAGTGTTTCAATTACACTTTTGCAATTTACTTCTATATCGACACATCTGAAAAACCACCTCATAAGAGCATAGCAATATTTAAATATTTATTATTGAGGCGTTGTCACTACCAGTTTTTTTATTGCGATATTTAGGTTTTGTACAATTCTAGGGGTAATAGAAACACAGTTATTGATGTCTTGAAGTTTAATTGGAGGGTTTAATGTATGTTTAAATTATCAATTAAAAGGAAAAACTTTTCCAATACCATGCCCTTGATAGGAGTAGGGACACACTGATAAGTTCTTGGCTTTGGAATTGAGCCATGACAAAAGGTCATGGGCAAATGAAATAGTGGCCAGGCAGAAAAGAACAGCTGAATCAGTGAGGGTTTCAGCCAGCAGGGTAAAAGGTGAAGGATCAAGCCCTTGTCCAGGATCTATTCCATCTAGAGACAGCCATAAACTACATCCCTCGTTGACAGAATCCCAGTGGTGACCTAATATGGCAATGGCCAGCAAAAACACAATGTGACAGGAGTGAGAGGCAGTTGCTGTCTGCCAAATTCTTCTTTTTTCTCTCTCTCTCTTTGATTACTTTATTTTTTTGGTCAGAAAAGTAATTTTTCACTATATCAATAAAATAAATAAAGTATAAGTACATCATATTGATATAGATTCCAAAATTAAAGCATTTACTGTTCTTTGTTCACTTTATGTAGTTTTAATTTGAGTAAAGCAGAACATGGACAAACACAACATGAATGATAGAGCATTAAAAGAAAAACATTGAGTAGTTGGCTTGAAATTTATAACTGTGTCTAAAACTTTAATGGATTAAAGGCTAAATTATTAGGAATTTTTCAGTAAAAGTAATTTAAAATGTTGTCATTTGTTGCGAGGGATAAAAAGAAGCTACCCAATAAACAGCCTGTCCTCTACATCAACAATGTCTTTGTCAAGCTTTTCTCCTTTCAAAACAAGAGTTACGTGATGAAATAACTTCGGTGCACTGTGTAGCTCTTTCCTACTTCCTCGTTCCTTAACCAATAATATGTGACTCCCCAAGTTGCCAAACAGTGCAGCGTTTGGTATTTTATGTCGGCAAAAGAACCTGCAATAATGATGCTTTGGCCAAGTGAATAGATTGTTTGTCCTTATAAACTTATAAAATTACTATCAAATTCATTTATTAAGTGAGACTAAGGAAAAACAGCCGCTCTATTTTATGCTAACGTAAATTAGTACATGAAATTAGCACTAGCATTGCAAAGCATAGCAACTTAGTGTGTGAATCATCTTCACTCGTCATCATGATGTTTTCTGGTGCAATGTTCTCCGTCCTTTATAGACTGTATATAAAAGAGCCATCCTCTCACAAACCGGCAACCTGTGCGAAAATCTCCAGGGGGGCTCTCGTGCTTTTCTTTTTTGACTGCGGTTCTGATTTGAAACACTAGGTGGCAATGCTACTTATTTTAATTGCAAGTATTGGTACAACTGCAAATGCTTTCTGACATTACATGCAAAGTTGGACATTCAGTGCAGCTTCAATGGCTTGTGCTGAAAGAGTGGGAGCTACTGGTGGCGATTCCTTTAGTTAATTGTCAAAGCTACAGGTCATTTCAGGTAAAAATACATTACGTTTATTGGTGAAGTTGGAGATGGTAACAATCAAAAATGCTATCTACCCACCATCCAGCAACAAATTATACCTATATACAGCAGGCTGGTGAATAATTTGTCAAGTATTGTAGTTAAAATCACCTAAACTGAGAACAAGTTAATACCAAGCCTCGAGAACCTCAAGACTGAAAACATGTCATGACTAAAGCCAGACCAGTTAAATGCTGAACTTGAAAATCACAGGCACTCATCAAACTCATCTAAAGGCCCATTTATGCTCCCTTATGTAAGTAAATAGCAACTTCCGCTTCAAACGTTGTCATACGTCGCTGTCGTCATACTTCAATGCATGTTTTGCGATGTCATGGTTGTTAAGTTAATTCCTCTACTAGTGGGCAGTTCAGAGTTCACACCCATGAGCCAATATCAGTTTCAGACACCATTTGGTAGCAGTAATGCACCACTATAAAGCCCAATATGCCTTAACATCCACATGTAGTCTTACTTTAAAAGTTTTTGCAATTTCTACAGTTGTTGTCCTCGTCTTCATTCTTATTCTGCATTTTTGTTCCCTTCCTGGTTCTCTTCTTTTTCTCTGGTTTGTTTCGTTTGCTGGTCGCATACAAGCTATTCTGCTTAGCACTGCCTCCACGATTTCCGATGGTATTGCTCTGTCTTCTGCTTTTGCAAGCAACGGATAGCTAAGCTCCCAGAAAACAGACCAAATTATGCACGTAACCAACGCAGAAGACAGATGAAGCTGTCCGTCCGGCTGCATAGCCGTCTTCTGCGTCAAGCATAAATGGGCATTTAGGCACCCATATTCCAATAAAACTCTTGCTCCCTTGAATGCCCTGCACACACATGCTTTAATGCACCAATGAGCATTGCCTTGCTAAAAATAAAAGGTATTACAGATATTAAAAATAAACTTAAGAATCTCCCTTCTCTATTTAATCGACAAACAATTACTAAGGAGCTGAAATTAGATAGAATCCCACTAGGGGGAATTATTTTGTCACCAGATGAACCCATACAGCCAGCAAACAGCACAATCATAATACAGCGGTAAATAAAAAAATTCTGCCATGACAGCAGAAAAATATAGTAAAAAGCCAAAGAACTGTGATTAAAAGCATGAATAAATACCAAAGAAATAGAGTAAAACCAATTAAACACAATGTGAGTCAAAAAATCTAACAGCTACAGGAATAAGACCTTTCAGTCGCTCAGTAGAGCACCGAGGCATCTTTGTTCTGGGTGACCCTCAAAACACACAAGCACAAGCATTTGAATGGGCAAAAATTTATTTCGACCTGTAAATGTGTAGCTTGCTAAAAAATAATAGTTGTAACCTTCAATTAAGTCTACTAATCTCTTTTTGAAAAGCATATTTTTCATAGAAAGGTAAGCACATTACTTGGGCCTTACTCTGCTGTCACATCTCCTTCTCTCTCACCCAACTGAGTGAGTGGTTCTGCAGAGTTTGTGTTGGACTTGACTGATGTTATTGCTGATCGCTGATGTTAATTTACCCTTTTTTTTTTTTTCTTTTTTTTTTTTGCTGCACAGGCTTTATGTAGTCTGTCTAATAGTGAGCACAACATAAGTTGATCTGGTGGAAACAAAGGAATCAGAAGGATCACCCAAAACTAAACACATTTCTTGGGCCTCCAAGACTCCCATCTTAGACATAAAAAATCACAGAAAGAGACGTGTAAGTCAGAGCATCTGTGATGAATTCAGCTGAGAGGGTAAATGAAGAAATGAGCAGCAGAAAAGAGGGAAAGAAATGAGGCGAATGACATAAACCGCCGACCATGTGGATTGGAGCGTGGGCGTTTTTATTGGTTGCATGAGAGGAGAAATCAATAAACGAGGTGAAAAAACTCTCCCGCCTTTAATAGCTCTATCACTGTGGCAATTAAAGGGGCCTTCAAAGAGTTGCTCAAATCAGCGGTTAAATAAAGATAGGACCAGGCGGCGCTTTGGATGGCTCTGCTGTTGTAATCCAACACCTACTGCCCTACACTCAGTGGGCCCTTGAACTCTGTGTGTGTGTGTGTGTCTGTGCCTGTGCATACACATTCTTGTGTGTTTATATGACTCACATACAGAGTTCCTGGACGGATGTTTTTGACAGCTTCTTTGTGGTTAACATACTCCTAAAAGGCAGATTAACCTGCTAAAGCTTCCTCTCTCCATCCTTCTCTGTCAATCATTCTGTCTGACCCTTGCCTAAACCAATGTGAGACAAAGCAGATATTTATATATACTCAGCTTATATATCGCTGTTACAGTGAGGCTGTCTACCCTCTGTATCCGTGACCCTTCCGCTTACCTGCCGTCTTATCTGCTGCACCATAGACTCATTCTTCATGTGTGTAGGTTCTCACTGTGATAAGGTGCTGTATGGTGAGTAAATATTCCAGCCTCGGGTCTGTCTTCACGAGCCTCTCCCTGCTTAAAGAGGCTCTGTGTGGACAAAGCAGATTCCAGGCTGAGCAATGAGTTTGCTTTAGGTACACAGAGGCCAAGGTAGACAGGTGAAACAAGCCTTTACACAGTGTTATTGGATGTCATTCCGCAATGTTAAAGTTTACAGGTTAGGCTGCTTTGGTTTGACCTTGGTTTGTGAAACAGTGTATATGGGCTTTAATGAGTTCTGTGCAGATGAGGGCAGCTACACATTTAGCATTGGTTTTCACTTGTTAGTTGCAATCCTGGTCTGGTTTTAGATGAAAGTAGAAATGCCATTCATCATTACCACTTCAGTACTCCACACATATATTATCTGTATTCCCATAACATGCTCGCAATGCAGTTGTGTTATTTTTTCTTAACTTCACACTTAAATTCACAATTGTCTTTATCACTACACAAGTACAGTTTAGGTGCCAAATTTCAAGCCACTGGGTTATTATTTTACCATTGTTATTTTGAGGATGCTGATCTTCAGCTCCGTCTTACCCCATAAAGTTAAGCAAACTCCACATTTGGTGCTTGGGGTTAGTTTTTAATTACTCTGCTAAACCATGTATGGCACATGCATTTAATACAAGCTCACACTAATTGCATATCACATCACTAAATTGATATAACTGTTGGCAAAGGGCCAGAAATCAACCCTCAAACTTATTTAATTTTGGATAATGAAGGTCCAGCTGTTGGAAAATGCAACCACAGGTGATTCTTTTGTAAACAAAGCACCTTAGAGGACAAGCAATGCCAATTAGTTGATATAGTATTTTTCTAGTAGAAGGTAATAGAATTATCAAATACAAAAGAAGTGCTTGACTTTATCTGATTGAAAATGACTTGTAAAATCTGGCAGAGGGTTCATTGTGCATCCAAAACACTGTTTTGAAATGAGAGCAATGTCACAGTGAAAACAAAACACTGCTGCATTTGGAACATGAAGTCTGGTGAAAACAAGAAGTTAGAAAGCACTTATTCCTTTTGCAACAAGATATCAATGATAAGCTTTTTTTTCTTTCAAACGTGATTCTTCAACCTAAATCATATCGAGTACAAATCATGCTGCTTATAGTTTATTTAACACATCCAATCTTGCAGAAGAATTTAGCTCTTGTTATGAATATAATGAAAAAAATTAAACATGACGTGCTGCTTGTTGCATTTCTATAATTTTTTTTCTGTACAGAAACTAGACAAAACAAACATTTTTTCTCAACAATATGAGCACACTTCTTGGTAGGGAAAAAAACATTACACACACTGTGTGTTAAAGTGATGGTATCAGGGGATAGAATATAAAGTGGAGCTATAAATCAGGTCCAACACTAGGTACAACATACACATTTAGGATAAGTAGAATGAAGCACATTTTTAAATGGGCTTTTCCCCTACGATTCCCTTATATTTTTATATATTTTTGTGTATAGAAAACTGTTATCCTTAGGTAGATTTGACAAGGAACCTCCTAAATTGCAAACAAAACTCAAGACATATGCATATACACACACATATCAACAACAAACCTGTAGTACACACCTGTTGTTGTGTTCACGAGGTATGTACTTCTCTGTGTCACTCTGATGTTCCCCAAATCCTTCTTCCATCCTCCCTATTAACCCCTGTCACCTCACCCCTCTCTGCACTTCCCCATGGTTAAACCGGTGTTATCACTGGGCTCATTAGGACAGCATTAGTGTCAGAGATGGACACAGTGATATGGTTCTACAGCTGGATCAGGGAAGCCAGAGAAGACCTCAAGCTGTTTTTTTTTATCTTCTTTGCAGCCTGTCAGTCTCTTCATGCTATTGTTTAGTGATCCCACAGTTCTAACACCAGTCAGAGGTCACTTGTCCACAGGAGCTGTTCCGCTCCCTCTCTCACAGTGCACTGTCACTGTGATTCACCAATCACACAGGTCGCTGTCACTTGGCCCCGACACAGCTGTCACTCACATGCTTGTGAATATGCACAGCTATGCTTGCGGGCAGACGATACTTTCATCATTAGCAGCTCCACACATGTGCTTACCTGTTTGGAAAACACAGCACTTGAGATGATGCTGAAACACATTAAACTGTGTCAGTTTTTTATCCTCTCAAAGAAATATAATGATCTGGTATTTATGGGTAAAATGAGCTGAACATGTAGTACACATGAAACAAGCCCAAAATTCAGCATATATGGACATCAATTTATGCTGCCTCATGAAGCAGTCTTTAGGCATCTTCATCATCATCATACAGAATGATAAAAGTCAAGTAGTACTCTTCCAAATTTTGGCCTCCATCCTGCCCAGTGCTCCATCCTGAGGCCTCTACTAACTACCTACAATGAAAACTGGCTGTGAAGTAGCTCCAGTTTATGGGCATGGAGTGGAGATGGTGCTGACTGAAGCACTCTGGGATTTATATGGATTGTCGTTAAATAAGTCATATTTTAGAGCAAAGACGAGGGCCAGCACAGCAACTTTGTGTAAGCGGTTGCTTTACAATTTTATTGAGGTTGGTGTCTGAAAAGATGATACATACCAGATAACTTTTGTTATGTTCAAACATTACAAGTGTATAAGATTTGTGTTAGTCAAAGGGAGGGTTGAAACATAATATTGATAAGGTACATATCTTTCAGTCTTCTGATAAAGAAAATGTAATAGCTGATATACAACCATTCAGGTTGTCCTCTGTTGTTCCCCGGTGGTGGAACGATCTACCAAACTCCATCCGATCCGCAGAGTCTTTATCCACTTTTAAGAACAAACCAAAAATCTCACTTGTTTAAGGAGCATTTCCGCACTTAGCTTAACTCTTCTACTTGTCGAAATAAGTTAGAAAGATTGGTCAAGCTCTTTCACTCAACTCAGTAGTGAATATGCTGCATGCACTTATGCCCGAGATTATATTGTGTGATGAAATCACAATCTTGTACTTAAAAAAAAACAACAAACCTGCGTCTAGCATTACATGACAGCTCCTGGGTCCAACTGGACTCACAGCAGTCTGACTACTACTTAATTACAATGTCGCACCCTATTTGAATTCTTGCTTGT
>JBAMHW010000025.1:16197942-16213427 GCA_037177495.1 Rhadinocentrus ornatus
CAAGTCGCTTTGGATAAAAGCGTCTGCCAAATGACTTTAGAATAGAATAGAATAGAATAGAATAGAATAGAATAGAACAGAATAGAATAGAATAGAATAGAATAGAATAGAATAGAACAGAATAGAATAGGTGAATTCACTGGGAATGTGGATCAAGCTGCCCTCAGAAACATAAAGCAGTTACTGAGGTTCATATTCAGACTTCCATGTGAAACAGATGAATGTCACATTCACAGATAAAAACTTTGCAGCCTTGGCCCTGTGACCCAGATAGCAGCACTTAGGAAACCACAGTCCACATTCCCATCGCAATCAAATGGCTACCTCTCCAAATCATTAACGCACAAATGGACTGTGTTTTTTGTCGGCTTGTGTGTGTTGAAATGTATGTTGGTTGTATACTTTTTGCTTTGACAGACACAAAAAGCAGACACCTGCTTAAAGTTTACAGGCTTAAGATGTAATTCTTGTAGTTATAAAAAAAACAGCTCATACCCCTGTCTCCCTTAATCTGTGTGTGTGTGTAGTAAATACTTGTATACTTAAGAACAGAATGGACGTTTTAATGGATGTTTATCTGTTTATAAAGAAACCAGCAGATTTCATTTACAAAGGTGCCGTAAGTTTTATGATGCAACAAGCAGTGTTTGATGTGCTGTGTGGCTTTGTGTATGTGTGGGGAGGTGTGGGCTATCCCTATTTTAGTGTTTAAATCTAATAAAAAAAATAATCAAACATCACAAAAAATCTGTCTCAATTTGTGATTTATCTCCTTGGCCCTAAAGGGCACAGAGTGGCTGTTCAATAACACACACAAAAAGCAGAAAATAAAACAGATGATGAGATAAAATGCAAAAAAAAAAGCCTCAATGGTATCAGGTGTTCAAGTGTACATACTCAGAGATCAGAGGTAAGAAACTGAGTGTGTGTGTGTGTGTGTGTGTGTGTGTGTGTCTGAGAATCTCGGCATCATTGGTGATTGGCTTCACCTCTGTAAGGTGACAGGCGCCCTTAGCAACATCCTACCTCTGGGTTAAAGAAGGTGGGTTTGATAGGCTGCTTAGGCCCATAGCAGACAGGTGGGGTGAGGGTGAAGATCAGAGAACAGTTGCCAGGGGTCTTATGTGGGGCAAAAGAAAGGATTCAGTGACACAAAGCATCAAAACAGCCTGAAACACATAAACACAGACCTTAATAGGAATGCTACAAAAATACTTGAGTTGACCGTGTTAATCAGGACAAATCATCAATAATCTAATAAATCAATTATTCGATAGATTAAATATTATTTATATGAGAAAAAAATCATAAGTTAAAAGTCCTGCAACAAATTTAAAAGTAAAAAGTCAGAGGTGTGTGAAATAATCAAAAAGATTTTCATAAAACAAATCAACAAAAACAGCATCAACCAAGTGATCTCTGCTTATTACACTTCCCTTTTCTTTAACAGTTTTCTTTCTTTCACATACCACAGAGAGGGAAAAACAGGGAGCGGTGGTGTTGACCTGATTATGAGAATAAATGAATAACTTCCTGGTGCTGGTTGAGAGAGTGGGTGTGTAAGTGTATATGGTATCTAGCCTGGGTGTTTTATCAGGATCAAACACGAGCTCGGGCATTAGCTGCAGAGGATTCGGCTCTTTTATCTGGTGGGGAATAATTCTATCCACAAAGAAAGCAGGAACAGTGGTGGTTGGTAGTTGAAGGAACAACTGTTAAGGCAAAGGATTTGATGATGGGAATTCACCTACAAACATCTCAGCAACGGCCACAACAAACTGCTCAAAATCTGCTTCCTCAAAAACACTTTGGCTGTCATCACTGGTTAAAACAACCTGTCAATCATAGCTTTTCCAGTATTTTTCTTCTTTTTTTAAATTTTTTTTTATTAAGGCACCTCAACTTCACAAACATCAGTTTTTTTTCTTTCCGTAGTATTATATTGCAGTCTTGATCAATATATTTTAATTTAAATTAACTCAAAGCTAACATGTTTAAATTTTAAGAGACAAATTGTATTGTTGATAGCTCTTAAGCTCTCATTTGTACAAAAAGGTTCCAAATACTAAGATGAGGATAGTTGTAAGACTAGCACTTTAAACTAATTTCTTGGTCCATCTCTGCAATAATCTGTAGAAATACTCTTTTCTGCTGCACACTTGCTTGAACAGATTACATTTATCAGCCAGTTATTTGTTGTGTGGGTGCTTGCAGGCAGATATTGAGCTGCACCACATTTATAAAGTTTCATCTCACCTCTCCCAGATCTATTAATCTCCTGTGTTCTTTGGTTTCAGGGGACTTCCGATCTCAGATGAGGGTGGCCCCGCTCTAGATCTAAGTTGGCTCAGAGACAGCCACAGAGCAGGTATGGATTAACATAATCCACCTGAATCAGCTCTCTGGATGACAGCCAGAAACTGAACACTATGAGCAAATTGCACATATGCATACTTTTATCCCCCATTTCAACTCCTACAGGAAAATCTTAGACATGATAATTACAAGATCTGCCTTCTCACGTATAAAGTGTATTGTAAATCATGTCTGTCTTTTATAGATGACCACACCTGCATACACCTGAACATCGCTTACCACCTTGGGCAAGCTCAGTATGCAGAAAGACACCCAGCAATTAAGTAATATCACCCCAATTTGGGACTGAGTGTACGCTAAACATTTGAAGATGTACCCTGGGTGTTTTTTTTTTTACTGCATATTAAATCATTGCCCTCCCACCTTGACAGTGTCTTTGAACTGTCAGGAAGCAGACATTTTCTTTCCAGATATATGGATTTCTTTGCCCAACCCCCTTAATTTTAGTATAATACAATACAGAGTGAGGGAAAGGGGGTTGGGGGGACTAGCAGTGCTCTAGTCGTTTGATGTGTTTTTACTGTATTCAATGTAAAATAACCTTCCAGCTTTGATGTGTTACCTTAAAACCCTTCCCCGTTCTTGGTTCCCTTGTGGAAGACGATGGGTCATCATGTGTCTACATGAGCTCGCTTTCTGGCCATGAACATGTCATGGATGAGGATAATGGTGTGTGTCTCCGTGCATGTGTGAAGGTATGTGTGGACATGCAGAGACTGAGCTTGCACTGCTCAGCAGTGTCTGTACAACAGGGATTCGACAGGCTTTGAGGGGGTTTAACCGCCCTGGGAGTTTGAGTGAGCAAGAGGAAATACCCTTAACAAGCATAGTCAAAGTGTGATTAGCATCCATCTTTTTCTCCCTTAAATTTGTTAGTGTGCGCTAGTCTGTTCTGGTGACTCACATCCCTCAAGTAATGACACATTATCCCCCAACACACACAGTAAGCTTTCTGCTACTTTACAGCCATGATCAAAAGCAGAAGTCCTATGTTTTGTTTCATCATTTTTACCACAAACACAGACCAATCTTTGCTTTTATGAGAAGCCCTGAACTTTAATTCCGAGTTATTGCTTTTAGAAAAAAAATCCCCTATAGCAGACCTGATGCTTCCAGTTAGGACCAATTCTCAAAGTCCCAGTTGGGCTTCAAACGTGAACTACTCATACATTCATGACAAACTCTCAACTTCAGGACAGTAGCTTTGTTTATGACGAACTTCTAACCCTAACCAGTCGTGCAGGCCTAACGAAGGTTCTGCCGGTTTGGGCCGGCATTAATATGGCTCCCTCCAGCCCTCCCCAGCTGGACACTAACGAGACGCCGCACACTGACCTCTACAGCAGCTCAAATTAGATGTAAATTGTGCCTGATTTTTACGGGGGTCCCTAACGCGATCCAGATCCCCCCACCATGGAGGCCAGCGGGTCAACGCCGTGAGAACGTCTCGCTCCCTAACGACATTTGGAGTGGTCGATGAGAGGGGTCATGGGTAATGGTGACCTCACTGGCCTACACTTCACTTCCTTCTAATTAGAGCGCTGGGCCAGATCAAAGGAGCCAACTGCATCGCAGCGGGAGGGCTACTGAAGGAGGAAGGGTAGTAAAGACGAAGAGGAGGAGGAAGAAGACAAGAGGGCGGGAGGAGGGTGAGGTAGAAGTCTTTTTAGTAGAAGTAATAGAGTGAAGTATAGATGAAGGAGAATTTGAGGTATTTTTTTTGTTTTTTTTCATTAGTTTTTGAGGTCAGTCGGGCTGTGTGCAGAAATATGGACACTCTTCTATAGGAGTGCCCTAAAAAGGAGAAACCAATAAGAGGTAGTGGGGGAAAAATATATTTATCAGAGAGGTATATAGAGAGGAAAGTGGGGGTGAGGGGGCACATGAAAGAATAAACTATTATTACATAGCCTTTCAGGAGAGCCATACACCCCAGTGTTGTTTACTGGCCTGCTCTGTGTCTGGCCACAGTTGTGGAGACGGACCCAGACACACAGGAAGTGGAGAATTTAGCACTTCCTCATTTGTGGATGTGTGTGGCTGGAGTCTCGGTCCACTCAGTCTAAGCATATGTTGAAATGCTGAATGTATGTACTCACACAAAACACACACAAAGGGTGTTAACCCCTTGCAGCAAATGGAGACACAATAACAAGCACCAAATTACATCAGTTTCCATGGTAACAAATGAGCACACAGGCGAGCTGGATTAGAATATTTAATTGAAGCATCCACTTAGGGGCATTTAGTTCCTGGAGGATAAAAGTTAAAAGGTGCAAGAGGAAATGGTTGTAGGATAGGTTATAGTAAGTGAAAGTTTTTTAATAAAATTGTCAATCATCAGTTTTGACAAAACATAACAGAAATAATTTTTTTTCTAATTTTGGAATTTCTTATGAAAGAAGAAATTCAGTTATTGATTTACAACCTCATTCAACACTGGAGTGGATGTGTCTGATTTAAACCCTTGGAAATAGAAAGTTTATGCTCATTTAGAATTTGGTATATGAAAACAGTGTTGATTTCAGAAGGGCTGATGGATGCAAAGGTACAGTGGTGTCTACTTGTATCTCTTCATCGCTGCACTTATTCTCCAGATTGTAACTTTAAAAGTGGGTTTAAAGAAAAGGCACCATGCTATGATTAAGAGTCAGATAGTATGCCAAAATGTTGGACTTATAAGCAAAAACTATTAAACAGATCAGAGTCATTTGTAGGAAGGAAAGGAAGAGGAAGGAGAAGAATAGGAAGGGGAGGCAGTGGCTCAGGGCAGGTCAGAGCGGGTCGTCCAATTATCGGTAGGTTGGCGGTTTGATTCACAACCCCCCAATCATCTTTAGCTGCGTCCTTGGGCAAGACACTTCACTTTCTTTGCCTCTGGTGTCCGCATCACTGGTGTATGAATGTGGATGAATGTTCGGTGGTGGTCAGAGAAGCCATAGGCGCGGATTGGCTGCCACGTTTCCGTTAGTCTGCCCCAGGGGCAACTGTGGCTACACATGTAGCTTACTGTCACCAAGTATGAGTGAGGAGTGAATGAATAATGGATACAATGTGCCTTGAGTTCCCTGAAAAAAAGCGCTATATAAATCGAATCCATTATTATTATTATTATAACAAACATACATACAACCAGATCAGCATACCTACATCAAGCTATCCAGAGAAACAAGCCTTAGACAGACAGTAGTTTGGTCAAGATAGGGACAGAGAAGCAAAAGAGAGAAAGAGATAAAGAAAAAAATTACATTTTGTTTTCAGTGATCCTCATCTTCTTTTGTCCCAGGCTCATGTTCACAGTCATGTTGTGATTGCACTGTCTCATAAAAGTTGGCCATATGTACGATTTGTCAATGGAAAGCGCAGCTTTTCTTCCTTTATCTTGATAATGTTTCTTAATGGGGAGCAATTTCTTTCATTTTTCCTAGATTTCACGAGGAAAGTGGTCATTCATGCCGAATTTCTTTCCTCTGCTCTTCACCGTGTATTATTTATATTGTTAAAATCTGATGATATGCCTAGTTTTCCCAGAGGTCTGTTGCTTACTTGATATTTTAAAGACAAGCTAGTGTAGAAATGCACCACAATCTCTCAATGATAGTCGTCTATTTTTTAAAAACAATGACCTAACAGAGTTTATATCTTGAATGTTGCATATATATTTCTATTTTTGCAAGTAAGGCATAGGTTAAAAAATTGTAAATTTTATATGTTGGCAGCTTTGGCCTGGGAAGTTCCCAGTGCCTTAATGGAGCTTGAATTCCAGGAGCTTCTTGTAATATCAGGATAAGACTGTGTCATCCCTGTCACTCACCTGGATTTATCAGCAGGAAATCTGGAAATGAGACGGCATTCCTGCCCCCTTCAGGAACTCAGACAGGCTGAAAGCAGACAAAGAAGGCCACAGTCGCAGATGAAATGTGATTTGACACTGTGCAGACACAGTCTCACACGCTGTCAAAATATATAATCTTTCAAGTTAGGTTTTGTATGTCTTAAAAATAGTCACACACACACACACGGAAAGTTTTGTTAATCTTTAATATATCCTTGCAATTAAAAGCGTAATTTGCAGAATTCAAAGTCTGACAGTATTCTGCCCAGTCCTGCAGACCCCTTGGGGTTAACTAGTGAACTATGTACAACCCCCTACTCTAGATGCTGACATGTTCACTGACCTAGTCTATCAACACACACATATAATTT
Organism: Rhadinocentrus ornatus; assembly: GCA_037177495.1. Classification (NCBI taxonomy): domain Eukaryota; kingdom Metazoa; phylum Chordata; class Actinopteri; order Atheriniformes; family Melanotaeniidae; genus Rhadinocentrus; species Rhadinocentrus ornatus. Next base: position 16,204,525 of record JBAMHW010000025.1, read on the forward strand.
GTCCACGCTTCTATGCTAACGGGTGGTGAAATCATCTGTGTTGTCTGATACACTGATCCGTCCTCAGTATGCATCATAGTTGCCCTCTTGTTCTTGATTTACTTATTAAAGCAAAAGACCCCCAGTAGTCTCAATTAACCGTCAGATGAGCTTCTTCCAAGCCCCGTTTCATTCGTGTTGTAAATAAGAAGCCCAACCAAAAATCACTGACATAAACTGTGCATAACAAATAAATAAATAAATATAGAGGGAAAACAAGAGGCTCCATTCATAGCAATGCGTGCTTATGAATGAGCTACTTTATTAAGGACCTGTGGAAATGTTCAAAAATATCTTGCTTTAAACCAACTAAAAAAACTGTAATTATTCACTTTTATTGTCACTCAAGATCTACAACTTTGAAAACCTTTCTCTCTCTTCAAGCTGATCTGGAATAATGTGAAGTGCTTCATTCTGGATCAAAAAGGGTGAAAGCCACTACTGACACCATTACTGAAAACACACAAAATGCAAGACTAATGTGTGTAAAAACTTGAGATAGAAAATCAAGTCTTTCTGGAATAATATTTTATGAGCACAAGAAGCCAAATCAGAGCTCTTTCAGAAACTAGTTTGTGTGACTGTTTAGCAGAGGGGGACCTTGATGCTAGACACAAAACAAATGCACAAAGCAAAGTTTGAAAGCCAAATATGTATTCTCAGAAAGGCGTGGAACACAGGTAAAATTTGCATCTGGCAATGAAGATGGGCAACGAACAACAAGCGAAAACTCACTGCCAGCGAAGTTAACACACAAGAACTAAACGGGATAAACAAAAGGGTGGAAAAGTTTACTTAAAAATTTGCAACTATAAAAGCACAGGTGCTGAAATGTACATAAACTTTAACAAAAACATAGGTTACAAAACAGCTTAAACACTGGAGTTCTGATGCAGAGTGGCCTGGCTTGAAAAATCACTGTTCAATTAAAAAGTAATTGCTTAACCTCTGCAGTATACAAGCTATCTTTTTGCAAACACAAAGAAAATCACAGGATACGATATGAGTGATGAGCAGATAGAACACAAATATACAGTAAGTAACTGAGCGAACAGATTTGTGCAGGTAAACAAATGCAGGAAACGAGTGTACAAGGACAATCAATTCTAAAATGAAACAGGAAGTGACAGATAAAAATCCTAAGTAAAGACAGTGTAGAGAAAATGCTAAAACTCCCTGAGGAAGAAGAGCATCCTAAAACATAATGGAGATTCTATTATGCTGTGAGACAGCTTTGTTGTATCTTAAGAGATGACGTCAAGGATGAAGAAAAAAGAGCAAAGGGCAGAGGAACGAGGAGGAAGTTGAAATAATTTTTCCCTTTGATTGTCACGGGGACTTAATGACAAATAGAATGGGATGTTTTTGTAATTTATGCATACTTCATTCACCTGCACACAAACAACACCTGGAGGGCAAAAAGAGGCTTTTTGCATTCTGTTCCATACCCAATAAGCGCGTATCACTAGGGTAAGATTTCCTGTAAAGAGGTGAATCAGAAGAAGCTAATAAAAAGAGAAGATATTGACAAAAACTGTTCTCATCTGCATAAGAAGCTGTTTAAAACAACTCTTGTTGCAATTTTAATGGCTAAACCTACTGACCTTGCTGAAGGAGAAAATCAAATGCTGCGAAATGGGGAAAGAACTGGCATAGGCCATCTACAAGTGGATTGTATTAACTGCACATTCAACTGTAGAGTTAATGCATTTATTAAATAAGTATGTCAGTGATGTTTCCACTGAAATGTAGTAAACATGGTGGGTACTGGAACATACCTTGACAATTTTACAGCGATGGACTCATGATGCCTCCTACTTAGGTCGCTGGCTGTCGATTTCCTCTTCATGGCCACAGACAGGCAATAGTCCATATCTTTGATGTCACCAGATGGACAACCAAACATGAAGTGAGCACTGCAGACCCAGGGCCAGGGTATTGCCTTCCAATTTGCACAGCTGATCTCAAGAATCCAGACTGCTTACTGGCGTTTCTTAAAGGGTAACCGGTAAAACTTGTTCCCTGCCCAACATTGCTCTAATTCCTTGGTAAAGACAAACGCATAACCTAGTTCACTTAACATATGCGCTTTTTGATTTTGGAAGCAGTTTTGTATACGTGCAAGTGACGTATGCAAGAAATAAGAAAAGGGTCCATAGACTAGCTTCATCTCAGGGGATTTCATGCATGCAACTGTTTCTCAGTTATTTGTATATTTCTATTATATTTCATAATTTTTATAGCAACAATAACATTTCCCTTTGGAGATCAATTAAGTATTGTTCAGTTCTATGAAATTCAATATAATGTTGTGTACTTATGGAGTGACCTCATTTCAGTCCCGAATTTATTTTCAATTGGTTGTCTAAAGATACCTATTTCATTTAACAAAAATAAATAAATAAAAGGAAAAAGAAAAGAAAAGATAATACTCAAATTTCATGGACATTTTTGTGTATAAAATACCTTAGACAAATAATTGTTTAAATTAATGCAGCAACTTTTTCCAACAGCTGGTTAAATAGCCTGTTGACCAGTTGTTTCATAGTAGCTCCAATGCATCATGGTAAGCCACTTGTATTATATGAATAGATATCACAATACAAACACTGATTATCACTGCTAACGAAAATCATTTTTAAAAATGAGATGTCAGAATTTCACCCTTTAAATCCTCATAAACCTTAGCGTCTGGTACTTTTCTGTATTTCATAATGTTTATAATTTCAAGCTAACAATTCAATCTTGTACATACATAAATTAGCCATTATATAGATCTTAAATATTTTCTGTGCTCACTTATGTATAATGTCAGTTATAAATATATCCATTATTGCTCTACTACAAGTGGTTAAATAAAAAGGATTAATTTGTACTCTGAATCACATCCAGCACTATCAGCCTGTCACAAAACTTGAAAGAGAAATTCATATTTAATGTCTGTTATGTTTATGTCAACTCATCTTAATCATCTTTTCCCTCATAAGATTTTGATCATTACTGTGCTCTTAAAGATAACATATTGGAATCTAATTTACTTGCTTAAGCTGAGAAATTTAGGTGACAGATGTTGTTATAACATACCCAGGAAACATGAAAGCATATGCACTGAGATGCCTCTGCAGAATACACACCTGTGATGTTTCACATAGTTACTCAGGCATGAAAATACAAATGCAAACACGCTGACAAACAGCCAGCTCTCCACACCAGCTCATTATGGTAACAATTACTGGTGTAATCAATTGGCTAAATTATAGACCAATAACTGGGGCCTTATTGTTAGAGGGGGAACACAGTGGCCTTCATCTCCTCTGTCAAATGCATCAGAATGCATAATTTTAGGCTTGACCCCTTGCACCCACTAAGCTCCTCCTCTCTCTTCCCCACCCCTAATATCTTCCTGTTTCCATTAAAAGGCTGTGGAGGTCACGCTGTGTAAAGGTCAGGGTGTAAGGGTCATGCTGTCACTCAAGCAGGGGCCAAAAATAGGTGCTGTGTGATTTTAACCATGGAAGGGCTGGAAGCTATGGTCCAACAGCAACATGAGTTATGTCTCTACATCATTAACCTTCTTTACAAATAAGGAAGCGTGAGCTCTAAAACTCCCACATGTATACTTAAGAGTATGTGCTGCTGTGTTTTGGCTAAAAAGCTGTTTAGATGCTGCTTGACCTAAATACCATCTTCATTGTTTGAAACACAAAAGCAAACTAACTGGAAGAAAACAGTTCTTTAAACAAACCCACAGGAATCCAGTGATAATAGCTGGCCAGGTTGTTAAAACGCTGATAAAAATCCTTGAGGTTGGTTACAGCCGGGCTTCGACTCTTTATGCGGGGCTCTCTGACGGATGTTTGCTGGCACAGACGCAGGCAGCAGCCACGGTACTAACGCTGAAATGTAAATCAAAGCTACTCTGTTAGCATTGCAGCATTAATCAATCACGTCTGTGCTACCACAGTCAGGAGGAGCTGAATGGGCCTGCATCGTGGGTTGCATTTCCAAACAGTGTCTCACCTGTGCTGCTGTGGTAACCTGGATGTTTTGGCTTACCAGAACTCTCTCTTTTTCACTCTTTCATGTTTCTCTGTTAACACACTTGCTTTGAGAGATGCCTCTTTCTGAGGAGGTGCAACACAAGAGCACTTCTTAAGGTTCGTGTCAATAGGACAAGGTGTTGTACCTCATTAACTGACACACAAGTGATAAATGGTGCACTGTTTTTTTAGTGTGTGCAGGTACCAACAGCTACTTGGAAGAGGACATGGTTTGCCTCGCAACCATTGTTATGCATTCTTTGCATATGTACATATTTTGATATTTTAGATTGCTTTAGTGGTTCTTATTAATATTGAGGAATGTAAATGCAAAATAAAATAAACAAAATAATAAATGAGATCAATCAACATCTTGCTAAAGAAGAAAATTAACACAAAATGGAAATTGACTGTTTTGTTTGCTCTTAGCTTTGTACATGATTTGAATAAATTTATAATTCACCAATTTACTAATTTTGAGTATTTGTAGTTGAATGAATAAAGAATTAGTTGGTTCACATTTATTACAAAATATTTTTATAATTTTCTTTTCTAATTTAAAGGCCTCAAACGCAGTATGTCACATATGATACGATTAATATGATATAAACAATTAATTCTGACAAAAAAAGTTTTTAGATTTATACAGCAATGCAATAAAGTTAGACATTTTATTTTTGACATAGTTTGTGACTTTTGTAGTAACAGTTAAGTTTATTATCAACAATGACTACTAAGAATATTGTTTCAAACTCTTTTTTTCTAGATTTAAGATTGGTTTAGTGGTTCCTAAATTCACAAGAAATAAAAAAATTAAAACAAGACAAGAATTTAGAAATATAGGATATCCAAAGTCATTGACTTGGAGGGCAGGTTTTGTTTTGTTTATTTGTTTGTTTTTATGATGCAGTAAGTGCAAATACATGAAGATGCTGCAGTAAAATCTCACCACTGACAATTATTACATCTCCTCTTTCTTTGTACTTGCAGGATAAGCAGCTGGTATTGTCAGAATAATGGCCCAAACCACTTGTCGTTAATAAATGAGTATTTCGATATTAATTTTCATTCCAAAGAAATGCACGCTAGTTTCGGATGCTCATTTGTACCCTCAAGGTAGGGGGCTACCATATGTTTGACATTTCTTTCAAATGGAAGAAAAATGACCATAAATCACACCTGCGTGAAGTTGTCTTCCTCTTTCAGAGGATGTAAAGTTTCAGAGCTGCCCCTATCTGCTGCCATAAAGATTCCCGCCTTCTGACCTGGAAAGCCAGGCCTGTAATAAGAACCATCAAGTCATGTGATTGATCGCTTGGCTCCACTGAGAGGAGAGAATGCAACAGGCTGGATGGGCCAGTGCTTGCCATCGTTGCGGATGGTATGTGGGTGTGTGTGAGAAAAAAGTGAAGATGAGATGGCGGGAGTGAAAGAGGGACACAGACTTGTTTAATAAGGATGGGAGGATGGGTAGATTAGGGAGGGGGGACGCTTTTTTTTTTCAAGAGCAAGATGACAGATGGAAAAAGAAGCTAAGAGAAGAACAGAAAAAAAAGTGGGAAAGGAGACTGAAGTCTCTGACATCTAGAAGAAGAGAGGGTCAGATGAGGGGGAAATGAAAGGGATCAACCACAGAGACCCCATTAACCTACAGCCAGGTGTAAATCACACAGCGGGCTGCCAGTCTGGGCCTCTCCTTCCGCAACAAGACTACATTTGTTCCTCTGGCTAACTGATAACTGTGTTGTTACTCAACAACTTTGTCTCAAGGGCTGTTAATGTGAGAAAGGTGACATTAACGTGATGGATGCTTTGCGAGCACAATAACCTGGGATGAGAAGGGAGTGGTGGAGTTGAGCAATTGTTCATCTTCCATTTTGCATACCTGATGTCATATTTAAGTTTTTACTGCTCGTTTGTTCAGGGATTAAAGACAAGTGGCTGCACATGTAGCTGTGAATGGGTGTAAGGACATGCTACTGAGTGTACTTGTATTTGTTGCAGGAGTTTTATTTGAACAATAACTTTTTTTTTCTTTCTTTTTTAGTAAAAAAGTGCAACTTTCCTAAACTGTCGAGAATATACCAGTGTCATAATCCCTTCTTATCCGATTAGTTTTTTGTATAAACTCTGTGCTGTGGGTGTTGAAGGATGAGGAGATGCTTCACAAACTCTCTCTGAGACCTCCTTGCACCTGGAGTTTATAACTTCCAGGCGTCACACTCCACTGAGATCTGATAAGCATTGTGGGTCTCCAGGATCGGGGTCTAACAGATACAAAGAGAGAAAGAGTGAACACATGATAGAGACTGTGAGAAAGTAGTGATAGCTGGTGTGCATGTATTTCCAGGCAGTGTGTGAATATTTAGGGTTTGTACTTGGATGGGGTGGGTGACAGAATGATGATGGGGGCGGATCAGAGCCCAAAGCTGTTTTCTTGATAGTGAGAAATACCTGATTGATTAACAGGTGGAAGGCTGTGGGGGAAACCTCTGTTGAACCTCCTATACCGTTCCCACACATTGCCTCAAACTGTATGGTACAGTAATTTAAGAGTGACTATGGAATCATCCTGCATGTTTATTGATCTAATTATATTAATTTGTCTTTTTTTTTAAAAAGAAAAAAGAAAAGAAAGCTGTTTAGGAAAACCTTGAATCCACTATGTAGAAGTCACACCTTGAATCTACAGCTCACGTCAGCTGCTTTACCCTGAGGATACACTTGCATCACAGAGGTACATTGTAAAATGTTTACACATAAGTAAAAAACCAAAGGAACAATAGAGTGTTTGTGAACAAGTTGCGGAGCAGCAGGGGTGAGAGGCGAAGAGGAGAAAGAGTGGTTCGAGCAGAAGTTGTTGTGCAAGTTGAGATGGAAGGCAACGTGTTCGAAAAGACATTAGATAAAGCTGGCAGAACATTCTCTGTGTTTGGCTGTGAAGAGTCGCTGCAAACGCCAAGCCTCGTTCCTCCGGCAGGGCCCGGTCGTACAACTGAACAGAATGCGCTGTAACACACAGGCACTGTGTGCACATACACATGCACACACATTGCCCAAGGGGCTGTTAAAAGACTGCATAGCAAGATAAAGGCTAGGGAATTTAGTCGCTGTGTGAAATTGGTTTCATTAGTTTACGAGTGACGGATTATATAAATCAGTTGCACAAGGCTTGTGGCAACTCAGTTTTTGCTAATTTATTGCATCTTAGCAATCTGTCAGATAAGATGATGTCATGGTAGTTAATGTTAAATAAACAAATCTCTCAAAACAAAACAAAAAAAAAAGCAATATTGATGAGTATACAAAAGCTGTTTAATCTCTGATTGTTTAGCTCTGACTTTTTAATTTGCAGCATAGAAATTTTTCAAGGTAAATTAACCGAACAGTGTTGCTAGCTTGACTGATCTATTATATCTGTTTTCTCATCTTCTCTTCCAACTTGTCACATTCTGCTGCTCCCTTAAGGGGGCCTTATATGTCACATTGTAACATAGTTAAGTGTAAACCTTTAATTCAATGTTGAATTACTGGTAGTACCTCCAACAGGCTAATCGGAAAGAGTGAATGTTGTAAATAATTATATCATGACTGTGTTATCAGATTTTTATCTACTCACAAAGTCTGCATTTAAATTTCTTGTGCATTGAAAAATGTTGTATAGAGGGAGTGCAGTAAAAAGACAAATGAATTCACACACTTTTGGAGTGAAGGGCTAGTGATGCATGATAAACTTACCAACTACACATGGAGACCACAGAATGTCCCGACACAGCGCTTTTCATTTTCCATGCATTGCAAAGAGAGAAAGCACAGAAGCTGACAAGGGCAAACACAAACACACATACACAGTAGCACTTAGGCCCTGGAAATCTGCTGACATGTCTGCATTGACCAGGCTGCACTCAGTCTGTGGTGCTGCTGAGAGTTTCAGCTGCGACGATGATGGCAATGACACTCCTCAGAGGACAGGACAGGGGACAGGACCGGGCTTACAAGCAGTGTTTTATACAAATCTATAGATTGATAGATATGCAATGTGCATAGGAACGCATTTTTAACCACAGAGGTGTCTTCTGAAAGGATAGCATTGTCCATATATGAACACACAACATCATATTTGCATTTGAACACTCAGAATTTTCAGGTCCTTTTATTCAACTCTTCTAGCATTTTGCATGTCTTAAAATATTCCTATGCAAATAGATAACGTAGACTTTACATTGTGTTCGATTTTTTTCTTTTTTTTAGTTTTGCTGACACACCTTCAGTGATTCAAGACGTGGCATTCGGACATATGCCCTTTTGTTGGAGAGTTGTTTTGTTAAGGAGGAGAAAGTGGGTTAGTCAGAAACACCCATGGGAACCTGAGGGTGGATGGAGAGGTACAAACATGCGTGATTGATTTGTTGAGTTGGAAACTGGGAAGGATGCTGCTGTCTTCCTATGCAAGAGGACAATCTTACAGTAACCCACTAAGCCACTATTTGGCTTAGTGGAATGTTTGTTTTATTGCATAGAAATGTAAAATTATAAGAAAAATCAATCACATATTTACTGTTTCTTACATGAAGATAATTGTTAGATTTTTTAACTGAATCAGTTAATTATTATCTAAATCTAATCTTCTCTATAAAATAATCAGAAATTTCCATATAAATATACACCCCATGCTCAAACACAAGGAGACTTACCCCAAGTAGTTTTGTTAAAAGATACTGGAAACAGGTTTTAAGAAAGTTTTTGTCTTTTCATTTATTTATTTATTTATTTATTTATTTATTTATTTATTTATTTATTTATTTATTTATTTATTTATTTATT
>JBAMHW010000025.1:16218925-16244263 GCA_037177495.1 Rhadinocentrus ornatus
CCCCCCCCCCCCCCCCCCCCCCCCCCCCCCCCCCCCCCCCCCCCCCCCCCCCCCCCCCCCCCCCCCCCCCCCCCTCTCACAATTTATGTTATAATTATTAATGCCATTGTTCTTTGTTATGAAGAAAACACGAATAAAATATTTGATCACAGTGTCATAACACCTTGAAAGATTTCTAAAGTCAGTCAAAATTACATTTATTATTAATGTCACTGGATATTTTTTAGGGAAACAAATTGTTGCTAAAAGTCATACCTAATTTTTACATTAGCGTTTAACATTAAATCTAAACCTCATTATTACCATCGTCATCTGCTTTCTAGTTATATGGATTTTATCAAAGATTTCCATTAATTAAGAGAACAGAGTTTCAGACCTAAATCTGGGCAAGAATTCTGCTATAATTCTTCTCAGAGAATGGCAAATGTGAGAAAACACCCAGTCCAGTTCAAGCTGTGACTTGTTGTGAGATAATTCTACAGATATTTGCTTTTTATGTTAATTTTCTCCTGTATGATAGTGTCATACTAAAGGAAATAGATGAGAAAAAGAAAACAAACCAGATGATTTGCAAAACGTGTTTAAATTATTTTGCGAATTCCAGACTCAAGAAATTATGTAGCATGTCTTAAAATATTATATACCTATATTGTGAGAAATTAAACAGATCAGTCATTTTGATTCTTTGACTTAACAGTGACTTGTAGTAGAGAGATGCATCATTGACTGGCAACACAGAGCCACACCTTACAAGCCTGTGCAGAAGTTTTCATGTTTAATGAGCCAAACCATAAAGGATTGCTCACGATATTAATAATAGATTAGCACTGTCTGGCTTTTGCTTACAGCTGCATAGCTTCTGAACATGATGTGATGCCATGTGTTTGAATCAATAAAAAACACTAAGCAGCTCTGACCTGACACTTATTTCAGCCTCAGGAATGCAGATGTTTCAGGGCTTGATTTCCTTTATGTTTTGTACAATAGTTCTCTAGACTACTGATTTATTTCTTTTTATAGTTCTCCGTCATGCCAACCAACCAACTATGCATGCACATATTGTTAGTGATGCTATGTGTTATACACTATCCAATGTGTTATGAGCTGTTCACAATTAACGTGTTAACAACTAGCCTTAAAACCAAATATTTTCCTTTTAAATAGCAGACTAGAAGTGTTGAAAATGCATAAAACATCAACAAGTACGCTGTAAAAAGTCAACTCTTTAGATTTCTAATTCTGATTGATATATTGATGTCATTAATTTAACTTAGATAAAGGTGTTGATTTCAGGTACAGTATTTCAAAAGCTGTAGAAGATATCAATTTCTGCTTTTTTTTAAAAAACATTGTTACGTAACATCATATTTGCATATCAAGGCATAGAATCAGGATAGAATTAATACTTTAAGTAAAAAACAGAATAGTTTTACTCTATCCTGATATTTGGCTCTTTGACTTAAACATATAAATATATGTGAAAATGTATCTGCTGTGATCAACTTCCATGCTCTGGCATTTTTCTTGACCAACATGAAATCCTTCATGATCCATCAGAACTTTCTCATCATCATCATCACCATCATCTTGTAACTCAGTTACTTCTGGATAAGATAACCATCTTTAGTTACGCAGCCTGCCCTCACCTCCCTTGTCCCACCCACCTCAACCAACCATGACCCCCCCCTGTGGGGGTCATACAATGACTGTCATGCATATCACTATTGCTGGGGGCCCTTCTTTCCCTTTGGGGGTCCGCTCATTGACCTCCTGACAAAAGGATGAAAGTGTCCCGTTCATGGGAGGGGGCTGGCCGGGCTGAGGTTGGGGTGAAGAGCCCTACGTCCTCGTCCGGATCGGGATAAGACTCAGCAGGGTTTTCTTCACGCTAATAGGCACGACCCCTGAACCCCACACAAAGAACATCACTTCAGGAGCCATGGGCACTCAGTGTGGGAGAGCAAGAGGGAACCAATCGGAGCAGGCTGGGGGCTGTAGGTACTTTAGAGAGAGTCGAACCAATGACTTTACTGAGGATAGAAACAACAGAGGAAGTAAAAAAGATCAGGAGAGAAAGAAGGGAGATAAGGGGAAGATTTTGTTTTTGTTTAGAGGAAAAGGCTTGTTACAAAAGTTCAAAGGCTTCTCTTAAAGTATAAGGGTCTTCTTTTTTCTGCTTTTATTCACTTATTCTTCCTTTCTGTTAACGGGTAGAGGTAGCAGTTGTTGTACTCTCAACTGTTGTACTGCTTAATTACTTTTTGCTGCTTTGGATTTTAAGTATTCATTATGGAGCTGCTACTGTATCCCTAAGTGTTTGCATGTACATATGCATGAATTTGCAAACACATAAGTATACACTTATAAGCAGTGTAGGTCTGCAAAAGTGTTGTGCATAAATTATTAGTGTTAAAAATAACATTTTTAAAACTTTAGAGCGTGAATATTTTAAGCTTAGTTTCCCATGCATGCTCAGTCTTGAATTAAACTCTTTTCCAATGGTGATATAATAGAATTGTTCTTTTCCTCCTGGAGAAGGCTTAATCCATGCTTGGGTCCCTGATTTAAATTATTTTTCCATTTTCCTTCTTAAAAAAATTAACATAATAAAAACAACATTAAACCTAATTTTTTTCATGTTAATGTGCGCACTACAGATCCTATCGCCACCTATCCTCCGCTAATTCAGCATCCATCTTGCATCCTACCTGTACTGTGAACTCTCTCCACCCAGTTAGATAGTCTTATCTTGACTCTTAACTCTTACTCAATCAATTCTTTTCTCTCTTTCTTTTCCTCTCTTCCTCTGATACTGACTTCTTGCATTTCTTTGCTGAATCAGTGACAATGCCCATTAAAAAAAGGCCGGTGTGTTTTTATCCACCTGCTAGAGTGTGACGCGGTGCGTCAAGCGAAACTTGGCTGCAACATCAGGCAACTCACCGGATGAAAAAGTTGTATGGTGCAGTTTCTCAGCATTGGGATGCTGCTGGACAGTGACAGCTCCAGAAATACAGATAATAGATGTCGCTGTGCCATCAAATGAGTCCTAAATGCAGAGTTTTAAGGTCAGAAAGTTACATAATGTGTCTTTTAAAAAAAAAAAATCTGTCGAATAACATATAATAATAAAGTCAGGTGACTGTTAGCATGTTCAGACACCGTTCTCGTTCTTGGTCTAAGTCTCAGGTCCTTGGTGCTTTCTGGTGAACTGGCCCAAGCTCACACCAGTTTAACTGGAACCAATGTAGGACGGCTTTACTCTCAGGAAGTAAATATAAACAGCTTGGAAATTTTGGTTATGAAAGTTGATGGTTAAGTTGTCGGGTTTGATTATAAGGTACGATTTGCTAAAGTAAACAATATACTGCAGTCATTTCTCCCACTCGGCAACAGGCTAATTGAGGTGTTGAAATAAATTGTGTAGCCACCAATGGCAGCTTGCATATTGCCTACTAATTGCTGGGATTGGCTCGAGTTTCCTCATTGAATAAGTAGTATAGGAAATTAGATGTTGAATTGTTCACAATGAATAAATGTGTGTAAAGTCCGGAGAAAAGACGCATCTAACATGTATGGCGTATTGCAGCTCAGTGATGGTCACGGAATGTCCTTCCTGTCTCCTATCTCATGTTATTTAACAAAACCCGGCTTGGATATTCACTGCCAAATCACGTCAGAAATCTAACAGGATGTCTTTGTTGGAAAATGATCTCAGGCATAAAATCCCCACAAATCTGTGTATAAGAACAGTTGATAAATGAGGACGGTTAACAGGTGTCATATGTTGGTCTAGCTACATAGCTCCAGTGGGGTTGGATGTGGGAACTCGGGGGCCTCCTTGGCTTCACTGTTTTACCTCTGTTGAACAGAAGAGAGGAAAAAGAGATGTGTGTGTGTGTGTGTGTGTGTGTGTTAGAGAGAGAGAGAGAGAGAGAGAGAGAGAGAGAGAGATAGGGGTCCACTTTTGGTTCGGGCAAAATCCGTTCACAAAACCTCTGTCTTTCTTCTCCCTCTCCTCCCACTCCCACCTTTAACCTTCAGGGAAACAGGTCACAAACAAAGCATACAGCATACAAAATCACACACCAGCAGGTAAATATATAGGCAAGGAGGGTAGAAGGCGGAGGGGAAAAGAAAGGGCAGAAAAATGGAAAGTAAGGATTTGAATAGAAAACAGGCCTTTTAACCTATCCAAGGTGGGCAAACAGGTTTTCTTCAGCTGAAATTGCTTTTGTTAACAGTGGCTTGGGACATCAAATAACGGTAACTCTCTCTAGGACCCTTTTGAGAAGAAAATTACATTTTCTGATGGGATAGAAGAATACCTCCACCTCTCTTTCTGTTTGAAGCCAAATGCAGATACAAAGAAGGTATCACACATGAAGTCACCAACAAATCCAGATAGCTCCATCAGAACAGCAGAAATTGACTGTATATAAAACCCTAAATCTTCATAACGCTTATTTCAGTTAAAGGTTGTGGGCTTGCTGGAGCCTATCCTAGCAGCTTCTAGGCGAGAGGCAGGGTACACCCTGTACAGGTTGCAAGTCCAACACAGAGAGACAAATAACCACTCACCCTCACTCCTAGCGAGAATTCAGAGTGACCATTTAACCTGAGATGCTTGTCTTTGGACTGTGGAAGAAACCTGGAGTACATGGAGAGAACCCACGCTTACACAGTGAAAATATGCAAACTCCACATAGAAAGGCCTAACTTTATTTCTGATTGGCTTAGTCATATTTGAGTTTGTAGAAAACAAAAACCAGCAGACTCAATGGTAATTATTTTTCATTTAATTGCAGTTTTATTAACAGCTTTTCATTAGATTTTCTACAATATCAAGAAGATCCAATATTTTCTTCAGAGACCTTTATAACACAAAATTCCACATTTTATATGCCAGTACCTCTTGAGATACTGGACACCACACACACACTTTCTCTTTCTTAGAAAGACACACACCAACATGGCCTGGAAGAGTGTTATGTCAAGTACCTCCCATCATGCTTTGTTCCTGCGTAGTGAAGTGAGTGAAGCGAATGGCAATTCTTCATTCTCACCCTCCCCATCCAACCCTAACTTTCATCCTATCCTGCCTCCCTTCATTCTCAACCCATCCTCCCTCTCCCCACTGTGGAGCTGCACTAATCCGTATTGAGGAAACCCTCCTTCCACCACAGCCACCAGTTTCCTCCCCTGTTTCTTCATCTCCACCTTTACAGTCTCCAGTCATTTTTTTTAACCTCTGTCAGTTTTCACTCTTGTACACTCCCACTATTCATCCTTATTTTCTCCATTTTTTACTTGTAAATTCAACTTTCAGACTGGGTTTTATCCTTTTTTTCTCTCTGCATAAGAATCAGGGAACGACTTGAGGCTTAGCTCTGACATTCTTCCCTGCCTTCCTCTCTCCCGTCATCGCTATCCACTGTACCGATCCATCAATCACCATTTCTAACATTCCATCTCTCCTCTCCAGCATCCTATCGCACACCAGAAACAAAGCAGGCTCCCTTTATCCTCCTTTCCAACCCACCCACCTACCTTTCAGCTTTCGACCGAGCCTGGCCGGTTAATCTTCCCGAGGCGTTCAGTGTCTAACCGACCCCCCTGATGCCAGCAGACAAAGAGAGGGCTTCCTAATTCTCCCTTTCTCTCCCTTTCTCCCCCTCTTCCTGCCCCACCTACATTCTCCATCCATAGGGCCCCAGAACCAGCGGAAAGGCTTTGAAGAAAGAAACACCCCCCTCACAGTTTCTGCCTTCCATCCCTGTAGTACCCCCACAACCCTTAAAAAAAAAGATCTCCGTAAAGGCTGTCAGGGTGGCCCTTCCTTCTCTACTCCTTTGTGGGGTCCTGTGTACCCCGCTTTACATATCCTAGAACTTTAGTCTCTACCCCCTCCCACCTCCACATCCAGCTCATGAAAGACCGACCTGCTCAAGAATGTTGTCCTTAGTTCCTTCCTTTTCTTAGAGAGTGGGTGATTGGTGATGTGCCCGGTTTTGTTGCCCGTATCAATGGTGCCACTTCATGACAATTTGGCGGGCGAGACGGCCATTTTTAATCAGACGTTAATTTATTGCGCTGCACCCTTCCTGGCATAGGAAGAAGTAGGGTGTTGTGTAGCTTTTGTTCCATGTTTTGTTGGGGAGTGTGGCTAACGTTAATAGCGTGTAGCTGTAGTTCCTCTTTATTGAGGCTTCCAGCAGCAATGAGCCTTGACTGAATGAGAATTGCCCGTATTAAGCTAAACAGCTAAACACATAAGAGGCCATTCTCATCTACATCTATAGGGTTGTAACTACAACTATCTTAGAACTCAGTATCTATTAGACAGCAATCATTTGTTGCATGTTAAAGAGAATAAAATGAACTTTGTAAATCGCATCTGATCTGGCAAAGATTAAAATTATGTAACTCGCCATCTTTTTCTGGTCAGAAATAATCAACTCACATGACCAGCATCTTCCAAGATATGATGTGATATCCCAGATATTCCCAGTGTACATGT
Organism: Rhadinocentrus ornatus; assembly: GCA_037177495.1. Lineage (NCBI taxonomy): Eukaryota > Metazoa > Chordata > Actinopteri > Atheriniformes > Melanotaeniidae > Rhadinocentrus > Rhadinocentrus ornatus. The sequence goes on from JBAMHW010000025.1 coordinate 16,225,446, forward strand.
GATCTGTGCTCAAATGAGTCCGTGTTTCTGCTGCTTTTAGAGAATACAGTTCTATGGGCCAAAAATGAGAAATACCAGAGTGTTATCAGGTAAAGATGCAAACTCCCCCATCTGTGATGATATTAAAGTAACCAACATTCATGGCATGGGTAAATTCCATATACATGTATGTGAAGGTATATTTGATGCAGAGATGTCATGTCATGTCATCTGTACCGCTTGTTCCTATTATGGGTTGCGGGGTGAGCTGGAGCCTATCCCAGCAGTGTTTCAGGTGAAAGGCAGGGTACACCCTGGACAGGTCACCAGTCCATCGCAGGGCCAACATATATAGTGATAAACAACCATTCACACATACACTCATTCCTAGGGAGAATTTAGAGTTACCAATTAACCTAAAATGCATGTCTTTGGACGGTGGGAGGAAGCCGGAGAACCTGGAGAGAACCCACGCATACACGGGAGAACATGCGAACTCCACACAGAAAGGCCACCAGCCCCCCACATTCGAACCTCCCCCAGCTGAGGCTCAAACCAGTGACCTTCTTGCTGTGAGGCTGCGGTGCTAACCACCACACCACCCTGCAGAGATGTGTATTGGAATTTTTGAAAACATATACCATCAAGGGGACATCTTTTCCTGGGAGGTCTGTGGTTATTTCAGCAGTACAACACCACACCTTGTTCTGCATGACTTACAACAGTGTCTGCGCCTGACTGGCGTTCCTGCCAGTTTTATGTTTTTTTGTTCTTATGTTTTTTCTAAATACAGTAGAGTCTGCAATGAAAATCATTACCTTTGATTTTGTGTCTGGGAACTGGTGAAACTGTGTTAACAGGTGCTATGTAGGAGGGTTGTCTGCATGTGTGGCTGATGTGTCAAAGGTAAAAGCTGCCCTCACGATATTAATCCACTACACTGCAGCTATAGTAAACCAGCAACTTGAAATCTGAGCTTGAACCATGACCAAGCAATCACTGCCCACTGACTCTTTCTCTTTGTGCGCTATCTTCACATTGTCGGTCTTTAGGTCTTTTTATCTTTGGTGTATCGCTTTTATGTGATGCTAGTGGCAAGCTTTTCAAGTCCAGTCTTCTTCCACATTCCAAAACCCATTACTGGTCAAAGGAAAAGGTGGGGAGAAAGCAGCATTACTGTGTCTGTGGGTGGATACCTGGGTGAATGGCATGTACACAGCTGGAAAAATGATCCTACTTCAAACAGCAGTATGAATCAGAGAGGTATCACTAACACCACCCACTCAAAAGCAATAAAACAAGTGCAAGGAGGGGTTTTATGTGTGGTGTGTGTATACGTTTGTGCGTGTCTTACAAGAAGTGAAAGGAAAGTGGCAAGGAAGACATTAACCATTAACAGAACTCAACTTAACCTTTTTTTTCACCCTGATTTTTTGAATGAATGTGAGCTTTGTCCAGAATTAAAAATTAAACAGAACTGCATTACTTCTCAGTTTTGTGGCACATCTTACTTTGCTTAGCCTGCTCAACCCTGCAGCAGTTGTTCCAGTTATGTAATCGATGAGCTTCTAAGTGCAGCAGAGGTATGTATAGAGGATTTACATAGATTGGGGTGCACACTCTGAGAAAGTCGGGGGCCCCCGTCAAATAAGACAGAAAAACCAAGACAGGATATGAAGTCAGGACTTTGAAAATTCCACCATTGTGAGTAATACAGGCCTCAGGCTTTCATTGGACACACACAGGAGGTGTGTGAACCTTTTTCAAAAGATTGTCTAAAACTTGTTATAATGTTAAATATGGGCTTTTATTACTAGGTGTGTAGTACATCAAAATATCAATAACATAAAATTTTTGCTGTTCACAAAAAAGCAATAATATCCAGTGTTTCAAAAGGTTTTAATTGTACCGGCTTTCTTTTCTTCTAGTCCTATCTTATCTGTATTGGCCCAATAGAGCAGTGCAGGAAGCTCAAGTTTAACTTTGTAGCTTTTTATGTAACTTTTACAGCCAATTGTTTAGAAAGTATAAAGAAACCAAAAGAGAAAGGGTTACAGTGTGTGTCCTTGTCTACTTGGATGTACTAAAGAATGTAATAGAGCAGAAATCAAGAACACATTAAATCTTAGTGTTTGCAGAAATGTTGTCTGTGAAGAGATTTTTCCTTTTCCCTTAACTACTTTTCTTTATCATTCCTAAAAATATGGCAATACATTCTATTTTTAAGAAGTCATTAAACTTAGAACTTAAATCTACAAGCAGTGGTAATAATTGTGTCATTTTTATTTTCCAATAATGACTCACTTAACTGCAGCCTTTCAAAACAGACACGTGTCTTAAGGTCCTACTAATGAAGCAGTCACATAGTCCTGTATGCCCAAACAAGTCTCAATTGGAGTAGTTTAGAAATGTTCCCAATCAGTTCCCAATCTCCTTTTTTTTCCACTCAGCAGTGTTGTAATTGCAGATAACAAACATTTTCTATTGCTCATTATCTCTGAAAAATAAGCTACAAGCATGTGCAGTAGCCTAATCAGTGTGTTCAAAAGCCAACACAACAAATTAGATGGTATTTGGAAGGTCAGAGTGGAATAAATTCACATTTCTGCAGCCAGATCTTGAATATTGTGTAGATGTGCTAGAGTTACTTGGTGAACATATTCCTGCTGAAAAGTAACCAATCCTCTTGTTTGTTGTTTTGAACAGCAAAAGGTTGGAGGGAAATGTTTCCTTCTGACTCCGAAAGAGTGGTCAGCTTGCACCTGCATCCTGGATTTGGATTATGTAATACTAATGTATTGTAAAAATTAAAACAAGAGTTTGGCAAATCAGTATTTAGTCTTATAGGCACAATTCAAAAAGAGGAAAACTGGATGAACTAAAAAATGAGTAGGAGGTTTCCTGTTGCATGCTAGGAACAGCTCTTGTCCAAAACTGGAAAAAAGCAAATGTGTAGTGTAAGGAAAAAGGAATAGATGGACAAATAACTGCACTTATTTAAAACCTCATGTTCATTCAAACTTAGACTGTTGATTATCTGCCATAACAACCTGTTTTGAGTTTGTTTTCAATAAAACTGCTCTTTAAAGCACCATTCTGTGCTATACCTTTAATCTGGCTTGTCAGAACCCTTTTTTGATATTTCAAACCATGCAAATGACCCTTTTCTTTGTATTACTACCCTTAAGGGAGCAATGCCCATTGATAAAACACTTATTATAATTTCTCCACACATTCATTCTCTGATTTCACCATCACTCCTTCATATTTCTCTGCCATTTGTTACAGTCCATGTCCCTGTAAGGCATGTTTGACACTCATAAAACAAGATTTTGTTGTTAGCATAAACCTGTTATGTACATAAAATCAGCATTTAATGGCTGCCTACATCTGATCTGTAACGTCTGTTTTGAAAAGGCGAATAATTTCAGGGTTGAGGATGATAAAGGGTGATAAAGGGTGCTGTATGGAGAAGCAAGCATGTGTTTCCCATATCAATCAAGGCCTATGTATGGCAAGAGTAGTTAGCAGGTCGCGATTGTTTTGAGGCCCTTAGCTGGGTTTCTAGTGAATCCCTGAGGCCTGTCCCTTTTGGTTGGCCCAGTGGGGGGCGAGGTGGCGCCTCCACAGCCTCAAATCCAGCCCACGTTCATGCGTCCGTTCGGATCCATCACTGCAGGGCGGAGTGGTGGGGCAAGGGCCGGCCTTTGTCTGCCATTGCATTCTTTGGCCCATTGTGAGCGGACCACAACCATTTAGGGATTTTAAAGGCTCGTTTGCTCAATTCCTTTTGTCAGCGACCCTCAGCACAGGAAAGCAGCAAAGGGGGGAGAAACCAATGGTTTTTTCAATGTACAAGGGAAAAAAGATGGAAAATAAATAAGAAAAATTAATGAAAGAGGGGGTAAAATGGGGTTTGTTGTTGATGTTGTTTTTTAATTACATGGTGTGACAATGTAGTGAATCAGGGACCATAGCATATACATATACATATTATACACGTGCTTTTATCCCTTCCATTAAACTATGTGTCCCAACATGATTAAATGGTGGACTTTTTTCCATCAGCAGCGGGCAGGCATAGTTTTCTCATGGCACCAAAGTACATGTCGTAATGGGAAAACAGATACCAGCTCCAACACATCACATGTTCTCATAGAGAAAAACAAATGCAAAGCATAACAAGATATCATGGACCACTCCTGGCTGCCCATAAGAAAACAACATCTTATCATGGAAGAATATTTTCCCTTTTCTCTGCATTCCTGTGAACAGAGCAGAGCTGTGAGGGTCCTTGATCAGCTTGTTTTGACTGTGATAAATACATTGTGTTTGTGTGCATGTGTTTGTGTGTGCGTGTGTTTGTGGGCATGCATGTGCATTTCTTGCATAACCCAAACTAACTTGCAGCCTGTCACAATTTTATAAGTGTGACTTGGTGTTAGTGATGCCACTGTTTCACTTTTTAGAGGGCGATAGCAGCATATCACATTGCTAGATTAGAAGATTTGTGCTATAAATATTTATATTTATAAATAACAACTGCTTTTTGTTTAATTTAATTATTTTTAATGGATTCAAAGACAAAAGAAACCCTATATTTGACCGTTCACTAAGAAGTTCTTAAACTATTTCTAGATTTAGACTATTAATGATACATTTTGAGCCTTTGCTCTCCCCAACATGCAATTACATTATCTCCTCTTAATGAAATACCAAAATGTCTCAAAATTGTTATATTTAAATGGATCCTTTTGCTTAATGCATCCAACAATAAGAAACCTTCAAAATCAATTTCTGAAGTGTTTCATTCTGTACTCAAATGAAGCCAAAATGGAGCCAAATGCTTTTTTTTAAGAGAATTTTAAGGTTAGACCATTTATGAATCCTTATTGTGGTTTATTTGCACTCAGTTTTCTGATTAACTGGATGGATTAATGTGTGCAACAATCTGAAAAGAGGTTTTGTGTTTATGTATGTCTGTAATTGTTATTTAGAGTTAGCCTTACATTGCACATGAATAGGTTTCCTCAGGGGGGGTAGATTGTAACAGGCTAATCTGATACTGCAGAGGATACTTAAAGACTTTCTTACTCCTTTTAAAGCACATTGTTATCATCCTGATTGGGTTTATCACTCAAGCAGAAAGCAATACATTCCTTCCTATTGTGTTGCATTCAGCAGAAGAGCTGGAGAGAAACAAAAGAGGCCGAGCATCACAATCTGGCCCTATTGTTGCTCATACAGTGACCAGCTGAGTCTGTAAGAAAGTTTTATTGAGTGACTCAACACTTGACTGTGAGGAATTTCAATAATCAATAACTTTTTTTTTTTATTCAAGAGGCTTTTTTTGGTGTGTGGATATCTGAATTTTTATCCTCTTTAGGAAAATTGGATGGACAATGAACAAGGGTCATGACTTCTGGCTGAGGAGGTCAAAGTTGAAATGACATGCAACATAGTGAAGAAGCAATTGGAGAAATAAAGGGTTGCTATGGGGCAAGCAAATGGTATTTAGGTTAAGTCCAAGCTTTTGGAGAAACCTAAGATAATCTCAACAAAAACTTGTACAGGGCAAAATTGTCAGAAGATTACTCAAGATGTTTGATTTAACAAGTCTGGACAGATGAGAGTGATTTTCGCTTCGTAATCTTTAGGTTCATGTGTTAATTCTTTGATCTTTTCTGTTTCTTTTTACTACTTAGAAAACTCATCTTGCTAGTTCTGTAAATGTGTTTTGAGTTGCTATTTGCTGTGGAAGTCAAAGGATTGTATGTGAATAAACAAACATTGAAAACCTACGATTTGTTCAGTGATTAACTTTTGCGAATGACTGAATTTAAACATGCACAAAACTAGAGGTTAAATGGGTCAGCGTGCGAAGTCATGTGTGAAGAGGTGCAGCCCTCACCGAAGCATGCACACAGTTAATATAAGCGGAATGGATACAGAATAGTACAACCCATAAAGAGACGATGACCTCCGGCTTCTGTTAGCACGCCACCTGACCCTGCTACCATGATATGCATCCTACTTCTCAGCTGTACCTCGCCTTGCTCTCCCTTCTTTCTGGTTTTTATTATTGTATGGCGCTGCCCCTTGCAGCAGCAACCCACAGGAAGTCATTCACTTCCTAATTATCTGCACATCAAACAGCAGTCGCCACGGAGACGCAGACCATAAATTCAGCTCCCCCCTTCCCCTTCGATGCGGTACGATAGCACAGCAACAGCTGCCTCTAATTGGGGCTGTAGGTTCAAACTGCTAACATATGACTTCCCTCCCCTTCAGTAACACGCTGTCTGCCACTGCCAAGGCTGCAACACACGGACCAGGTCACCAGCATTGAGAGGGATGAAGTTTCACATAGTGATAGAGAGAGAGTAGAGAAAGAGAGATACACCCCACTATGGCATGGAAAGCCTGGTGTGGTTTAGGATGGGCTCTGAAGTGGTCCAGAGTTGCCCACTCCCACCACAGAGGCCCCTGGGTCAACAGGAGCTCACCCAGCTCGACAAAGAAAAAGAGGATGAAGAGAAAAAGAGTGACAGGCTGTGATAACAAAGGCGACCACAGTGTGGTTTTGTTATGTCTCCCAGATCCCAGAGGCCACATGTTGCATCTCTACAATTAAAGTCTCTTGTGCAGGAGTTCAGTCATCCTTTACCTAAATACGTTTGAATAGAATACAACATTTCCCCTCAATTCTTGCTCTTCATAAAAGATCTCTGAGATCAGCATCAATATCAGAAAAGTATTCTCCTTCTGCTAAGTAGCAGATGCACAGACACATATACGGTAAAAGTGATTTTCAAGAGTTAAACCACAGAGACATAATGAACAATTTCCAACACATAACCATGGGAGAGGTGTCAGAAGAGGAGTTTGTACTCCAAATACCTCAAGAGACTTTAGTACCTGCCACTGCTGTGTAAATTAGACCCTCAGAAAGTGAACGAGCCTGTCTATTGTCTCTAATGGCCTCTTGTTAGAAAAGCTGCCTACAGTGTGAATTTGAGTTTGTATGCTCGCTCCAGGGTACATGCATATGCACTTCCTTGCTTCCCTTAAGTTTACTGCATTCAGCAGGAAACACAATTAGCCCAATCAAAGTGAAAGGAGGGGGTAGGGGTTGGGGGGAGGAGAGGACTACGTTTTATGAACATGGGTGGTGAAACAGCAGCATTGTGACAGCAGAGGATATTAGGTGCTGGGCAGCAGCTTTTTGATGTATAGAGGAGTCCTTAGCAGGCGTCTGACTCTTGTTAAAGTGGACCGACATACAATTAAAGATATATGGCCCGGGACAGCCATGTGATTTGGATACATTAGCGGATTAGATTTTAAAAGGAGTTGTTTAAAGGATGGCCAGTAAATGCTCCTCTGTACTTATACGCGCTCTCGTGTATGCAGTGAATCAGATAATGTTTAAAAGCAACACTTTTAAAAGCATGTTAATGGAAGTCTATTAAAAAAAAAAGGATGTTAAAGGGAGATTAATTATTGTGCCACCAGCTGTCCACAAATTGCTGTGTGAGCAGATCCTCATTACAGGAATAAAATTATAGTTGTAGATGGCGATAGTCACATTTTTCTTTCTTTCCTTTCAATCCTCCATGGTTTTCTTATAGATACTTTCACATTTTTAGTGCTTTAATGGGTTTATTGGGTTAAAGCATCCTATTCAGTTGTATTGATAGGATATTGCTTGAGCATCCTGTAAGTTGGCTGTATAGTCAAGACAGAGAAAAAGCACAACAATAACAGAGTGCTATGGAAACATGTCAGGAAGACTGAAGATCATTAGTAATTTAGATGGTAGCTGTTATCATATAAACATCATGTTTGTGAAATGACAGGGTCCAGTCTCCATTTCTGCTTGATCTGGATCAAGTTTTCACTATTATGACTGAATGCCAATTTGAACTTTTTATGGATAAAATTTTGTTCTTCGAACTGGACATTATTTTTTATTTATTTATTTATTTATTTTCAAACCTGTCCTGTCCAGCATAATAGCAAGAATGATAGTCTGGTTGCTGTATTGTGCCGAACAAATTTGCTTTGCCAAGGGGAGGCTTATGGGTATAAGGCTCCTCTTGATAGTCTGATTCCTTTATTTATTTATTTATTTATTTATTTACTGTTATTTATTTACTTTGAATCATGGAATCTATGTAATCTTGCTGGACCTGACTGGAGGGACAGAGAAAAAAAGAAGCTAAAGGGAAAGCAGAAAGAAGAAAGAGGAGACAAAAACACCACAGACAGAAGACAACAACCCTTCAATCCACACGAATACCAGACAACAAGCTGCTACATTTGTACATAAACACACCAGAAAATTTTATACAGCTTTTACAGAAAAGCAGAGCTGTCATTGATTAAGAGTTTTTAAATAATGACCAAATCAAAAAGACATATCACAAACGTATCACAACACTAACCAAATACAAACTCATAGAAAAAAAAGAAAAATGATCTCTTAGTGTATAAACCCACTCGACAACTCAGTGACTGTGTCAGCATGCAGAGGATGAGGAATGAGGAGTTATCAGTGATGAGTGAGATGATGCAAATGCAACCACGCCTCTACGGAGGCTAGAGGCAGACTAGGGCATTCCTGAGACTCAGGCCATCAGCAGCAACCCCGAAACACGATCCCAAGCTACCACACCCCGAAGATGACCCCAGCCCCAGAAGAGTGCCCCAGCCAGAGCCCCCTGCGGTCTTGTGGCACAGGCCCCAGTGGGCCAAGATAGGCAGCCGCCATCAAGAGCGGACCAAGCGAAGGGTCCAGGAGCCCAGGGACAGCCCCCCCCACTCAAATCTCCACCCCATATAACCACTCACTCACACCCTCTCCTGCGTTGTACCCATAGGCACTCACTATCACACAGTCACAACCCACATGACCCGCCCATCATGCCCCGTGGGGGAGGTCCCAGGCGGACCAGAGGACAGCGAGCGCCAAGCCCGGTCTACACCAGCCACCCCTTCACCCCACCCAGATCCGGCAGACCGGGCACCCCCCAGAGCCAGCAGCCCATCAGTGCAATGAAACGTGCACGAAATGGACTTTATAACATATTTTTAAGTACTCAAATAGCTATTCCACAGATGTGTATACTCCTGGGAAACCCCAAGGTAAAAGTTAGTAATTTTGCATCTAATAAGGTAAAGAATCACCATTTGGTTCATTAAACACTTTGACAGCCACAAACTGACTTTAGAAGTGAAACTATTAAATGATTAACTAAAGAGGCCACATTTTGCTCAATGATGAGTGAGTTATGTAATTTTCTAAATGTGCAAGAAAGTTTAGATTTTTTTAAATGTTTAAAAACATGCTATACATTGCTACAGCACTTCTCTTTAACATCATTCTGAAACGCTTTAGCTTATGTCAGAAATGATGCATGTGGCAATAATGGCTTAATCAGTATGTTAAAGCAACAACATTCAGGCCTTGGTCACTTGCATTAAATTTCCCCATGCATCATTCAGACATGCCCATGAAAATGATGGAGAGCCATGGAAGATGTCAAATTTGGTACTTAAGTAAAATAAGTCAGTATATCAAGGAAATTATCAATAAAATTATTATAAAATCACAGTTTTCTCAATGTGTCACATCTCAGTTAGCATGCCTAGTGCACAATTGTGTAAACTAAATGGCAGTGAATGGAAAATATCTTAGAGAAAATATCCTAATACATATAAAATCCTTTGCTGTGAACAAGCAGCTGCAGATTAAGTCTTCACCAGATTTTCCATGTATTCTTTGATGTTTATGTGTGAAAAGGACAATGGTTAAGTGACAGACAAAAACACAGAACTGCCTATAAGATGTGTCCAGCAGTTAAGGACTAGTGTCCTAAAATGACTCCTTTTGGTTAGTTGAGTACTTTGCAATTATTATATAAAAAATAAAAATAATTAAATTCACTATCTTTGAGTTTTTCATGATCATAATCTCAGCCCAATCTCATTGGATGTGTGACATTTTTATCTTTCAATTTAATTTTCTTTGAACAATTAATCGCTGAAGACAGTTGTTAAAAATGTTAGAAACATGTTTTGGTTACTAAGTTAAATTTCATCTAAGATGGCATACTGTACTCTACTTGTAGCTTTTCTTTTGTACCTCTGGTCCGTTGTGCACTTTTCAGACTTGATAAATCAAGTCTTGTTTCTGAGGTGGAAATACGGTTAGCAAAACAAAGGAAGGAAGATCTGATTTGCAGACATCAAACTAAGTGTTAGTTTGACCGATCTTCAACCCTGGTCTGCTATTGATTAGTTGATACTGGACACCTTTTACATGGGATTTATTGGTCCTTTTGGAATTTTAAGGTGAGACGTTTAGATGAGCTTTATTCAAGCCCATTTTAACATGTGTTTTTATGCAATCATACATAACGTCCATAATTTCCAGTAACTCCCACATCTTTATTCCAATGTTAAATTTGTATCAAAATGGACAACATCTTAATTCCAGCTTGGATCATTGTTGGGTCTAAATTTTTCCCTGATGTCTTTCTGTGCATGTCTATTCAAACCACATTCACCGCTTTGGTGTAGTTGTAATGGCCTAGCTAGTTTAGTCCTTATGCTCGACTATAGGTGTGAGGACGAGAGTGGCTACTGTTATAAAGCCAAGGGGGCCAGCCATTTAAAAAGTTATTGAATCAGGAAATTCCTCAAACACACTTGGGGTGGGGGGTAATTGCATGGCTTAAGCTGACCCTCTGTTTCCACCCCTCTCATACCCCTGTGTGTAGACTCAAAGTGGGCTCACTGGATGTCCCTTAGTCAGCACATGCAGGGGGTGCAAACAAAAGGTCTATTCTGCCAACAAAAGGGGCATTTAGACCGTCACATACCCTGATGGCTCCAAGGGTGGGGATGTTGGGGGTGGTAGGGAAGCAATGAGAGGGTTGAGATAGGAGAGTTTGGGACTTCAATGGAAAAGGCTATCTATAGAAAAGGGTCAGTGCTGTCCAAAAGCTAAGCTTACCTATGGGCCAGGTCAAAGGTCTGGGACTAGATATACAGAGAGATCCCTGTGGTAAAGCAGAGAGAAGTAGAGATAAATGGGGGTTGGGCTTAACGACTGACCGACATCCAGCATAGTTTCTGTGCTAAAAATAATTATGCCTCTTCATGTGTTTCAGTGAGACCATTGCACTGGCAGAGTGGGAAAAATAGCAAAAACAAATATCAGTGATCTGGCAACACACTGCACTAGCTAATAAAAAAACCTTTGTGATGCTACAATATTGTATTTTCACTGTTTATCGTAACCATAAAGACAAAGGCACCATGGCTGTGGTGCAATTCAAGATTTACATTTGAAGTGCTGTTCCCTCCCTTTACCTACATGCTGTCAATTACAGGTCCAAATGTTATAATACAGTAATGCTGTATCATGATAACAGGGAAGCCTAAAGTCTGGTCCTTCTTACCTACAGACTAACAAAACTACTCTCTAGTGTATTTTAAAACTATTTTAAAGCTCTTTTATCATTGCAAATGCAAGCAGAGATGTTGAAGTAACAATTGCACAGTATATCATATGTGTATATGAAAAGTGTATGGCTTTGCATTAACCTGCAGTGGCTTCAAAGATCAACTACCCTTTACACAAAGCACACACAAGCTCAAGGGGGTAAGTAAAAAAGCCACTTTCATCCCCATCTAATGGAGGTCTTTTTTTCTTTTTTTTTTTCCATTTTCTTGCACCGCTCCCAGGTGCCCTATGTGCCTCCTTTTCCTTTCTCTGGTCCAAATCAAAGGCTGATACTCTAAACGCGATGAATGACATTGATCTTAATCTTTGAGGAGTAAGGGTAATTTTTTGATGGCTGTGTGTGTGTAATTGGAACAGAGAGAAGGTCACGGGGTCTGTGGAGAAGGGGAAGATGATCTCTGCGCTCCAACAGGGCACAATGCGAGGGTGCGAGCTACAGGAGCGCCCTCCCTTACAATGCGCCCTGAGGATCGTTAAGTGATTGTGTTACAGAGAACAGGTGAACTGCGTCTCTCCGCCTTGTCTTTTATATTTTTTTCTCTCTACTATGATTTACAGGGCTATTCTTCTAACCTGCCACCTCACCATAACTTGTGCTGTTCTTTTGAAGGCAGCTTGCTCATTGCTATTGTACCTGGCCAGCTTTGAAGTGCCTAAGTCTTAAATGATGATGAGACAAGGGGAGTGCTTTTCTTTAACAGCTAGGGTAAAGGAGGCTCTTGTTTCTGACAGGTGTCTTTTATAGAAGGGAGTGTGCTGGACTGGTGTTTTGTTGGAGATCGAGTTCCACCCTTTCCACATCACCTGCTAATTGAATAACATCAGCTTGCCATCTGTGGAGATTTACTGGAACTGACCTCAGTGTACTGTTTAGATTACAGATTAGAATATGGGAAAATGTGTCATGTTAAGAAAGCCTATTGTTCTTCCCAGCATGATAGAAATAGACTTGGTGATGATGCCAAAATATCATCATCATCTAGCAAAAAAAGCTTTATAGATGTGCAATTTTATTGTTCGTGTTTTTTAGAGGGTTTACTTTTCAAATTCTCTTAGCTCTGTCTAAACAACCAAACTGCACAGAAGTAATTAGGATCACTGTAAAACATCCAGAGACACGGCTTCTATCAAACCTAGTTCATCCCACCGGTGGTTTATCATAATATCATAACATTTTACAATTATCTTACATATTGAACACAAAATGTTGTATGTAGATTAGTATTTCTATATTTTGTCAAATGAAATTAGCCTAATTAAGTTAATTTGTTTAAGTACAGTGTATTAACAAAGCCCTCCTTCAACTGATGCACACTAAATGCAGAGTGTAAAGCGGGAAATATCACCCAGAGTGGAGCCCTGGCAAACTCCATTCATGTGTTAACTAATCACATCAGCTGTTATCTCTCGATTAGCTCCAGTTTAAACAGCACACCCTTGTTTGGTGTGTGCGTGTTGATGTGCATGTGTGAAAGAGATGCTGCAAATGAGGGAGGATGCCCAGAAATTCATGAATTCAGCAGTGCACAAGCACATCCATCTTTGTCTGTGTGTGCATGTGTGTTTAGCCCAGCTTCGCATCACTGATTCCTAGTTCAGCGCTGCTGCAGATCTAGGGCCAGATAGCTGCAAAATTCAAGGCCGATCTGGGCCATGACCATCTGGGCCTGGCCCCAGGCGGGTTTTCTCTAGGATGGGGGATGTTGGAACCATTGTAGGGGTAAGAGGTTACAGGACAGTAATACAGGATAAGAGTTGTGTGATCAGGAGGTAGATGACAGAAAACACACCCCTCCTCCCATCTAACCTTCTGCCTCAAGCTTGCGGTATGATGGAAGAGGAGGGGGGTACTGAACACACAGCTGTCTGTCACTATTATCAGTGATGGATGAAGCCAGAGCAGAGTGTCAATGGCATGCCCAGCGCCCACTGGCTTGAATGTGTCAGTCTCTAACGTTGTGTGTCTTATTTAACTTTTTGCATAAGCGAGCAAGATGTATGGATGAAGATGAAGTGAGGGAATGGGAGCTGAAGAGGAAATGTGTGATCAGGACTTTTTCTGTGCTGAATCTCCTGTTGTCTGACTGAATTTTGAGTGGGTGAGGTCTCATCAGTGCAGCTGTTCTAACTGCCAGGCTAATTTAGTTTCCACTGACAGCTCTACTGTATCTGAAACATGGTGTGACAGTAAAGCATGTGTTCGTCAGTAGAAGGTAGTTCTGTAAAGACCAGGAAATTGATACTACTAATAATGATTATGAAATGTAAGACTCTTTTGCACCACTGACCATTAGCTGGTTGTAATTGTTACTTTCCTGGCTTTTGATGGAACTGAAAAGCATCAAGTCAAAAATGGAGGAAGTCTTTTAGCTTATTAAGACAGTTATAAGGTTATAAGATGAGAGTTAATGGAAAAACAAAGAAAAACATGCATCTCTTGCATTACAGTTGATCTTCCCTGTTCAGTAAAGTGCTATGATAAATGGGCCAAAATGCAAATGTAAATGCAGCAGCATTAGACAAAACACATCCATAAACACAATATTTAAGAAAGATTCAAGACCTTCAATGTTATTATGCAAGCATAACAACATTTTAAGGGGTCTCGGATTAAGCACACAAAAATAAGAAAACAGAAATATAACAGGCACTGTAATAATGTGTAATAAAACTGAAAAAGGCTTTTTCGTTTGAAAAAACAGGTTTGGTTAAATGTTGCACTTTGCGAAATGTTGATGGAAAATGTTGATTTTTGTTGTGTTTTGCACATCAGAGCTATCGTACAATACATAGAAAATAGTGAATCACTGTTAACAATATAACTGGAGCATGTTCATGTTATTGACCAACATTCCCTACTTGTCCTCGAGCTGAGCAGAAAGAAAGAAAATTTTTCTTCTTCTTCTTCCAACCAACTTTAAAAAGATTCAAGCTTTTTTTCTCTCTCATCAATTTCCAGAGAGGACAGATTAGAGGACACTGCCACAGTCTAGGAAGAGAAGCTGTAAAATAAGATCTTTGATAAAAATTCCCAAGTAGATGCTGAGTGCTCCAGATAGTGCAGACGTCTAACGATGACCAATGGACTGGTGGATTGTATCTGAAGTGTCTCAAAGAGAGGGGGGTTCAAATCAAATCCAATAATGTTCCCCACTCCCAGTCCACCAATTAAAGGAATCAATACCACGCCTGAGTTACTACAGTAGCATGGTTTTGGAGCTGTTCAGTAGGCCCTCGTTCACATTAGCTACGACTTGTGAATACTATTACCGAATCCTTACTTGCAATAAAGCTGCTGACCCTCTGAATCTAATTCTTCTATAATAAACTTTGTGTGTAATCCTGAGCGCCTGCTGACGGATGTCCAAAATGCTACCTCAATCCCCAGCCAAGATTTCCCTGATTAGATTAGCGTGCACTGACTCATATTCAAACAATACTGTCGTCTGACTCAACAGCTGTCAAACACAAGACGCGGGTATAAGCCTCCCATTAAATATGCTAATATATTTCATCCTCTTAGATAGGCGAATTATGTGTGTAAAGAGGCAGGAATTGGGGCTATTTGTCCTAATTCTGTAATTTTTCTTCAGTAATTAAAAGCTTAAGTTAACTAGTTACATTTTCAACACATCTCTTTTAAGAACAGTAGCAACTGCGGTGAGGAGGGGTGGAGATTTTTAGTGTTTTATTCAGTTTGATAGGATTCAGTGATTTGCATCTGAATTTTAGAGCTGGGGCAGGTTGGTGTTATTAAGGCTGTTGCTTCGGTCTGAAGTTAACTGATCCTTCATTGAAAGACAGCTAAGCTAGACAGTCCTGTACTGGACTGGTCATGGACCAAGGACCTATTTGAGAATACACCCAAACAAAGACACACAAGGGAGAGATGAAAAAAAGCATTGAACAAAAACAAAACATTCAGTTGGTATAACGGTTATGTTGACAGTTAATCATATACACGGACACTCACAAAAAGAGAAACAGCTTTCTTGCCATTAAAAATTGGTTTTGACACATCACTAGTAGTTGCTTTGTGCTACACACATCTATCATCTATTGTCTAAAATCCTCTTTGCAGGTTGAGATATGCCACCTACTGACCTGCCTGTCTCTCCCTTTCCTCTGTGTTGTGCACATGAGAGCTGACCCAACTGATAATGATGGGGCGGGTATTGAAAGACGAGTAACCCTGCCGTTTCCCTCTCTCTACGATTCATTAACCCGATTTCCACTGAGCTCTGTCCCACATGTGTCAGGGAGGCCCCTGCTGAGGATTCTACTGACCCGCCCAGGCCCATCCTCTGCTCCGTCGCACTCCAGCTCACCACCAAAGCGACAGATAACTGTCGAAGAACGAGTTCCCCCTTTAACATATCGATAACCTCTTTATGTATTTTCTCTAAAACTGCCCCAGGATTCCCTACTGTTTGATTGATCCTAAGGTCTCCAGATTAGATTTCAGATCAGTAGTTTCATGTATTAATTGATTTTGCTCTTTTCAAACAAGTATAAGCTTCGAGGTATCCTGGTCAGTTTATCTTGTTTCAACAAAGATATTTCAGCGCAACCCAAATTCTAAAAGAGATGGGAGACTGTGTAAAATGTAGATAAAAACAATGAAATGATTAGGAAATCTTATTTTATTCCCAATGAAACAATAATAATAGATGTTTACCATTTCATGGAAAATATTTGTGTTTTTTTTCTTTGTTTAATAGCAGCAACACATCTTGATCATTTTTTAACGGGGCTGGAAAAGTGATTGGAACAAATAAAAAAAACTGGAGGAGCATTTTTTTATCTAATTGGGTTAACTGGCAAAAGGTCAGTAACCCAATTAGATATAAGTGGGGCATGTTTCATATAGGCAGAGCCTTTCAGATGTAAAGATGTGTGTGTGATGGGGGTGTTTTTAAAAAACTGGATTTTGGTATGAATTCCTTATGTCTTTATTTTCTGTTAAGTTTTGAAAAGAAATTTATTTTTATGATAATCGAGGCACTTAATTGCATTTTCAACCACAGTTTGATACAGTTCAGAAAAGTAAAAAATTAAAAATTGGTTTTCTTCATTTAAAAAAAATTTAAACAAAAACATGTTTACACTTTTTTATTGGGGTGTGTCTAAAAAACAACAACAAAACTCCACAGCCACCTGCGTTATACCTTAGTACGCCCTGTTCTTGCCCTCAACCCAGTCCTTGTGCAACTCTTCCCCAGGGGCATGCAAAGGGAGCTTTGCAGTGTACATAGTCATCATGAGGCTTGAGATATCTCTCACAGGTTCAGTGAATAGACTGACTGGGCAACTGGGATTGTTCGAGACATTATTCCCTTGTGGGTGTGTCCTGTTTTTGAAAGATACGCTCTCCTTTGTGCTGAAAACAGACATTTAACATGTCTGTATGCAGCATGTATACTTACTGAAATCTTAATACACTACACCTAACAGAGACACAGTATATTTAAGGTCTCTTCTACTCCAGATTTGCCTTTGTTAACTGGCAGTGTGAGACATTAATAAAGCTTCAGCCTGTGATCGCAGTGGATTTTGGTGTCCTTTCTAGGGTCACTATCCTGGTTTAGAAGTTTGTCATTTTCTCTGTTTTATTTTCTGGACTGCTTGACATTTGCATCCAGAATTTGCTGCAGTTTTGTAGAATCTACCCTGCCTTCTATTACAGTAATGAAATATTTTTTGCTTTTTTCTACCACATAGCCCAGAAGCAGAACATGTCCTCTGTCATACCAGCTGGTAGAATTTCAGATGTCAGGCATTGATTGATTGTATTGAGGTCACAGACAAGATGCCCTTGTAGTGACCCCATTTCTATACAGGGAACCATTTCTCCTGCATCAGCTAAATCTTCCTGAAGCCCCTTTTTTAACTGCAGCCATTTTTTGTGCTATTCCCAGAAGACTTGCAGTTTGTCTGTCTTTTTTTAACTTTTCAAGGTCTTGATCTCCACAGCTCCCATAGTCTGTTATTTTTTGTGACAAGTATCCTAAAGCTACAAGGCCTTTCAAAGTTGTTGTATGTTTTGTATGCATCAGCTAGCATAATTTGGGCATGCTCAGTTGATTGTTCAGAGCCTGTTTGCTAGTTTAACAAAAGGTTTGAAAAGTTAAATATATATACACTGCTGAAAAAAATAAAGGGAACACAAAAATAACACATCCTTTATCTGAATGACTGAACTATTCTTATTTGTTCTTTACATAATTGAATGTGCTGACAACAAAATCCCACAAAAATGATCAATGGAAATCAAATTTATTAACCCGTGGAGGTCTGGATTTGGAGTCACACTCAAAATTAAAGTGGAAAAACACACTAAAGGCTGATCCAACTTTGATGTAACGTCCTTAAAACAAGTCTAAATGAGGCTCAGTAGTGTTTGTGGCCTCCACATGCCTGTATGACCTCCCTACAATGCCTGGACATGCTCCTGATGAGGTGGCGGATGGTCTCCTGAGGGATCTCCTCTCAGACCTGAACTAAAGCATCCGCCAACTCCTGGACAGTCTGTGATGCAACGTGGCGTTTGTGGATGGAGCGAGACATGATGTCCCAGATGTGCTCAATTGGATTCAGGTCTGGGGAGCGGGCGGGCCAGTCCATAGCATCAATACCTTTATCTTGCAGGAACTGCTGACACACTCCAGCCACAGGAGATCTAGCACTGTCCTTCATTAGGAAGAACCCAGGGCCAACCGCACCAGCATATGGTCTCACAAGGGGTCGGAGGATCTCATCTCGTGGCAGTCAGGCTACCTCTGGTGAGCACATGGAGGGCTGTGCGGCTGCCCAAAGAAATGCCACCCACACCATTACTGACCCACTGACAAACCGGTCATGCTGAGGGATGTTGCAGGCAGCAGAACGTTCTCCACGGCGTCTCCAGACTCTGTCACGTCGGCACATGTGCTCAGTGTGAACCTACTTTCATCAGTGAAGAGCACAGGGCGCCAGTGGCCAATTTGCCAATCTTGGTGTTCTCTGGCAAATGCAAAACATTCTGCACGGTGTTGGGCTGTAAGCACAACCCCCCTACCTGTGTACTTCGGGCCCTCATACCACCCTCATGGCCTTATGACTGTTTGAGCAGACACATGCAGATTTGTGGCCTGCTGGAGGTCATTGTGCAGGGCTCTGGCAGTGTGCCTCCTGTTCTTCCTTGCACAAAGGTGGAGGTAGCGGTCCTGCTGCTGGGTTGTTGCCCTCCAACGGCCTCCTCCACGTCTCCTGATGTACTGGCCTGTCTCCTGGTAGTGCCTCCATGCTCTGGACACTACGCTGACAG
>JBAMHW010000025.1:16247464-16264731 GCA_037177495.1 Rhadinocentrus ornatus
AATATTTATTGTTAAAGTTAACTTCTGAAGCAAGCTTCCTCTCTTCATTGGCTGTGATGCATTTTTTCTTTTACCTCTTAAATGCACACTGTTATTGTCCATGTTATTGTCCTTCTATAGCCAAGCAGGATAAGTCATTAGGCAGATGGTAAGGGGAAGTCCTATGAGAGGACACACACACACACACACACACATCCACAGATAAAGAGACCAGACTCCTGTCATGTATACGCACATGCACTGTAAATGTGCACAAAGACACTAGACCCCTGTTATGTAATCCACCAGTTCCACTCCCCCACTGAGAGGCTAAGTCTTGGGTTGTCTCAACTCCAAAACAAAGTCATCAGTCTTCATATAGCGCCATCTCTTACACAGGGCACATACATCTAAGGATGAAGCCACTATAAAGTGACTAAATGTGAAATACACATCACTTGTTTGATTCAAACTGTGGTATTATAGAGAAAGTTATATATTATTTTGCACAACAAGAATGGATCATTGGCTCACAATTCTTCCTGGATAAAAAGGATTACTCAAAGTCATCAACAATGTGTATTTTATACCATCTTAATTTCCTGATTTCTATGTCACTATGAACACACTGTTGTGCTGAATGGCTTTGCACACCACAGCAACAGATTTCTCTTTCAGCCATCTCCAGAGAATGCCTGGCCAGGCTCCTGAAAGGCACATATTTGGGCTAAGGCCCGACACTGGAGTCACAGAGGAACAGGGGAGAGAGGGGAGGCCAGCGGAGGTGGGGAGAGGAGGGCAGAGCCATGTGGCTGATGTTGGTAAACAGTATCTAGCCTTGTCCTGGCGTCGTGGCAGGCAGCGCACAAGATATCAGGCGCCCGGGCCACACACAGACCGCGACAAAAGGTACACACACATACAGACATCTGCATTCACACATACATACACTCACACGCGAGCAGGAATACAGACTACTAACAGACAAATAAAAGACTCACTCTCGTGTCTGCCACTCAGCAGCTGCTCCTGTTTCCATGGCAACAGCCTGAACAATGTAGCGGGAAACGCTGTGTTGGTTAGAGAGGGAAATAGAGAAGTGTGCATGTGGAAATGTGTGCACCAGTGCACTTGAAGTGTGTGTGGGTGTGTGTGTGGGTGGGTGTAAGAGGCTACAGAGGGGGAGGTAGCCGCAGGGTGCTGAGAGGATTCAGAAGACACTCTCTTTCTTTGTCAGGATGGGTTTTTTTTAAGAGGAGCAAACAAATACATAAATGTGGAGGCAAGCAGGACAATAAACAGTAAGAGTCAGACATGGGAGGGTTAAGGGTTAAAGGGGAAGGGCCCTTTTTTTCTTATTTTTTTGGGGGGAAAAAACGATCAAAAGATCAGGATTTTATGATTTCTATTTATTTTTCAAAATGAGGTATTTCAAAGTGCTATGAGTTGCAGCACTAAATGTACATTTTAAAAATAAAAAATAAAAAAAAACAATAGAGGAAATATAAACAAAAGAGGAAAAAAAGCTAAAACAAAGTCCAGGTACATAAACATAGAGCACATTTGTTGTTTAAAAGACTTATTTGAGATAGAAGAGAAAATGACAAGATAAAGTGATATCTACCAAGAACTCATTTTCATACGAAAATATAAGTATCAGATTTAGTATGTATCAGATTCACACTAAAAACATAAAGGTGTGTAGAATTAGTAATATGATGCAATACAAAGAAAGAGAAAAAAACAATATGTTGTTATATTACAAATGACTCTCATAAATTGAGGCCTTACAGTACTTTAAAATGTATATAAACTTCCAGTCTAGTAATTGGCAGCTTCCTGACTTGTATATATAAAAAACCAAGGACAAAGTGTTATAAAACAAGGCAGATCTGAGTGTATTTTGTCTGTACACTATTGTTATTTACAAAAGTGTCGGCTAGCAAGGTGCACAGTTATACATCCACTGACTTGGTTTGAGCACCAGTGAGAGGAGTGAGAGAAAGAGAACCTGTAGTGGCTTTGTTTATGTGTCCCTTAATGCCTCAGTCATTATAGTCTTTTGAGATTTGCAGTTGTGAAGGCAAAGTAAGTGTGCACTGCTTCTTGTACATGAACTCTCCAAGCAAAGTGCCCTCTAACACCCGCCCCTGTGTGAAATCAACAGATTCCAGGCTGGTGTCACAGTGAGTACAAAAAAAAAGAAGTAAAATACAAAAAGAAATTATATAAAAATTAGAGGAAGGTAAAGACTAAAAAGTGTCTCTTTCCTCATTCTGTTCTCTTTTTTTCGTTCCTCGATGTGACTGGATTGAAAAAGTAAACCCTAAACATTCTTAACGTCAACAAATGTGCAAAAAAAGTGGCGGCAGTGAAAGTCCGAGCATCCCTCCAGTAACCTCCTCCGCCCGCTCCCCTCCCCTCCTCCAGGTGTGTGTAAGCATCTTAAAATTAGCGTCCTCTGAGATTTTGTTTTTGTATGTGCATGTATACAATAGATATGCAGGCCTATGTGTCTGTGCTTAAGTCTCTAGGCCTATGTGTGCACCTTATCCTGTTTCAGACTGAGTTGAGGCAGAGGAGTTGGGGGCACAAGGAGGGTCTATCAAGAGTATATGAGAGTGTTTCTGTGTTGAAGCGGTTGTGTGTTAGCGAGTCCTCGCCTGCTCTAGCCGGCGCATCAGCTGTTGCCTGCGGGCATGGAGCCTGTCCTTCTCCTGCTGGAGCCTCATCTCCTCTGTTTCTAATGAGCTCACATACTCTGTGGCCTTCTTCAGGATCAGCACCTTTGCTGCCTTCTCATTGTGTGCCAGCTCTGGCACGTGGTCGCGCAGAGTCAGGAAGCTGGAGCGTAGGTCATTGCGGCGCTGGCGCTCCAGGATGTTGTGGTTGCGTCTGCGCTCACTGTCCTCAGAGTCGGAGCTGCCACGTGGACTGCTGTCCCCGCTGGTGCTGCGCTTGCTGCGCGCCCCCGATGTGCCACTTACTGAGCTGCAGGACGAGGAGAAGGATGAGGATGATGAAGAGGCTGTTCTGGTAGGAGGGCGTGGTACATCTGTTATCTTCTGCTTCTTTGGAGGTGGGATTAGGTCATCATCTGAGGCATACGGTGAGGGGGCTGCGTAGTTGTGTTGCTGCTGGTGGACTGAACTCCTCTTCAGGATAAGCTCCTGCGGAGCTCGGCTGACGAACCGACTCATTACGCCGGACCCTGATACAATTCCTCTCCCATCTTGATTCTTGGGATGTACAGAGATGGTTACCGTGCCTGTAGCCATGGGGGATGCCTTACTGATTGTGGAGCGCCTCTTCTCTACTGTTACAACATCAATCTCTTCCTCCTCCTCCTCTTCTTCTTCCTCCTCCTCCTCCTCCTCCTCATCCTCTTCATCTTCATCGTCTTCCTCTTCGTCATCCTCATCTGGAAAAAGAAGACAAAGTTAGTGAGTTAATTGCTTTGACAACTATTCTCACTATGTGTACCAGCAGGTGGCAGACACGTATGTGAGTGTATAGCATACATAGGTGAGTCAGAGCAAGAGAGAATGTGTGTGGGAGAGAATGTTTCTCAGTGCTGTTTGCACAAGTAAAAAGCATCTTAATGCTTAGTGTCAGTCACTTCTCAACTAATCCACTTCACAGGCATTGGCATGTTCAGTCTCAGTGTTGAGCACACAAGTTCTGTTTCTGCCTTTTTATCGAACTCCCCCTTCCAAAACTTCTAATCCTCTGAGACTAAAATGACACAGTTTTCAGTCTATCATTGGAGTCCCAGAAACCATTAAGTATGTGAGATAGCAGCAAGGTAGTCAAGAAATTAACTTTAGCTCTTTAGTAAGCTCCTCATCTTAGCTCCTATGTTAAAACTGAGCAAAGCAGCTGAATGTTATCATCCACTGACTGTGGGATTTTGAAGGTGAGAGGAAGTGACCAATCATAGGGCAGAGAGTGAGGCACAGTTAAAATGCCTTTGTGATAATGGCTCTCATTATCAGCTCAGGAGCATCTGAAGAGTGTGGCATTTTACAGCTTATGGTAACCCACTTCAGACACCACTGAGCCAGGATGCTGTCTCAACACACATGCTGATTGCACACACAGTCTGCTTGCTGACATCAAAACAAAGCTAGACACAGCTGGCTGGATGAGGGGGTGTGGCTGACTTTGCCACATGTGAGGCTCTTTGGTGTTTCACTCTCAGAATGGAACATTTCATTTAATGGAGGAAATCTCTTCAAGTTCAGCTCTTCAATCCACACAGTTAATTTTTATGGAAAGGGTGTTTTTAATACTAAGACTGCTCGGATTAAATGGAAAAACTACATTTTTTGTGCCATAAGTCAGTGTCCCTTTTATGACAAAAGTAAAGAACGCGGGAAACACACAGAGGGACGAGCCACGCTACAAGCAGCGGAAGCGCTTTGGAGGGGCAGAGTGCGCGAGACAGTGGGGCGGCAGGCGATCGGATCACCACATTTTAAGCCCCAGAGCTGGAGCGGCGCCAGAGAGACAGCTGTCGAGATGGAGCGCTTGTTCAAAGCTGTCACCCCCCGACAACCATCACCAAAAAAAGAAGCAGTCGGGCCTCTCCTACGATTTCTTGTATTCGATGTGGAGGAGGTGTTTGGCAAGGCTGACTGAGTATGCCCTCTGTGCCAAGCTGGAGGCCTTTGTACTACTGTTTGAGAGCTAAAAGACTCTGATAAGGACGTGTGAGTGTTTGTTTAGGGAAGTCATGGGCGGTAATTTAGAAAATATTTGTATTAGTTTTAGTTTTAAACAGTATTTTCCCAATTTAAAAACACAATATTGTCGCTATACTCAACAAAGAAAATCGAAAACGTTTTTCGGGTGAGTTGTCTGTTCTATTTTTTTTATATATATATTTAATTTTTTATGTTGGATCTTTCTTCTCTTCAATTCCCGAGAACCTAATTTTAGCTTTTAACTTAACTCAGATCAGCCGTTAGGACAGACTGCAAAATTAGTGCCAATTTCTCACTCGCTGTGCACAATTAGTTTTTTAATCCACGCGTAAAGAAAAAAAATTACGGTGCTGCGAACCAGAAACCTTGTCAGCTCATCACATTATTGAGCACAATTTCATCTCTCCTCTCACTACCTGGCCGGCGTGTGTTTGAGTGTGTGTGTGTGTGTGTTGTGTCTTTTTGTTTGGCATAGATGCCAGCGGAGTTCAGTAAGGCACACAATTCCCTATTTTACTGCCATCTGCCGGATGAGGACCCCGCAGATTACATAAACCGAGTTCACTGTGTCACTACTCCGCTGTGTGTGTGTGTATGCGCGTGCGTGTCGTGCGAGTATGTCGAATGTAACGAGGTAATCCGATTTTGGGCCAGTCATATGAACAGCTCCAGTCATGATTAGATAGGATGCGGAGCTTACAATTACAATAATAACCATAACAACAATAATACTAATAGTGATGTAATCTCACTGCATTCTATATTTTTCGAGATTTTTTACTAAAGTTAAAAACAAATAACACAAAAAAGTTTTTATTTTTCTTACCGGAGTCACTTTGCCCGTTCCCGTGAATCGTGGATGCGTTTATGGTCCCAGATGCGTCCCTGCTGCCGTTGTTCTTGTTGACCGGGAAGGGGAATACTACAGTGGGGTCCACACATTCTGATACCGAGTTGCGGCTGACCATCTCAGGCGCTTTGACGCACACGTTCCTTCCTCCTGCTGTGGCCGTGGAAATAGCTTTACCGAGTTTCTCCGTTACCACCCGCTCCAGCTTTTCCCTGGCGGAGAAGCCACTCCACATACAGTCCTGTATAATGATGCTGTTGGGGTTTGTATCCAAAGCGGAACCGAATAGGTCCCCATCGTCGGATGCTCCCCATATATCGTCCTCGGGAAGGAGCAGCAGCTCGGACGCCCAATCCAGAGGGTCCCCTAAGCCGAAGCCAAGGGGGTCTGCTTCCGAGGAGGCAGCCGCCGGCTCTCCCGGTAGCGTGGCGCGGCTCGGAGAGAGGGGCGGAGTGGGTAACAACTCGAATTTCTTCCAGATGTCCTCCCCCGGTGGCGCAGAGTCAGGACCACAGAAGTAGAAGTCGTCCTCATCCGGGTAGAAACATGGTTGTAAGGAGTCAAACTCCAAATCGGAGTTTTTACTCATGATCGCCGGCATTCTATCCCACAATCGAAAAACCTGTGGAGACAAAAGATACCTTTCTTTGGTGTCCACATTAAAGAATGTCTCCCCATTTCCTCTTCCCTCTATCATACCTGAAAACTGCACTGGAGAAAAAGCATGAGTCAAAAGCCCACACACAGTCCTCCACACTAAATACCAAAATGCCTCCTCTGTGGGATTTAAAAACCACACAGATCTCACAGGAGAATTTGCGTAAATGTGATTGTTACGCACAAATTGTGCCAAACGGCTCACTGCCGCACTTCTTTCCATACACATAAAAATGTTTCAAGGAACAAATACAGATTTTGCTGATAAGTAAATAAAATGACAACAATTAAATCTATCAGAGGCAATGTTTTGTGTGAAGGATGTGAAACAAGAGTTACACGAGCTTCTAAAATGAGAAGATGCTCACCTCGTCCTGACTTGGGATGATAATGTGTGAACCAATTTTTCTCGTATTTCGCAGTCAGTAATACAGACACCAGATTTGGAGCAGTCATCTACTTCGAGAGCAAAGACAGTCCTCTGACACACATTGTGGCTGGCTACAGAGTGTTATACACTTCGTTCTTTAGGAGACAAGCTCCTCCCACATGGGCTGGGAGGGGAGGGAGGTACATAGAGTCGGGCTTTTGGTTTGATGCTGCGCGGGAGACGCGCTGGCTGGGAGCTTTCTTTCAAGGTAAATGAATAAAATAGTCTTAACTTTGGAAGTAAGAAAAAAAGCAGTAGAAATTAAACAACTAAACGAGGATAGAAACATACAACAATGAAAAGAGACTATTGGAAATAATAAATTAAGAATGGAAAACCAGAAATTAATGATAGCCTCAGGCAAACTGTCTCACATAACCATTGCGATGTCAAAGCCAGGATCAGAAAATTGGCAGCTGAGAAGTCTGATCTGATTGCTGGTGGAGATCTTATTTTTCTCCTTTTTAGCAACCCATATCCACGCAATGTAATCCTCATAACATTTCAGAATTTACTTAAATAAATAAACACGTATTGCAAGAGTCCAAATTGAAAGTGTCATTTAATGTTTGAAAGGCTGGGAAAAATTAGCTAATTATTATTATTTTTTTCTAAAATTAAAAATTCACATGTAGTATAGTAATTATTTCTTGGCTTATCAGATAACCCGCGTGTAATAGATTTTAAATCATATTTATAAATCTTACTTAACACATCAAACCCTTCTATGATTCTCTTGCTTCCCTGTAAACCTCTAAACATGTTCTCTTTTGTCTGAGAACCACCAGCATCCCTGGATGAGAAGACAAAGTGTAGGGCTCACTTGCGCCCTACTACGGACACACGCAAAACAGCATCCGAGATGCGCACTATTACCAAACTAAGCGAGCGCTTCAGACAAAGACGTGAAAATAAAAAGAGTTTTCTCAAATAAAGGAGGTGAAAAAAATACCACTCCCGGAAAAGAAAAGAAAATACACTTCTGCTGGGCTGCGAGGAGCACCGTTTTCTTAGAGAACGGCTTTGCAGGACGGAGAAGCTTTCAGTTGCCTCCGGGATGAGGTAGTATCTGAGAAAAGCATGTTACGTAACCGCAAGCGGTGGTTGTAGCCTGGAGTCTTTCCCATTCCCTTTTCTGATAAGAGCTTAGGAGGAGCTGCGCATCTGTAATTATGCGCAGGCGTGCAAAGTCCTAATATTGACTTATTTAGGGAAAACGTTTACAAAAAGGATTGCAGTTGAATACCAGCTGTGAGCAGGAAGAATGACAACTCCCAGCTATTTTCAGACAAAAGAAAGAAAGAAAGAAAGAAAGAAAGAAAGAAAGAAAGCATTAAGTACTTTAAGAAAAAATTGTAACTGGACACAAAGACATTAAAATGAAAGAGATAATGTAAATAAACAAGATTTACATATAACTGGAAAGTTTTTTTTCTCAGCTTCAACAAATATTTTCTTTGTTTCTTTGTTAAGAACACTACAATTACTATAATGTATTTATTGAGATTGAGAGATTGAGTTCAAACAACTAAAGCCAGTTAAAGTGAGAATCTGCAGCTGTTCGGTCCACAGAGCAGGAATAGCAGGGAGTTTCCTGGGACTTTCTATGGAGTCAGCTCCCAGGAACATGGAGAGAAACTCCCCACAGGCTCTTACATGTCCGCTGCTTTTTTTCTTCTCAAACTGCCTAACAGCTCTGACCCTCCAGCAGCAGCAGCTTCCTCAGCTGTGAAACCAGTCTGAGTGGGAGTGAGAACACAAAAGGAAGTTTTTTTTCTTTTTTGTCCACTGGGTTAGCACAGGACGCTTGAGAGCCTGATACTCCTTATTTTCTGCAGATAATCAGACATGTTCAAAGAATTTAATATTTTTATGGAGTTTGTCAACATGGAATTATGCCTATTGAGTGTTTTCAAAATACTGCATGTCTTCACACAATGGTTTCTTCCGAAATTGGGCAGATTTTTGTCAGTTTTGTTAGTTCGAAGGGCAAACAAAGAAGTGCAGTAACACTTCCCCTGAACATGTCAACCTAATTTTTAAACTGTTCAGTTTAAAGCTAATTACATTGTTTCCTTTGTGAAAGAAAATTTGCCCTTATTGTGATTCTCTTCACATGAATGAAATTAGTTGTAGAGAGAAAAGCAGACAGAGGTGGAGCAACGCTGGTCTCTTTGCTTGTTGTTTTTATGACAGTTATGGTGTGCCCATCCTCCCTTCCACCATACACCTCTGGACCAGGACATGGATGGTTAAGCAATTAGGCCAGTTTTGATAAAAGATTCATAAGTCACCCCTGTGGATTGTGCAAACACAAGCATGTTGTGAGTAAAATCTGCTGCAATGACATCAGGACTGGCTGTGTTCAGTCAGAAAGCACGCACATCATCGTGTTTGCATTCTGTGCTTTGGTCTGTGTGAGCGTGCAGCTTGGATGTGTATATGTCTACTGATGTTGTGATTTATTTCAGGTGAAACAATCTCTGGCACAGTCCACTTTAATTATGCAGCAGGGTGTGTAGATGCAGTCACCACATTTTCCCAAGTCACCTGCTATAGGGCCAATATTCAGAAGCTGCATAGTATGTGCTGTCTCTCTGAGAGGGAATTAATGCAGAGCTCTTGGGGTGCTTAAAAACATTAGAAGCATACATTCTGTATAATCTGCATGCTTTAACTGTGCTTTGTCTGGAAAAGACCCACTTATTTCCATTGGTACTGTACACGACATCCTCATTTCAAGAGAGAGGCAAATTGTTGGACTGACTGGTGATGAGTTTCCCTTAGTTTATCCTTTCTAGGCAGCTCAAAAAAATACTCTTAAGCAAGACAGCTTAAATCACAAGGCAGTGCATAACATTTACCTATCACAATACTTTATTAATAGTTTTTGCTGTATGCAGATGCTTTCCTCCATCAAATATCTCCTTTTGCTGAATTATGGTAATTTTTCATTGTGTCATCCTAAACTCTCTTCCCATACTTTAAGTCACCACATTTGACTCAATAATTTGACAAAAAGATAAAGTAAAAATACATATTTTGAATTATATTAGCTACATTTGGTGACTATAAAGCTTGAGTTTAGTAAGGAGAATCTTTTCCCTTATGTCTGTTCTGTTTCTGTTCTGTTATTTCCCCATTAGGTTTGACATCAGCACAGTCCACCATCTCTCCATCTCAACCACCTTCTGATAGCAAAGTAGCCTAATCAGAAGTATTTATCACCTCCTTTCTCATCTCATCTCCCACCAGCATATACTGTATAGTCTACTGCATGGGTGGTTGAATTCTTACTGTACTAACATATACCCTATACTTTTCATTCATTCATGTCACCACTCCACTGAAATGATGCATTGGAGTCTAGTTGCCAAATAAAATAGTTTCATGTTCAACTGGTGCATCACTGAATTTTGTTACACCCTTTCAGTTAATCTATTCTTATGGAAAGACCAGCCAGCACATGTTTAAAGAGATGATTATTTATTTTCCTATTTCCATATTTTTTAACATAACTTGAAGTCTGCTGTGGCTTTGGAACAAAATAGATATCCACACGGTTTGTTTTTAATTAAGAGAGCAAATATTAGTTGGATTTTTTTAAATCCGCAGGAAAAAAGAAGTTGTAACTTTTTGCAAAAGCCCAGTTGAGTTGTGTCAACCTGACCAGAGGCTCTTAGATCAAGTATGTTAGTCTGCACGAGCAAAATGACAGCAGCTTCTCCAAATCCCTCTGCATGCTTCATAAATCAGGCAGTTGTTTTAAACCTGACCCACTGTCTCTAAAAGTGGAAAAGAGTCACCGTTCACCAGGAAGAAAAAAAGAGACTATAATCAAAGATTTGAGGTGGCAGCTCCTGGTTGACCTAACAGTGTTTGCCTTGAGCAACTCCCAGATGTCAGAGTGTTTCCAGTCTATATGAGATTTCTTTTAAGTGTGTTTTGATGACTGCTGACAGTTTTCATTTGCTAGCATGCTCCTGCAAATCAAACAGACTGAGTGCAGCAGCAGAAACAATTAAATTAGGCAAGCAAATACAAGGGTGTAATTTAAGCTGCCCTGGCATAGTTAATTATGCTGATTATTGTTTTTATGCAGACTGATGACTTTAAATACCCCAAAGAAACAAGGAAAAGTAACAGAAACTTAACCTTTTTGGCCAAATGTTGTAATAACTTTTGGCCTAATTTTAAAATACTGAAAATAAAGCTTGTGTTCATGCAGCATTGCTAGGCAGTAATACATTTAAAAGCACTTTCTGCTTAAGAAATATTTCCATTTGAAGAAAGTTATGGAAGATTTTACAGTAACACACTGCATACTTGTCAGGAATCTCATTACATGTAAAAAGAAAAGTATCATCATCAATGTCATGTAAGTTCAAATGTTCAAATATGGTTTAGTTAAAGGTTGCTGTGAAGGAAGGACAAGTTACATTAACTGTAAGCTTTGTAGACCATGTGAGGAACGCGTTAAGAGATATCAGGCAAATGAAAAAAGAAACTTGCTGCTCTTTTTAGTATTTGTACATGTTTTTGTAAAGTCAGTTATTTAGTAAACCTGCATTTAGTGAAGTCAAACATTTTACAACATCAAAGTGTTGGAAAATCCTTAAATAAATCTAGCAGGGTCTTACATAGTCCATACATTACCTGCACCTAAGTCAGTCTGTGTGAGGGATTAAGTCTCCTATTCTTTAATCATGTCAAGTCAGATTCCACAGTGGCATCTTCTCCTCAAACAAACCAGCTCCATGATGGGCCCATGTTTGTTCATGATACACTCCATTACATTTCAGCTGCAGCAAAACCCTCCACCCACGGACCACACCAACACAGTGGAGCCTCTTTCCACCCTGTTCACCTTCACCTCACCCCGTGCTAATCAGGCGCTCACTTTTATCCCTAAAGCCATTCATTAGCCACCCAGTCAAACATCAGCTTCAGCCCCCCACCCTTAACGTCTTGCATCAATCATTTTTTTCTGTTTGTCACTTGTCATTGTTTAGTTAAAGACAATGTGAAATGTGATTGATGCTTGCATGACAATTAAAAATCGTTTTTAAAGTCAATTTAGCATACAGTTTTCACAAAGTTAGGACAGGATGCACTGACATTGCTGACAGCCACGATGTTGCTTGAGATCACGCTGATGTGGATTTGGAGATGAACTGTTCAGAGTCTAAATGTTTACAAGCCTGAGGCGATGGATGATTCAGGTGAAAACAAACTTCATTTTAATATTGTTGGCAGTTATGACTTCATCAAGATTTTGCAAGAGATATACCTTTGTAGAGAAAAGAAAGTGCGAGTTGCAACAAAGCCCTGAGGAATTCTTTACCAGATCTCTGGAGCAATTCCTCATTGAACAGCTCCAGCAGAAGGAACATTTTTAAATCATTAAGTTATTTTGAATTTTAACCAGAATGAGAATGTGCCTATTAAGACGTTTGTTTTTTATGCCCATTTTGGGGAACAATCCATATACAAGTCTGTTTTAGGAAGAATAAACTTGTTCAGTAAGTATTCTGGCCTTTAGATATGGGATCGCTATAGTTCTTGTTCACTGATTAATTTTTTTTAATTACACTTTAGCAGGCATGAATAAAATCCACCGTCGAACTGTTGACAGACAAGATATACAAATAACTCATGACACCAAATTGCACTATAAATATACACAAGTAAAGATGTAAGTAAAAATACCTTGCAGGCTGCACATAACCCACACAAATTCTTGTCATTTGAAAGTGACAGAGTAGGACTGAAACTCACCTTTATACAGAAAAAATGAGGTACTGTAACTTTCTAAAGTAAAAATGAAAAAAATTAAAAAATAATAATAATTTTGAGGATTTGAGGCCTGATCAACAAAACTAAACCACATTTGATCTGATTGTCCAACGGATCAGTTTTTGCTGTTTATGTTTCATGAAGATGTTAACACTCATCAGTGAGTTGTGGCTGCAAAGTGCACACACATTTACACACAACAGTGTTGGATAATCATACTGCTTAAAAATTAAAAAAATTTGATATACGTTCCTAAATATGTGATTTTACTGAGTCAGTTGTTTCAACTCCCTCATTATATTCCCACCATCTCTCTGGTCAGCTCAGTGTTGGTCAGTACGTGGTCAGACTGGTGTCTCTCAGCAGCCAGAGATGTCTCAGATCTGTGTACCTCCTGCTGCATACCTGCAGCAGAGATGCTGACCTCATCAATGTCCATTTTATGGCCCAAAGCTGTGGATGGAGTGTCCGTGATGCTGCTCTCAGTTTCCGTTTTTTCTGAAATGTGTTGGCAGGAAATCAGCAAGTTTCTCTGATGATGGAGACTACATCATCTCTGAACCGCCTTCTGAGGCTGCAACATTTCAGTGATGTGCAGCATTCCTTCTTTTTATATTAATTTAGTGTTGGGCCATTTTCTTTTCTTCTTTTGGATCTTGATGGTATGATGTGATGTTCGGACCCAGCTGCATTTATGTGTGACAGAGAGGTGATTGTTAGCAGCTTGCAGCAGTTTTGGCTGTCTTTTGTTAGTTTCTTTCTTTTCTGTGTTGATTACAGCCCACAGTAGACTGTGCATTTGTTTTAATAAATCATAAACAACACTGGATCTCACTTCACAGCTCGTTCTTTACAGACTGCAGCATTATCAATGGAAGATTGATCATCAAAAAATAAATAATTAAATAAAACAGCATCATTCTTAATGTTTGAGTATGCACTGATGGTTACACATCAGTTAACACAAAAAAGATCAGTAATCAAACCAAACAAGCACTTAAGTAGAATAACACAGAATACTGTCCCAAACCTGCTAACTACTGTATTTAAGTACATCTGAACACATTTAAACTTTTTTGGGCCACTGAACACACGGAAAGCATTCTGGGCTGCAAGTTTGTAGGCAATTCTATCTTTCCCACCTCTAATCAAACCACATCAGTTTCTGTTAAATTCTTCTTTTTTTATGTTTCTGGTGTGTTTATCGTTGTTATTTGGGCTCAAGATATGAGCATGTCATTTATTTATTGCCATTTGCGAATTTTTTAATGGGAGGAGATGAGGCAGTTATGGAGCTGTGCTCAATTCCTAGTCAGTTAGGATGTATTAAGGAGAAATGTGGAGGAACAAGTTTACGCACAGATTCATACATCTGAATATGTTTTTGAGTGCATGTACTTAGATCATACAGTAGATCAATCAATAATACAAATAACTAAAAATTATAAACAATGACAGAAATAGGCTAATATTCATGGAAGTTAACTGAGTGCCAAAAGCATGCCTGTGTAAAGGTGGTTGCTGTCTTGTTAGATCTTGCCCTCAAACTGTGTCTAAGTATGCCTACAGTTCTACCTGTACAATTAAAGAGGCACATCAGATGATAAATGGAGCACATAAGCACCACTTTTTCCACTTGAGTAATACCTCTGTGTATTGTTGCCAGAATTTTAAGTGGAATTTATTCCAGTTATTCCACGCAGAATTATACTTCTTTTGTCACAACAGCAAAATGTGTTTGGAGTGAATTGAAAATAGATTTAAAGTAATTTTCTGCTCAAGAAATATTTTATATATTTATAAATATTTTATAATGAAAGTTATGGAATATTTTACAGTAACGCACCATGTCTACTTGTCAGGAATCTTATTCCATGTCACAAGAAAAGCTGTTGTATCATCATAATGTCAGGTAAGTTCAAATGTTCAAATCTGGTTTAATTAAAAGGTTGCTGTAAAGGAAGAACAGATAATATTAACTGTAAGCTTTGCAGCTGCATAACTGTAGACTGGGTGAAATATATAAGAGATATCACACAAATGAAAATGAGGAATTTACTCTGTGTGGGAACATTTTGAGATGGACAGCGATATGCACATTTTCTCATCCTTTGCTAAAGTGAAAGTAAAGATTGGAAGTTGATATTGATGAATTGTACAGCGTGGCAGACCATTGTGTGACTTTAATAGGACCCTAAATGCTCAAGACTTCATTTGAATTTCCCATATTAGAAATTTGTTTGTTTATTCATTACATTGATCATTTTCAGTCCTCAGGAGTTCCCATTAGAGCGTAAAATGGGAGGTAATCGCATGCCACTGTTGTTGTATAGATCACATTACAACTTATGGATCAAGTCATGACCATCAATCAATAAACTTAGCCCTGAAGGTGAACATCATTAGAAGGCCCAACGATCAATCGAAAATCAATGTCAGTGATGGATTAAACACACTGGCTCCAGCAATGCAATCCAGTCTTTCTGATCTGGTTGGACTGCCTCAGCTCTGTCATTGGTCCTGAACTGGCTGGACACTATCATACATAAGCCCCACTCCACCCATTTCTAAAACCTCTCTAGACTCACCCTGGGAGAAACGTTGGCCTGTTTAAAATGTTGCACATAAATTCAGTTTTGCCTTGACATCTTTATGAGCCCATTGTTGCTTTTTCTGAAAAAAAGGAAGGCTTTGGTAAGTTTGTGAAATTGTGAATCAGGGGAAGGAAGCCTTTTTTAACTGACACAGGGGTCTGTTATACACATTAGAGCACAGACTGTTAAACTCAACTGATAGGACTAAAAATATTTAAGTGCAGTGTGCTCTGATGCTTGTTAATTAAAAAATAAGAACTATGTAAGAACTTTTAGGATCAAATTTTTGAAAAATCAAAGTATTATATTAGAAAAGATTGGTGGACAACAATCAACAATATTATTATTTAGTCTTTGTCTTTTTTGGAAGACAACTGTGTTTCAAGGGAAATTTTCTGAGTAAAGTCTAAAGCAACAAAATTGAACCTGACTGATTTGCCAAAGGATCAACCTTTTTTAAATCTATAGAGGAACCATACCAGCTAAGAAATACTCATTACAACATTCATAAAGGAAAAAAGAATCTCACTCTCTTTTTTTTAGTTTAGGAAGAATACAACCTAGTTTTTTTTTTCATCACTGGGACAGCACAGCTCCTACACCAACATCTGAGACATCCACCTCACAAATAACTGTCTGAAAGGATCGGATTGGCTAACTATGGGTGCAGAAACAAAACAGTCCTTATACTCCTGAAACGCCTCAGCTGCCTTCTCAAACCACAAAAAGGCAACACTGGAAGAAGTTAGATGGGTTAGGGGAACTGCAATGCTGCTGTATTTCTTTATCAAGCACAGATATTAGTTAGCAAAAACCAAGAAACACAGCAGCTGTTTCCATTTCTGGGGTGTTTTCAGCTCTGCCACCACTTTGACACTTGCTGTGTCACCTTTGATCTGTCCTTGAATGTAGTTGACGAGACCCTTAAAAACAGGTGGGGCATTGGTAAAACTAAAGGACATTACCAGGTACTCATAATGGCCCAGAGGTGTGTTAAAGGTTATCATCCACTCATTTCAGTCACAGATTCACACCAGAGGGTAGGCATTTCAGAGATCCAGTTTAATAAACATCTGGGCTCCATCGAGGACTGAGAAATGGAAGAGGATATTTATTTTTAACAATGACATTATTTAGGCCGCAAAAATAAATGGAAGGCGCATGTTACTATCATTCTTGTCCACAAAGAAAAACCCTAAAGAGAACGATGGACGAATTATGCCAATAATTAATAATAATTCTGTGATGTACATCTCCATGGCAACCCACTCAGGATGAATGGTGTTGGTAGCCTGCTAGATGGCAAAGGGGCTCCTGCAAAAGATCAGTAGCACAGTTGTATTGTCATCAAGGATGTCGCGATAAGGCCTCTTCCTTAATGAAAACCTTGCACAGATCATGATAAATCTTGGGTACTTTGGACAAATCCCTACTGCCTGTGGGTGCTCAGGGGGAACAACGGTAAGACCAAATTTAAGAGACAAAGTCTGATCAATAAAACTGGCTTCAGCACCAGAATCAATAAAGGCTGAAAGAGAAACAGAACATCGCTGATGAGACCAAGTAGCCAGTAATAACAGATGTAGTGTTGCTTGTCAGGACCCCCACATTTACTGACAAGCAGATTCTTTTGGCAGAGAAAAAGGTCTTACACAGATTGCAGCACAGTGCCCCAGTTGCCTGCAGTACAAACACTCACCTGCATTCAGTCAGGACAGACGAGTTTATCGAACCTGCATGGGCTACTCAGTGGGTGGTTGTGGAGACACCTCAGGGAACACTACATGGGAAGAATGGTTGGTATGCAGAGTTCATTTATTGAGGTGATGGACAAGACACCTCACGTCTTCTCTATTGCAAACGGTTGTCTATCTCAAAAGCCAGGAAATTCAGAGTTTAGATAAGGAGATTAATCACATAACAAGTTCATCCTTGAGACTTTCAAAGAATTGACAAGAAGTGCTGCATCATTCCAGTCAACAGCAAGAGTGCACAACTCCACTAACCAGAGTAGTCTCTTGGCTGCTTCCTCTTCCCCTGTTCTGTTGATCACAAACCTTCTTCATCTCTAAAACAAGCATATCTGCAGAGAGGGATGTGACTGAAGTCTGAGCGTTATAGGCCTCTGCCCAGGCCAACGCTCTCCCTTGCAACAGTCCCATAATGTACAGAATCTTTGGTCTGAAGAGAATGTCACTGGCCTAACCTGGAAAATCAAAGCACTCTGAAGAAGGAAACCTCTGCACCTGATCAAT
>JBAMHW010000025.1:16281812-16294597 GCA_037177495.1 Rhadinocentrus ornatus
TGTATATATATATGTATATATATATATATAAATATGTATATCTTCAGACAGTTGTGTAACAAATGGAAAAAACTCAAATAAATTATACTTCAAACTCATTATTTTATCACATCAGCTTGTCAGAAATGGCGTGAAGCAAATTGGACTGCTGACATAAATGTTAAGGTCTAGTGCATATTATCAAATGCCAATTTTAATTTGGAAGTTAACAATAATCATGTTACAAGTCCACAGTTAGAAGGTAAAAATAGTACATTTTTCTAAATTAAACAAATCGAAATGAATTTTTTTCCTAAATAAAAAATAATTAGGTGTCATATAGCCAAGATTTTGTCATTTTGCATACATTTCCGGGACATAAGTCTGTGTCGGAAAGTTCAACAAGAAAGTTGTAAATGGGAGAGAAAATTTTCATTTAGCTGTCTTCAGGTTTTCTAACTTTGCCGACATTTTACATGCATTAAATGCTATATAACAAGCTACAAGAAAAGGAAAAAACAAAGATTATATGGGCTTTTAAGTTATTATTTACCACATCCAAGAAAGCATAATGACGTATATTTGCTAAATAATCCCACAGTAGCTTATTTTCTCTTGCATCATGTATGCGCTTTGCTGTGATTGATGTCCTGGTATCTATTTTACACTGGGGTTCTGAATTGAATGTGCATATAAACAAACATATTTACCACTCTGTAGGGGGTTGTGTTCCACCTCATCAGGAATGTCAATTACCTCTGCATTGTTTGTCCTGTTATGTGTCTGTTTGTTTGGCCCTGTGGAAAGCTGCGATAGGGATCAGGGAGGAGGTGTGGTGTCGATGACACTCGAACTATTTGCCTCCTCATTACCTTCAGCCGTCTCTCTTTCACCTAGCCGTAAAATGAAGGAATGTCTTTAAAGCCTCATCCAGTTTTACTGGCACGCTGACCACTTCACCATACGCAGATGTTGCCCTATGTAGGTTGTTTGTGTGTGTTTCTGTGTTTGCTGTCTGGTAGAATAGTTGAAAGGCTTGTATGTGCTTCCCATTATATTATTGCACTTGATTGGTAAGTCTCTTGCCTAAAATTGCATATTTACTCCAATTTCAGAAAGGTAAAAGAAAGGCAAAGATAAAGAAGAAGAAAAAAAGGGGTTTATAAAAAAAAAAAAAACGTTTGGTCAAAACTGGTTGGGAAACATGTCTAAAACTGAAAAATACAGAACAGGGAATATTAGCAGCACAAATTAAATTAAGTAAGTCGCAATAGATAAAGAGAGATGAAAATAATTTTACAAACATCTTTGAGACAACATTTTCTTTAAGCATTTACATTAAGGGGACATATTGTTGCACGAAGAAAGATTTTCCCTTCTATAGAAGACAATGTTTTTGAACTGTTTGGCACATCTTTTTGGCAGTTCAGGATTTTCTTCTGTTTTTTTGTTTTTTTTCTTCATCAATATTTGCACAACACAGGCCTAGTGACTAATCTGGCACATAAACATTAAATAAAGAGCATGTGTTGACCAATCAGCTGACCAGCCAGAACATGCAGGAACTTTTGGCTAAGAGACCTTAAAGAGAAGATATAACAACAACAACATTTAAGGCCAGAGGTGACGTGAGGCTCATGTTGCAATGAACATTTTAAGAGAAATCATGTTTTGTTCAACATTAAAGCATATTATCCTTCTGACAAACTTATAGCAATATAAACACCACACATTACTTAAAGCAGCAAATGAGCAACCTTGAAGTTTAAACATGCTGTAGCTGAGACTGTTTATTTAACAGGTACTTCAGAGCATCTTTGAACATGACTCAGCCAGTCTAAGTCAAAGACAAGAGCCAACATGACAGATTATTTCAGTGATTAATGGAATGAAACCTCAGAGATAAAGAGAAACAAGAAGTGTGCCTACTGTAAACTAATTTAGATTTTTTTGGCATACAAAACATTCTTTCATGGTTGATTAAACGACAAAAAAGAAAAAGAAAATCCATATTAAGCAGGCAAACTTGATTGATAGCTTGATATTAGATTATGAGATAAAATTGAATGGAGGGAAGAATGAAGCCAAAAGTTTCTCTGTCGGTAATATGATTATGTGTCAATTGAAGTGACACTAATGTAATTTAATTATGCTCACAGGAAGCACACATTTTAACATCTTTACTGTACACGTCATTGGTACATTATTTTGTTTCTGTATCATTAGCACAACTTGTAATTCACAAATTACAGTGAATTGTAGGAGACAGATACAGTATTATATCATTGTTTTTTCGGCTTTATTTTGTGACTATATAGTCTTTTGTTGGCATGTACAGTGGCACCAGCTGGCATTACATTAGTAGTTGCTACAGAACCCACATGGAGAGCTGCCTTTATAGATAGTCAATCAGAAACCACAGAAAGAGGTTTTCACAGCATGTTCATTATAAATCAAGTGTATGCAGCCCCAACATATTGCTGTGAGGACTAAGCACATTTTTTTTACCCAGTTGCAGAGTTGATGGTTTAGTCTAAAGCTTCTCCATATTGACAATGTTATTTTAATGGTTATCAGGTCAAAAATTATTCTCCAGGGTTTGGGTTGAGAGAGTGATAGTTTACTTAT
The DNA here is from genome assembly GCA_037177495.1 of Rhadinocentrus ornatus. Classification (NCBI taxonomy): domain Eukaryota; kingdom Metazoa; phylum Chordata; class Actinopteri; order Atheriniformes; family Melanotaeniidae; genus Rhadinocentrus; species Rhadinocentrus ornatus. The sequence goes on from JBAMHW010000025.1 coordinate 16,284,420, forward strand.
TTAATTACATTTAGACTGTGTTCCAACAAGTACTCTCCTGCCACTTTTTTATTCAGTTCACACATTTTATGCCGCTGAACCCTCATACTTGTCTGGTCATGCCTCAGAGCCTCAGCTCAGCTTTGTATGGGGTATTCTCCAAGGGCATAAATAACATAAAAGCAGATTTGAGTTTGCAGTAACAACACGATGAAAAATGTTCAAAAACAGGGTAAATGTGTCACATTGGATGATTTATGCATTGAAACCTAATGTAGATACAAGTGAGATGCCTCTCTGCCAAACCACTGATTATTATCTTTCTTTGTTTTGTTTTTTTCAACACTCAAGCTTAGGAGGATGAGTGTCCTTTTGAGTGGATGGAAAAATCCCAGAGTATTTAGATGATTGGAGATTAGATCCACCTAGATAAGATGTGAATGAAGATAAGAGGCATTACCTTTAGGATGTGCCACTTCTCTCTTTTATCCTATTTGCCTTCCATTTCATTTCATCTCTACTCATCTGTTCACCTCCTGTAACTAATCAGGTGTAAAGCACAAGTCAGAGTAGAAACCGGATGCACTGTTGTTTCAAAAATCCCTCACACTTCATGACTTCTGCTTCTAAAAGAAGAAGAAAAAAAAAGCTGTTCCAGATATGAATGACTCTAAGCGCTTCTTCAAGACTTATCTATGCCTTTGATCTGTATTGGATTATTTGGGTATATATATCAATCAGTCTCCACTGGCCCCTCTCCTTCGCTTCCGGCCATGACTTCCTGTATCAGATTAGTCTTCCATCCTGCCCACCTCAGTGGTTCACGATGCAACGGCACTTCAGGATCACAGGTCACAGGTCAAGGGTCAAGCAGAGAACGGCGTAACGATGTCCAGACTCAGAGCAACTGACCACTGCTTTGGAGGAGTGTATATGTGTGTGTGAGGTAGTTAAATGGTTGAAAGGAAACTGTCCATCAATGGGAAATCTGAAAACAATTTGACTGCATTAAGGCATTTAAAGCGTCTCCACTGATTTCCCCATTGGCCCCTTGCCAATACCACACACACCCGTTGCTGTGTTGTCACACAATTATGCATTCACTTGTGTGTTGCTTCTTCATTTGCACATTTGTTTATTCATTTGTTCATTTTCCACTGGCTTTGTTTCGATCCAGCTGTCATCTGCCTTACAACAGATGAACGGTTATCCTATTTGCATGTGTAAGTAGATGTATGCGCTCTGCAATTTGCATTAAAAACATCAAGTTATAGCAGGTTTCCTCCTATCAAAAATCTATTTCCACTCTAATTTACTCGACTCTCCATGATGCATGATTTATCATCTGCTTATTTCCCTGAAATATAAAATCTGCTGTAAATTCAGGGAATTCAAATAAGATTGTACATCAAAGGTTAGACTAATGGCAGCATACCTTTGCCATGACTCAAACATCTGCCTTTTTGCACGATATGAAATGCATAGGAACACCTTCTTTAACTTTTTCTACTCTGTATATGAAAATATTTCTCTGCGTACAGACCATGTTTATGCATCTCCACCCCTGTTTAGCATAACCTCATGACTAAACCGTTCCACCGTTACCACTAGGACAGTTTGTCTGCCTCGGCACTCCATAAACAAGGCTTTTTCTCCAAAACTCTCCAAACCCTTTGGCTCGCTGTAAAAGTTCCCATAAAGGAGCCCGCTGATGCCTCCTTTAATTTCAGCGTGTAATCTGACTTAAACACAAGGCTGATAATAGTGCTGTCTACGGCGAGGTTAGGATTAGAAAGGCCCCTTATTCCTACCAGCTCTCTTATTATCCCCTCAGTTCTGGCCGCAAGGAACCGAAGGGCCGACGTGCTTGTTTCAAGCGGTGCCAGTTACCCTGTGACTCATCTAGGTTGAGAAACATTTGAGGAGAATGGAGCCCCTGTTTTGGTGTGTCAGCGTGCAGCTTGCAGCTCTCTGACAGATTGCCATGAGATGTGAAGGCGAATCTCCCTCCATGCTGTGCGAGTATGGAAAATACACATGCCTTTACCTCAAGTTATGCACCTCGACCAAACTCTCAGAGAGCTGCTGTGACTGCCCCAATGTAGGCTGCATATTTGAGGTAAATGGAGGTTAAAAAAAACATTACACTGAGAGCCATTCTTAAAGGTGGAGATGACATTTTTACTGTCAGTGCAGTCTTGAGTGTCTCCCAAAGACATTAATATATTCAGCTCTTTTTCAAATGTAGAAAAATACAAGAAATGAGTGATCACATCTTGTATCCTGCTTGCATTTGATATATTACAGGAAAAAAGCTAGACAGTTCCTTTTACATATTCCTTTGGCCTTGCTTTCTGTACGTGGAAGGTGTTCCAGGGCAAAATATATCTGTGGATATAATGTATGCAGGGACATCTTTCTTTAGATTTTATAAGAAAAAAAAGAGAAAGTTTATTTTTTTGTTAGATTTTTTAAAAAAAAGTTTAAAAAACTTGTAAACTTTCTCTCTTTTAAAAAAAAAAGATATGTATAAAAAAAACTCCTCCCTGAGCCGCCACCTTACCGTGGTGGAGGAGTTTGTGCGTCCTGACGCCCTGGTAGGGTCACCCATGGCAAACAGGTGTCTAGGGGAGGGACCAGACGAAGTGCGGCTCAAAATCACACCTATGACAATAAAAAAGCAATGACCAGAGTTTCCCTTGCCCGTGGGCCAAAAACATTTATTTAGTTGTTGTGTTTTAGTTGTGTTATATACAGAGCCTCATATGGATGAGTGTGCTGCAAATAAAAAAGGGCCGAAAAAGCACTGCACATTGCTCCACATCTGCCTGAAGCTCTTAAAAAGTCTTGTTTTTTTGTTTGTTTGTTTTTTTTACCACAATCTGCACCAACCACAACAAACTTATCTAATTATGTTTCTTCGTAGCACCACTTGCTAGAAACATCTCAGTAGTTTGACTTGGAATCTTCTTGAGAAGCTCAAGAACAGGTGAAACAGAGATTTCAAGATCTTTGCAAAACTGTATAGATCATTATGTTTTTCTAGGATTTGTTATGCTCTTAGACAACTTCCTTGTCTTTGCCATTTAAAAAATGAGAAATAATCAGCCCTTTTTTATTAAATTTTTGTTCCTTTCTTCTTCATTTTTTTAACTGATTTAATTTGATCCAAAGTGTGCCTTTGGGTTAGATTTGGTTTAGTATTTTGATTTAAAATAATCAAAGCTCCCTTATTCATGGTAAATCAATAACTTTTGGTACTTCTCCTCCTATATAATCAAAGCTGTTTAAAATTCAGCAGTACCAAAAATTCCACCTAAAACTCTTCACTTTGTACTTGTAACTTTGTGAGGAAGCAGCAGCTAAATGACGTGATATTATTGCTTATACTCTCATGTTAACTGTTTTCATGGGGCCTATATTTTAGACTGGCATGTGCTTAAGCACTCAGCAATATGCACCGGGGGGGATTCAGAACAAACATTCCTGATCAATAGACATGTTTAATGCTTATCATCTGCCACAGCCCCCCAGTCTATTGATCAGAATCTGAAGTACACCAGGTTCAGTGAAAGTGGGGAATGCATATACACACATATACAGCCTTGTATGTGTATTCAAATACACTTGTGTTCAGCCTGTTTGATGATGGGAAGAGGAGCCCTTTGTAATTATTGATCCTCCCTCCTTTGAAGGACACGGTCATTGGGTCATCTGTCACAGAGCTGGAGGCGACAGTGACACACATGCACCCACTTCAAACAGAATTGATGGACCATGCAATGGACAGACATAGTTGGTTAATGGGGGTCATGAGGGAGTTTAGATTGTGGATATAGCGGGGCTAATATTGTTTGGCTGTATTTGATCATATTAGATTGGCGATCAGGGAGAAAACAGCAGATGAGGCAGTCTATCCTGTCACTAGTTTTCTGCAGATTTCCTTACCTTCTAATAATATTATTAGACTTGATTATCATCAACTCATAATTTCTTGGCCCATGGCATTCACCAGTGTCTGAGTTGGTCAAGTTATGGAATAATATCTGTTTATTTGACAGGAGTTATGCAAGCTGGCAGTTGGTGCAAACTTTGTGTGCAGATTTGTTCATGGAAAGAAAAACTGAGAGGGTCTTCTTTCACACGGTGCGTTTCCATATTCCTGTTATATCAGCATATCAGCTGAAGGTGTGAATGTTCAAATAAGAGAGTGCCTCTCCTGAGTTTGCGACTGAATGTGAAGCATGCCGCTGACACAGCCTGAGAAGTATTCCTGCTATGCTTTATTCTGTTTCCGCGCCACTACATCCTCACTCTGACATTTGGCTGTGATAAGAGGAAAGCCTTGAATCCCACTCATATCCACAGTGAATTCCAACCTCTGGATCCTAACTTCACTCCCACAGTCCAGCATACAGCGAAACTGCCGCACAGATCTTGGACAATGATCGGATTCAGGCTGTATGCATGAGGCTTTTTCACACTTCCTATCGCTAGCATCTGCATTGCTAATGACTGAGTGACTGTTTCTCTCTTACTGGCATTGCATTTCTGTATGCAGCTCTGTCCCTCCATGTTTCTGTTCTTTCTGCAGATCTCTGTATTTTTTCTTTTCAGCTTTGCAGATGCGTAGGCTTGACATCCAAAGCTGCATCAAAGCTCCAGATGTCAAAAGAAGCTGTATGTCTCAGCTGAGTGCAGAATGTGGCACAGCCCTGACAGTAAATGTCATTTCAAAGAACATTTACAACATTTTTTTGCAGATGTTACATCAGGCCTGCATAGTGCAAGAAAACAAAATACTGTTTACACTGATTAAGGTTTTTTACTTTCTCAAATGTGCAGCTTCCCTTCAGGTCCATATTTCAGTTCAGCATTAAACACAGTCATAACTCTATTCCCACCACAGGTTCCAAGGAACTCCACAGAATTTATTCCACCTGAAAAATGGTCTTAATCAATCTTGAACACTTCCTCCCCTTCATTCGTTCAACTCTCCCTCTCCCTCTGTCTCTTACAGATCTACACACGCACAGTTTGAACACACTGGGAGCTTTCTTGAGTCCAGAGACTTTGTTGTATCGGTGTCAGTTTTGACTTTCCTCCCTTAACCGACTCCCCACCAGGCAGCAAGGAGGGTTGCTGGAGGCGCAGGGCCATGCCGGAGGTGACTTCCTGTTCAACAGCTGGGCCCTTGTTCGGACTGAGCCCAGGCTACACTGCGATAATCTCCCATGAGTCTTTCCACATGGGCAGAGAAGCCGTCATGTCGCACCACTGTTTTTCCTGCTTTCCAACAAAGAAGAAAAGGTGATTGTGTTAAGACCTCTCAGCCCCTGTTTGGGGTCCCAATTTGTTTGTGTAGCATGTGTGTGCGTGAGCAAGTAAGTTGTGAATCATTTTGCGTCTAGGATGAATGCATGAATCAGCCTTTTCAGTAGGTATGTGAAGCAGTGGCTGGTTTAGGTGCACAGATTTGGAGCGTTCAGCTGTCACCAGCTGACCTCACCACAGACACACTTTGTGCTCAGCTACGAAGGAAACAGGGGTCCTCTCTATCCCACCCCCACCCTCTGGAGAACACTTACACCTCAGTTGGTTATTCTTAAATAACCTGGACTGCGTTCTGTGCGCATGCTGGAGAGGGCAATCTCCATCTTTTTTTTCAAATCTTTCTTCCCATCGTCTACTCTCTCTGCCCCCCTTGTTGTGACCTTTGGCTGGTCGTAAGCCATGGAACGCCTCAGGGCACAGGAACTCACCCGCACAGAGGTCACCAGAGGTCACCTCAGTCTGCCCGGGTCCTTGTGTGCACTGATATGCCTTTGATGACTTATTAGGGAATGTAACGGTAAGTAAAATTGGAAAGTCCCAGCTTCCATCACCTGCTGGGAATTTGACTAGAGCAGTCTGTTGTCAGAGGGATTTAAACTAAAAGACAGATTTTTGTTGAAAATTAAAAGCAAAGCGCTGGGTATGTTTTGGGTGAAAACATTTAGATTTATCCCAGGTGTCTGATTGTAAGCTGCAATGAAGCTTAGCTCTTTAGTTTCAATCATAGAGTCACAAAATACATTTCCCTTAAAATATTTGAATCCAAATGAGACTTTTAAGTTTAATAAAAGCCATCCTTTCCTGCCTTTCACATGAGGACACACACAACCAAAAAAAAGTCATGCTGTCTGTTTCACACAGTCCTATTCTGAACTTCATTTCCAACTGAAAGGCAGATGACACACGTGTAGGTTTGATTGGACGAGACAGCTGCTCCCAGGATGTATGGAGGGCTTTGATTGGCCTTGGCAGCTGCCCATGCTGAGCTTAGTTTTAGAGCTTGCTAAGTGTGTGTGTGTGCATTATCAGTGAGGTCACCGTTTTACCATAGCGCACTAATGCTTTTGAGCTGATGTTTATCCCACTAATCAAGTAAAGGCTTTAAGCGCTGAGGCCATCATTGCAAGGAGGGTTGCTCAAAAAGCTGCACTGTGTGTCTGTGTTTGCTGCTTGATTTTTTAACATTATTGGGCTGTTTGGTGTTTGGTGAATTTCAATCAGCTTAAGTGCTACAAGATCACATATCTTGATGCATTTTTAGTTTTCAGCGTGGCAAAGATAATTAGATCCCTCTAACCTCCCCCTACCTCTTCTAAAATTCCTGCTTCATGTCACAAGTCCTGGATATTTGTTCAAACCCCACCAGCCACTACAGCACTCTTACAGAAAAAAAAAGTTTTGTGAAACATCCACCAAACAGTTGTCCAGAACCGTATATGCATAGCAGATCCCTAAAACACACAAGGAATGTGAGAACTCTGAACATACGAGACCCCAAGAATGCCACACATGCATGCACACACAGAGTTATTCATGAAGTGCACCGAGAAGTCTACAGCACCCATGTTCCCTCCTTCTGTGGTTGGGTTTGAGCTCTGACGACAGCTGAAGCAATTACATAATCACACTGCTGTATGCGGACCGACCATGCCACCGCTGCGGTGTCAGGGGGGTGGTGCCACCGCAGGCCCCGCCACAGATGGCAGTTGTGCCTTCCCACACCTGCGAATCATTTGGACCCAAATTGTTTATTTGGCTTTTCTTAAGTGCTACCAGTGTTTCCTCTGTGCGTTTGTGTCCCCTCTGACAAAGAAAGCACCCCACATCACCCCAAAACAGCATGTCCCTCTGGGCAATGTGCAGTTTCGGCATGACCACCAACAACACAGGGCCAAATTAACCCACAGGACACGCTCCACCTTCCACCTCCCACCCCACCTCCTCTTTTCCTCAGGCTGTCCTCTTCCAGAAATGCATGGACACTTAACACAAATAAAGGAGTAATTCAAACAAGCTCTTTAGAAGGAAATTTCAAGTTGTTGTTTGCTTCTGTTTGTTATTTTTCATCCTTTTGAAGGGAAAATTTCTCTTCCAGCAGCTCTAAATTTATTTAATGTTTGTGTTGTTGCCAACACAGAAGAGGCAACTGCTATCTATTAAGTTAAACATTGCTCTCAGTTATTTAAACAGCCGCTTCTAGTGGATGACTCAAGCCTGTGGTCAAAATTTATGACTACAAGCTTCAGCTTTAAGTTGGTCAGATGATACACACACACACACACATATATACACCACTGGCCTTGGCTAATGTCGACCTTGGTGATAAAAAGATTTTCCAGCTCAGTCCCCATCAGACAGATTTCCTTGAAAGCAGGAATCCATCCAAAATGATTCAACATAAAAACTGGAGCACTCACATATCAAAAAGAATTGATCTAATTAACAAATTGGAACTGTTAACCAACCAGAGCTTGCAGGTGCTAACGAGGTTCACACAATTTGCTAATGAGATAACAAGCAGGTTAATGAGGCCCTGAAAAAAGGTCATGATGTAATGAAATACCCAGCTCACACCAACACTACTAAGAGAGATGAGCTCTTCTGGGGAATTAAAGAGCTTAAATTAATATGCAGTAAAGAGATCTATTATATCGTATCCCAGTTGGGAAGGTTTCTTAATGGGAATGGTTAGGAAGAGCTCATAACAATGAAATTAGAATAAATCAGGATAAAGGGAGAGACTAGAATGGGCATTGCAATTCAAATGTGCTTGCAAGATCTTCGATTATGAAGCTACTGGGTCACTTTTGATCAAAGTTTTGTTATGTCCAAATTTCCTGATTTTGTGTGTATAATAAGATCAACACTGACTCCATAAACTGTCCATATTTGCTTAAAACCAATGCATGAACTTATCAAATTAACTGAACTTTCATATTCAGATGATCAACACATTTTTTTCTCATGAACATAAAAGTACATGAATAAAAAATGCATATTTTTCTGTGATTACATGTTCTCCTTTATCTTTCCTTCTATGATTCCGTAGAAATTTGCTGTTATGTCGGTTTAAAAAACATAGAAGCTGCAGTTGTTTCACTTCTAATCCCTTGTGCTTCTCCTTGCTCTACTTTCCCATCAAAGGAGCTCTGATTACTTGTAACTCCATTGGGAGCAGTTGTGGGAAATGTGAAGTGAGTGCAGAGAAAACACATCTCTAGAAGGCAGGAAGCAAAAATGTAGAGCTGAATAAAAGGATGCATGAGCATCTGGTATCTAAGCCCACACAAAAACTATTTACTCCATATTGAGAAAAATAACAGCGAAGAATTAAATACAGTTTTTAATTATGTTTGCCCTAAACACCTATTTTCACACACTACATGAGCAGAGACCACTTGCAGAAAACATCATAATATGGTATGTTAGTCTTTTTTTATTTCTTTTTTTAATTTGTAATTACACTGAAATATGAAGCTTAGCAAGCTGTATCATACTAAAACACAAACACTAGCAAAACTATAGATGTGAGACAATTTAGTAGATTAATAAAGTCACTTAAATATGCATACATCACTGAAATTGTTTTCTTATTGACTAACATCAAGATAAATATTAAGTGAAATTAAATTGTTTCCTAGTAAGCCTGCATTTTTATTAATGAATAATAAAAATGAAGATGTAACAATGAGTATCCTGACACATAACTTCCTTGCAACAGATAATACATTATAGAACTCAAGTTTGCATATGATTCTGCACACACTACTGCAATGGAATATAAATTGAACTACAACTTCACAGGGTTTGCCCAGTGACATGGAAAAATATGAAATAGTCACGAAAAAAATTTTCAATAATTTAGTTCAGAAGAGTGCTGGTTTATGTGCTTACCAAAGAGGGTAGGATCCTTCAGCCAGTAATCCAGAAAAAATATTTTTTTTATGTTACCTTTTTACAGTCTGGTTTTATGCCATTTAAACAGAAAAGGTAACATAACATTAACCAAACTTAACCATGTAGCTTTTCAATGCATAACCTTACTGACCCCAGGAAGAATAGTTGATGCAACATGCTGCTGATGCTAATGGGGATCTCAATAAACATAAACATAAACCTTAAGTGAGTAGTTCAAAACAAATAATAAGAAACTGAAAGGGCAAAGGAGCAGTGTCTGAATACCAAGTTGTGAAATGATATTTTAGGGTATAATTTCAAAACATCAGTGGTTGGGATGGGAGTTCTGTTTGTGTAGCCCCGTTGCCCAAGCTGACCTTCAAATGAGGACTGTACAACCTTTTAAATGTGGTACAAAAGCCATTTCATGACTATTTTACAAAATTCATTGACACTTTGCCCCTTTGTGGAGTTAATTTTGGTGTCTACGTGCAAAAAATCATGATGGTGGAGAAAAATACATAGATTAAGTTTTTGTGCCCAGTTCAGAGTTTGTTGTGAGACTGAGTTAACAGGACAGATGTAGATGCTGGGAATAAGTAGTAGTTTAGATGCAATTTATTTTTCTGTTTGTGCTAAACCTGCTCTTTAGATTGATTTTAGCCCACAAACAGAAAACCTGGAGCAAACAAGACTGTTACTGACACTTACATATAACGTCATGTACACCCACGTACGACAAGATCTACATCATTTATAGACTTTAGCACGTTAGCACACTCACAGATACGTGAAGTATATTAGCCTAAAGGAATTTGGCGAATGCATATATGCTTAAGAGTTAGGCCCCTTTCCATGAAGAAATACAAATTGATGCATTTATTATTATATATCCCAAGCTGCATCTTCCGAGAGGAAGAAACCCATAACAAGCTACAGATCGACTTACAGAAGCAATACCCCCAGGG
>JBAMHW010000025.1:16294697-16313767 GCA_037177495.1 Rhadinocentrus ornatus
GGGGGTCTGATTGTTGAAAGACCCAAAACCCCCTGTGATCCCAGGTTACATCACTGATTATGTGTCCAGGGGCACCATAAGGTGTATCTAATAAGTTATAATTATTATTTTATTTTTATTTTTTTCACTTTAAGCCCCATTTGACCAACAAACATACATTCAGAGCTTATAATGTATTTTGTGAAAGTGGCAGGAACACATACTATATACAAACTGTATGGATATAACTCCCTTTGACATCGAAAGCTAAGTGAAAGGTATTCAAAACAAACACAAAGTAGCGCTAAAAACATCTGACTAACTGATGGCAGAGGTCAGGAAGCAAAGCTTCCTTAGTGTGTGTGTGTCCACGTCTATATGCGTTTATGAGTGTATGTTCAGCTCCTGAAATAGATTGGGGAATGTATCCGCTCATTCTCCTCTCATGTTTTTAATCTTCCCGTCCATTTGTCTGTCATGCAGTGTTGCAGCACTTCCTGTCTGTGTCGCTGTGGTGATGACAGCATAGCCAATAAAAAGTCAAACAGGAAACTGAGTGGAGACCCTCTAATTGTTCCTGAGGTGTCTGGACCAGGAGTCCTCATTATACATCCGCCATGCTTTTTCCCTTTTAATAACACACACAAACACACACGTGTGCTAGCAGAAGCATTAACATGGGTATTCGCACACATGCAGGAACTCTCCAACACATCTCCACGTATTGTGGGAGGATAAAACAAACAGAAATAACATAATATTCTCTTAAGAAGAGTGGAAGTGATGAGAAGTTATAACAGAAACAGGAAGACAGAGCTGCTGGATATGTCATGGAAACACCCCAAATTCATGCCAAGAATGACATAAAATTCATTCATGTTTTATTTCATACATAATATACAGACATATATGGTGTGAGACTTCAGCATTAGTTGGATGTCAATTATTTTAAACTCACCAAAAGAAACATCCAAACACATTTAGCATGTCAGATATGTTCTTACTCAGTATCAGATATTTAAATTTAAAGTTCAAAATCACTATGAACCAGACAGTCATACTCAGATGTGAAAGGGTCTCATAAAGAATGGAAAAGGTAGCTGCAGACAGTGAGGTTAGGGTGTCTTATATCCCAGACAGCCCACATAGGGCGGGATGTGAAAGGTGACCAGACAGGAGCCACCTGGTGAAAGGCCAAGGCTGGGCTGTAACCCTGGAAGGAAGTGGAGGTCCTGTGGAGCCTATGATGATGATACAGGAGGCAGGATGTGCAGGCAGGAGCTAGAAAGATTCTCCAACTATCCATTTTGTTTATATTCACACAGTTATGTGCACCCCTAAAATGTATATTTAATAAAAAAAAAAAAAAAAAAAAAAGCTCTTTGAGAATGCAGTGTTTCAGTTTTATTATGGACAACATAATGAAGCTTAGAACGAAAAGATCATGGTGCTTGCAGCAATACATGGTGGAGGTTTATTATGGAGTCAGAATGTATCAATGGAGCACTAAAAGAGGATTCCCTTGCATTTCAAAGAAAATGTATGACTCAGAGACAGAAAACATAAAACTAGGCTTGATGTTAAAGTTCACATTCAATGACATTGACAAAGGTTTGAAAAGGAAACAAAAAATAATAATTTTTTTAAACTAGCCTAAATCCTTTTGTAAACCTTTGAAGACGGCTGAAAATATTGCACTCTTTTCCATTCTAAACTAGAGGTTTTTATATATTTGAGTGGATATCTGATTAACAAATAAATACAACTAAAAAGATATTCTCATTTCAACTATATATTCTAAAAATTACTTTTTGACATCAATAACTATAATACATTTTAAAACAGCCATGCAAAGATATAGGCACTGCTATATCAGCTCCATTTTAACAGCAAACTGAAACCCTGACTGTGTGAAAGCATCTTTTGTGTGCTTCTCACTCCCTCGTGTAATTGTACCCTTTTCACCCTTTCAGTGTGTTGTGGCTCCAGTAGCGTGTTTCTCTCTTTTTTTACGCAACGTGCAGCGTCACAACATGACCTTGTGCCAATTCCATCCACATTTTGCCAGTCTCTCAGGCAGCCATGCCAAACCCCAGTCTACAGTGTACATCCTCTTCCCGACAGCCCAAACATGCATGTGCGCAGATTACTCCCACATAATCTGGGATAAAAAGAGATAAACAAAAGCAATTATAAATTTCCACATTGTCACATAATCTTTTTTTTTTCCAGTTATACACCCAGACACACCTATGTATACACGAACACACACATCTCAGTGTATCTTAATAAGCCAAAACAAGTCACTGTTTTATGGCATCTGCAATATGTTTATATAATAAGTGAGTTTATAGATTTGAGAGCATCATAAAAAGTGAGAATATGGGAGCTGCATGCCAGACCTCAGACTCACAACAAGCAGCTCAATGTGTCTTAATTGAAAGTCTCACAGGCACACAACTTGTTTTCTCTGGGAATCAACTGGGGAGAGGCTCTAGGTTGTTGCTGGCTCAGCAGCTGCATGCAGAAGCTTGCGCAAAAAGCCACCAATTATGGAAAGAATTGTTGAGAATTCATTTGTTTTCAATTCAAATTTCTCACTAAACTGTCTCAATGATGTCAAGCTGTAAAGCCCTTAAAACTCTACACAGAAAAGTATTTCTAAAGAAATAGGTCACTACATGTGAGTTGCAGGTTTCGGTTTTAATCCATGGGCTTAATTTGCTGACTCATTCTTTTACAAAATCATCAGACTGGTCAGTGAATTCTGCTCACTAAGATCTGACTAATTTATTACAATAACTGAGTAAACCAAATGTAAATAAATAAGGAATGATAATCTCTTATATGTAAACAGGCAGGTCTCACCACTGCTTTTAATTCTGGAGCACATTCCCATGTTATTCATGGAAAGTCACAACCTGAGATAATAAATAAGTGGAGTTTTCTAATTTGACTTAGATTCTGTCAGAGGTCAGGGAGCATCAACTCTGTGTCTTTGAGCTCTTTCTTGGGGGTTAGTAGAGGTGAGGGAATAGCCACAGGCGAGCACACACAAATGCAAACACACATACATGAACCCCTACAATCTCACTCTATATATCTGCTGATTTCCAGGAAGGTCAACAAAAGGCTTTCTAGTGCTTTCAGAGGTTTGAATTTATGTGTTGTGGTTTTCGCCAGATCACATTCGGGGTCGGCTGTATTTCTCTTGTTACACACTGTATGGCACTGTACTCAATATCACACATTACATCTCTGTGCAAGGATGAGCTGAGCAGATCAAAGATGCTCATTAAAGACCTTATACACTCTGGGCTTTTCATAACTGCTCACACAGAGTCTAAGCCCCCTTGGCCCTCTGACCCTATGAACTGTGCGTGTACAGAACCAAGGCGTAACTAAATGGGTGGCTCCGGCGGCGTCATGAGAAGAGCTCGCCGTCATCCATGCAGAATGTGTGTCAGGAGATTGGGTAACTCTGCCAAGGGAGAAAAAGGCAGGCAGCACACACTACACACATTGTTGAAACTGAAGACATCTCACTTACACAAGACAAGTGTTTAGTGTGTAGAGGGGGCCTGTGCTGGTGGATGAAGAGCTGCTTTTATGTTTGTATATGTGTGTTTTCCTCTGTTTGTGTTTATGCACAATTAAGAAGATGTAACTGCCTCTCCATATGTATCTGCTTCTGTGTTTGTGTGTGTGGTCATGCCTCTGGTTGAAATCCCCCATCAAACCTAAACATATTTAGTTGAAGCCATGACCTCTCATTACTCAATGTGCCACAATCAAAGGTGATAGGTCACTCCCATCGCATGTGTGTTGGCATGCACGAGCATCCCAGCAGTTATTGAGCAGCTTTTGTCTTTGCATTCAGGCTGTGGGACTCTGAGAGTGTATGTGCCTGAGCATGTGTGTATCATTTATCATCAGAGCTTCCCTCCTCTCTCCTCTTAGGGTGTTTGTGTTTACCTGTGGCGTTTATCTGATCTGGCACCACAGCAGGTCAAAGTCAAAACAGGATTCTGTTAAATCCGTTTGAAGGACAAACCAGTGAGGATCAGCTCCCATCTTCCATTAACTACTGACTGAGACACAGAAGACAAAGCTGTGAGACAATTTGTCAAACTTGTCACATTGAAGCATATGGAAATAGCCAAAACAAGTCCTGCTTTGAGCGATTGTTCAGGAAGAGGTTCTGGTTTGGTAACTAGAGCTGGCCATGATGGATGTGGTTTCTATCTACAGACTGTCTCTTTCATTTGTTCGTTCAAATTCAGGCATCAACCCAAAATTAGTTGACTGTCCCTGCAGAGCAGAAGCTGCTTGTCTTCAATCAATGTCCCTTAACAACACAGCTTGTGTGTTACTGCTGTGTTACTACTTCTGAACAGATAATAAAGATACATTTTAATTTAAATTTTTATCATTTTTATCTAACACATACAAGAGTGTCACTGGTGCTGGTGATTGAGAGTATATGAAGCTTAGGACTTTGATACTAGGTTTAGATGACAAGAAAAGTTGTTAAGGAATGTCAACTAGGTAATCATTCATTTCTCTCAGGTCACTTTTGACTTAAAGTTAAATGAGGCCATTTGTGGCTCCGGGTGTTATTTGACAACCATTTTCTTAAATTAAATATCCCAAAACAACTAAGGACATGGCCATTTTAGGAGAACCTCTCCCTCTACACTTCCAATCACTATTAAGGGCTCACAGGCTGAAACAGTAGAGCACTACGAATACCTGGGAACAGTGACTGACAAAAACTTCCATTTTGACCTTAACACATCTGCAATCTGCAAAAAAAGGCCTGCAAAGACTTTATTTTCTGTGCAGACTAAACACTTTTAATGTAGACAAGACACTGATGGTTTTATTTTACAAATCTTTTTTTGAGTCTGTTTTAATGTTCTGTATTAATGGCTGGTATGGAAACCTTACTGTGCAGAACAAAAACCGTCTGTCAGATATTGTCAGAGTAGCCAGTAAGGTAACTGGCTCACAGCTGCTCTCTCTTTCAGGTATTAAAGGTCCCATATTATGCAAAATTCACTTTCTGAAGGTTTTCTAATAGTCATATGCGTCCTCATAGCCTGTGTATGAGGCCCAAAAATGAGAAAATTATATGACTGCCCACGATAGTGGATACTGTCATTGACCCGCCCCCTGGCTAGCTGAGTCTGCCCTCTAAAACACTGAGCAGGCACTAGAGAAAGCCAGATCCTCTCCCAGAGAGGGGCGTGGACAAGCACCACTCATGAACATTTAAAGGTGCAGACACAGAAACAACCCGTTCTCAGTAGAGCTCACTAGAGCCACTTTTGGAATGACTGACGTTAAGGACCAAGGCTGAATTTGGAGTAATACATTTTAAAAACAATGTTGCTGGACCTCTGACATCCATATGAAATTGTTAAAAAAATGTATAATATGGGACCTTTAATAATCGCAAGTATCACGGCAGGTGCAATCAATCCTGACCAGCTCTGCTCACCTATTGTCAGAAAAATGTATTGTTCTCCCTTGGTTGTCTTGATTGTCTCTTTGATGTTGTACTGCACTGCAAACCAAATTTCCCCTTGAGGGACAATAAAGGAACTGAAATGAACTGAACTGAACTGAATTGAACCGAAGAACCGTGATTCTTTATTCAGTTTTAATGTCTGCCGAAACCACATTTATACGTAAAAATTTTACACCAGAAAGACTACAGCTAGAATCCGTAAATGAGTCAAATTTACAATTTTATGTCTTTCTTTTTCCAAACCAATCATTTTCTGTTCAAAATTTCTCCAAAATGTTAACTGATGCTCTTCGAAGCAAATCCTACAAAAGTGATCTTGTGAGTATTTTTAAAAGCATTTATTTGCCATGATCAATCGAAATTAACCAGTCAGAAGGTGAAATTAAGTCTCAGCCACGGTCATTCAACTCTGTGAGTGTCCATGAATGGGCCCAGTAAAACTCTGACCTAAACCCAAGTCTCTGGTGAAACTAGAGTGTCCAAATCCAGATGTACAAAACTTGTTGCATAGTTTTCAAGAAGATTCAAGGCTGTTTTAGCCACAAATTATGTTTCTACTCAGTAAAAGGTCTGCATATATATCGCCATTTGTTATTTTAGTTATTCTATTGCCACAATTTCTATAATTCTGTTTGTGCTGACATTATGGAGTACTGATTGTTGATGGAAAAGAAAAAAAAAAGTTCAAATTATTTAAAAATCCCATATTATACATTTTTTTCAACAATTTCATATGGGTTTCAGAGGTCCAACAACATTGTTTTTAAAGTCTATTGTCTCAAATTCAGCCTTGGTCCTTAATTTCAGCCATTCCAAAAGTAGCTCTAGTGAGCTCTACTGAGAACGGGCTATTTCTGTGTCTGAACCTTTAAATGTTTATGAGTGGTGCTTGTCCACGCCCACTCCACGCCCCTCTCTGGGAGAGGATCTGGCTTTCGCAGGCGCCCGCTCTGTGATTTTAGAGGCCAGGCTCAGCTAGCCGGCGGGGTGGGTCAGTGGCAGTATTCACTACTGGGGGTAACGTTTTTTTTCCCTTTGTGAGGTCACAAAGAGAAAGATCTCAGACTCATCCATTTGAGCACACATTTGCTAAAAAGGTGGACCAAGCAAGTGAGAGAGGTGACAGAATTTTCTGATTTTGGGGCCTCATACACAGGCTATGATGACACATATGACTGTTAAAAAACCATTAGAAAGTGAATTTTGCATAATATGAGACATTTAACCACAAGGGAAGAGCATGAAAAATGATAAAATAAATAAATAACTTAAAAACTTTCATACAAAGTCTTTAAACAATCTTGTAGATGTTAAAAGGTCTGGTGCCACTTTAAAAGACACATTGGTTCACTTTTAGACCAAGTTATGAGAGCCTTTTTAGATATTCTAAATAGAATATCCATAATGTTATACATGTTGTGCTTATTCAGATTGCTAAATTTCCTTCTAAACATCACATATTATATACTTAATTTTGCAATTTCTACTAACAGGGTTCAACAACCTTGTTGCATATCTTTCTGCTTTTCTTATTGTTTAGATGAAAAGTATTTGCTTTTTGCACTATCATCATCATTATCACTATCACCATCGTCTTCGCTACCACCTATAGTCATATCTGTTTCCTCTGTCCCTCAATGTGCTAAAAGACAACAGTCATCCAGACAGCAAATACAGAAAACTCCATTATGGGTTTCCTGAGTAACATTCCAACCAAACGACCCAGCCGACTGATGCCCCGTGCAGGGCATGCATTCCTTTTCTCACACTGATCCCCATACATGCTCCTAACATACCTAAACATCCCGGATGCCCAGCGGAACACTGCCTGGCGACTAGTCATGTCTCTCAACCAGCTGGCTCACATAATCAGGAGCTTTGAGGAGACACTCGGGAATAGGAGCATTCCCTTGGATATTATTCCCATTCTCGCCAATGTTGCTGTCAGCATGAGTAAAAGGGGCTCAGGTTCAGCAACAGCCACAGTAATGGGATGGACAGATGTTTAGACGTGTGGAAGCATTGGGGGGTGGGGCGGCGGCAAACAGCAGTACAGTCTGACAGAAAGCAATCAGTTTGATGTGGAAGAACAGAATACTGTACTGTGCATATACAGAAAGAGCTGCAATATGAGCCATCAGAGAGGGATCTAGATACACTGCTGGATAAGTAGAGACATTGGCAGTGGAGACAGTGAACAGCGCTGAGACACACCATGAGGGACGAGCTGACCCAAGGTCCGGGAGAGATGCAAAGCTGTTCACAAACAGGAAGGATGCATAAGATCATTTGAAGTTGAATTCCAACCAAAAATTCATGAATTGGCAACTGAAAGAGAAAACAGAAGAGGAACAGAAGCAGTGGGGAGGTGTAGAGAAGAATGAGTCATGTTGGCAAGAGAGAAGGGGGAAACAGCTGAGAGGTTTTTGAGGTGCGTCTCTGGCTCTGATCGCCCTTTTATTTTGGCTGAAGTAAGCTGATACTTGTGATATTCGCTTGTCGTCTCACCAACACACACTCATTCTCTTTTTGTCTCGCCCCCACCTTTCCTTCTGTCTGTCCCTGCCAAGTATTTTATCCTGGGAGGTTATATGAGTGTTTCCACATGTGGTAGGCCAGTGCTACTAGTTTGGCTTGTAACACTGACTCGACCCCTCATAGGAACACAAGAACAAACAGGAAAGAGGCCACTATTACTTCATAGAGCTTCACTTTTAGTTTAAAGGCTCAGATTAAAATGTTAGAGCAACTTGGGGAAAAGGAGAGCAGAGATGGATGAGCACTGAATGTGTTATTATCATTGACATCAATTAGATACACCATTATGTCAGTATATGCCGCAGTAGCTTTGAATCATGCCGTTCATGTAATCATTGCATGCATTTCAGGTATTTTATATGTAGTGACTCATTTGTTCGGTCCCATACCAGTTTATGGAACCACTTGGCAGGTCAGTTTGACAGTAATTGGGATGGGTTGATAGAAGATCCCACCTAGACACTGGGAATTATTAGTGTGAGTGAAAGAAACATTAATCTACCCGTTGTGCTGATGTTGCAGAGGGCAGCTGAAGCTCACTCTACACAGACACAGAGAAAATTAAATAACTTTTTCTTTTCTTTTATTAGCTGTGGTATTACTCAGATTGTTCTTTAATCTATTCTGAGAATCTTCTGCCCTTGTTTGATTGCTCATAAGAAAGAAAATTGGTGGAGTTTGGTGATTCAGTGACTCTCGTACATCCATCCATCCATTTTCCTGCTGGTTATCCAGGATTGGGTCAATGGTGTAGCTGCAAGGGATTAAGAATTAAGCTTTATATTGGGGTTTTGATATTTGTAGCTCATGGTAAAGATGGGGAAAGCATACCTCATTATGGCTGATATGTTTTTATATGTGTGGACTACCTTTTCAAAGATGTCACATGCACCAATCAAGTTATTTGTGTTGCTCCTACAAAAATAACTCATTAACTAGAAAATATTTAAACCTGTTGAAGTTGGACTGCTGGGTGGAATAATATACCACATCACATGCTGAGATTTTACACAACTATGGTTTCTGGAAAAAGCCAACACTATGTTGCTTAGTTTAACTAATTTGATTTTAAACATGTCTGCAGCCATTTATGTTGTTTCCATGTATTTTCCAAATACCACAACATAGTCAGATATTGCTGCTTTTAATGCTACATTCATTATCAGAAGGGGAGAGGTGAAAAGTCTTGCATCACTGCATCCTATCATATCAGCTTGTCAGGATGGTCTCCACTTACTGTTTAAGTACAGTTTACTAAGTGTTTTCTGGTATTATAAATAAGCGACGTAGTGAATATATTGAGACTAATGAAATATTGGTGGATGAGCTAAATGGGATTAGGAAACATTTATTCATTTTCTGTACCGCTTTATCCAATTAAGGGTCACGGGGAAGCTCGAGCCCATCCCAGCAATTAACAGGTGAAAGGCAGGGTACACCCTGGACAGGTCGCCAGTCCATCGCAGGGCCAACATAGAGAGACAAACAACCACTCATGCTCACACTCAGGTGGGGTGCAATAAAGGTGTCCCAATGGGGGCAAGTTATGAGTTTTGCGTGACTTAAGGGTTGTTGAGGATGAATGTCTTCATGTTTTTTGTTCCATTGTCTTTTATATCGTGATGATAAATTATTATGTTTGAGAAAATTCAATGTTAAAAGCCTGATTTGTTCTGGATGACAGACAAAGGACCTTGTTTTGTGCAATTGTTATTGTGATGAGTTGATACTTTATATGTTGGTCATCTTCTTGTTTTGAACATCAGTAGTGTCAAATAAGCCTATATGGGTTGTCATAAGTGAATGACAACTAAAAATATTCATTCATTCATACTGTTGTGTCACGTTTGTATTGCTTCATTAAGTATTAATACAAACAGAAAATATATGGAGTTATTCAATCTAATCTAATTGGATTTACTGGATATTATTCAGATCTCTCACTTATTGTGTGTGCTTTGCAACCAATGTATTTGTGCAAAAGGAGCTGCATTGCAATGGCTACTTGGTAAAAAAAAAATCACAATGTTGTATGTGAAAAAAAGCCTCATAACATGGCATCCTTTGGATTTCCGACAAGCAAAGAAATGTGACTGTTTTGCACATGTTTTTTGTGCAAAAAAAAAAATCAAATCTGGTGCTATCTTTACAAGTGTGCTTCTCTCTCTGTGCATTTGCTGTCTCAGGACATGGGGGGTGAGGACTGAAGGTTGCCGACTGTGATGGTAGCTAAGCACGATGGAAATGGGGCAGCAGGCAGGCAGAAGGGTGGTGATGAAAGAAAGTGAGAGGATAACACACACACACACACACACACACTTTTCTCTGTCGTCCGTTACTGCCTGCCACCGTCACAGTGGGGGGGCCATGGCCTCTGCATAGCCTGAGAATGCTAAAGGCTAATCCTACAGGAATGCTCCAGGAATGTGAAAGTTGAGTCAGGGATCGAACAAGAGAGGGGTGGAGAAGTAGTGGTTGAAGGGGAGTGGGGTGCAGCGGGGCAAAAAGAAAAAAGAGGGACTTATAGAAAGAGGTTGCATTCAGAAATAAATTAAATGAAAGAGTGGGAAAAAGAAAAGGGGGAGCTTTGGGGAGAGTTTAAAAAAAAGAGGTGGAGGGGGGGATGAGGCTAAAAGAAAAGAAAAGCAGAAAAGGGAACAAAGGAAGGAAAAGAGGGCAAGGAAGAAACAGATTGGCTGGAGGGCTGATTGCCGAGTGTCTTCTTGTAAGATAAATGGTGGGATGCTTTCTTTTCTTCAACCGGCATTTAAATAGTTGTTACAGAAACAAAGCCAAAACCTGGTGGATTGTTTTTAAAAGACTTTTTCTCTCCTGCAGGTACACCAAGATCATCCAGATAGTTTCACTGGAAGAGTGTGGGAACTTGTCTTGTCATGAAACAAGAAACAAACTTTGTACAGACTTTCGTAATAATGGCAGTTAGGCGTCCTCCATTGCAGCTTAGCTGTCAGGATGAGTTTGTACTTGCCCTTGCTTCCTGGTTCCTGTTACAAAGATGGTTGCTCCACCTTATAAGTCTACTGTGACATACTCAGACCAACAAACGATGGTGTGTTCTCACGTGGTGGTAGGTGCGCTTTTGGATCTGAATCAAGTATTTATGAAAACATATCAGGGAGGTTTTCCTATAAATAAAACCTGGGAATTAAGTCCACCAAAAAAGGCACACCAAATTGAGGATGTTTGCTTTCTCTGTGCAAAAAAAAAATGTTAACCTAGGGAGAAAAAACTAAATAAATAAAGATTCTAATAGGTTTTAGACACACAGCATATTTGAGTGATGATTTCCTTTGATATCCTCAGTTGCCTGAGGGACAGGTGTGTCCAGTATTTACCTGTGCCCTGACATTGCACACATAAGAAGCTGTTATGTGTTTTCTTTAGTCACTCTTGAGCAACGGTAATTGCACTTACTGTTTCAGTAAAAGTTAAATATGCTGACTAAACACAGCAGGCAACAACTGGGAGATGCAGCTGCTCTATTATCTCTGTGCATGTGAGTGGGTTGGTGTATATGCATGCAAATGGGTGTGTGCTGAAAAGAAATGACAGCATTTTTAATTTCACATTTTAGCTGTGAATGATTTATGAATTTAGGCAAATAGACTTTAAAAAAACCAAAACAAAACAAGAAAAATAAAGATTAAAATGATGAATTTCATTTAGTTGCTTCACATATCCGGGTATAATGATCATTGTGAAACTTTCACTGCCTTTAGGGACACGAGTGTACTAATCCTATCATTAATGTTATTAGTGACACTTGATTTCTGTTACTGTTGCATGCTGGAGTGATACATTAACAAATCTTTATTTATATAAACAAAAAAACTTTTTTTAATTACAAACAAAATGTTTATTTAATATGGTAACTTAAATGTGAAATAAATAACTTCCCATAACATTCCCATGTGCAAATATTTACAAAAGGATGTTACAGGAAGATATGATTATTTAGCAGTTCATCATTAATGATTAGCCTTTTTCTTACATCATAATCACAAAAACAAAAGACTTAAACACTTTTAAAAAAAACAAAGATATATATAAAAATGCATGAAGCCCTTAAAAACAGAAGTATAGTTTGATTATTGTCTGTTGTCATCTGGGGAAAATTAAAAAGTTTTCATACTTTACAGTATGGGTTTCTGTTTCTCGTTGTTGTGTGTATTTGCACCTGTCTCTTATCATATCCTTTCCTGCCCATCAAAGACCCTCTTTTTTGACATGCCAAAAAGTCAAAATTGTCAATGTTGTTTCTTACCAGAATATGCAATATCTGGTAAAATTGATAAATTAAAAAGTATTTAAATATAAAGTTTAAAAAATTGTAAGATTACTACAGTTTCTAAGCTTATAATCATTACATGCTCATGTTTAACTTTACATTTAAAACATGATTGCATTTTTTTTGTGTGTGTGTAAGTGTCACTTCTTACTTTTCTCAGTTTGTAAGGTATTTATAAAAAGGCATGGTTAGACATAATTACTGCTAATGATGTATTTAAAAATACATGGAATAATGCTGCCTTGGTCTGAAACAACAGGAAATCAGAATCTGAATCAGAATACTTTATTAATCCCGGAGGAAATTGTGTACACACAGTCGCTCCAAAACAAATAAAGAAAGGATACTATAAAGATAAAAATCACAATTAGAAAAATCAATAAGAAGAATCACAAATTAGTTAGAATATCAACATAAACAAATACAGGAGAAATCCTGCCAGTGTTTAATATGTACAGTTTTATCAAAATGATAAACAGTAAAATGTAAATGTAGTCCAAAGTGTAAGTGTGTAACAGTGGATGTTGCTGCTATTTGGAGGAGTTGTACAGTTTGATGGCCACAGGTAGGAATAATTTCCTGTGTCGTTCAGTGGAGCATTTAGGTGGTATCAGTCTCTCACTGAACGTACTCATGTGACTGATCAGCAGGTTGTGAAGTGGGTGGGAGGTATTGTTTAGTATTTTCTTTACTATGGACATCATTCTCCTCTCCGACACCACTCTCAGAGAGTCCAGTTCCATCCCCACCACGTTACTGGCTTTGCGGATCAGTTTTTTTGTGCCTGCAACCCTCAGCCTGCTCAGCAGTGGTGGAAGTGTAAAATGTGTACCTCTGTATTTCACAATTTATGTGCGTTTGTGTTGGACATGTTGACAATGTACCTGTCACAGGTTTTCTCATGAGACTGGGCTGAAATTGCACCAACTCTTGGATTTACAGTACCAATAAAAACCAGTCCACTCATTAAAAATAAACGGGTAGATATGTCCAGAGTTTTGACTAGTTTTGTATTAACAACATCTTGTTGCCTTGTTCTATGATTGGATTGGATATATGTTTGAGTCTGTTTGCTGTCATTAAGTGTTCTCATAATCAAGCCTGGTGGCTTGTTAAGCCTGTGCAGTAACCAGATTCCCCCAGAAACAAACTCCTTCAGTTATTCAAGGACATTCATCAGACATAAAACCACACCACAGAAAAAAAGAAGCAAGCGAGCATCAAGGATAATAAGATTTGTGATAAATAGTAAATGTTTGAAGCTAGTGGTAAGTGGAAGAGGAAGACAACAGATGGTAACTGAGTGGTGGTGAGAGATTTTAAGAGGACGGGAAATGAGGAGAAACAATGGGACAGACGGACACGGAGAGTCATGCTGTCGGAAGAAGTCCCCTAAAAAAAGCTTTCCTGTCTCACTGAGCATCCCTAGTCTCTGATGGTTTTTTACCATGGCCTGCTTGACACCAATTAAACCCTTCTCTGGGGACTAAGCGAGTCTTCACCCGCAGGATGCACCAGACATGTACATGATAGCTATTGGCTGCATAGGAAGGCTTCCTATGCAGCCATACAATATAAAGAAGGACATGCAGACAGACTGTGACAAACACACACATACTGCGAAGATATACAGTACAGCTAGGTGTCTTTTCTGCCTTTATTTTTAAGTTCTTTTGATGTACGTAGCTAAATATAAACTATACGGCTTTGCAGCAGCTAAACATATCATTGAGGATAAGATTAAAACGTGATGTGGCAGGAATTTCCCTTGTCTATGATTTATTGACATTTAAGGATTTAGGTAGCAATCTTAATGTACCTTTTGCAATTTACAACATCTGTTTTTCATTTGATTTGACATTTGGGAGAACTCACTGTGATTTGAAATCTATTAATCAAAGAAGAGTGAAATACTACAATATTAGAGCTTAAATTAGAAACTGATGTACTGTAAGCAGCTGCTCGCTATGTGCAGCTGCTACAAAGTGATAAAGTTGTATTGCAACCACATTTACACCACAGTTAAACAATTTGAGCATGCCTACTGATTAAAAATTAATGGTATGATGTTTCCAAATATTTGGCTGGAACTGTTAATTCCACTAATTTAAACAACCTGCCTAACAGTTCGATCCTGAACTCTTCAAGACTTCTGGAAGTCTCTTGTGGTGTCAAGCACAACATAAGTAGCAGATCCTTTAGTTGTACTGTTTGTGACATGAATGCTCTGTAGGTTGAACATGAAATGCCAGCACATCCTACAGATACCTACAGTTTTAGCACTGTGGCAGGGCACCTTATTGTTTGCACCCTTTCATTGTGATTGATACTACATGGCTTAGTATTTGTCAAATACAGCTAAATCCGCATCCATTTTGCATCCTACCTGTACTCTGAGCTCTCTCAAGCGGTAAAAGTCAGTTCAATGTTGACTCATGTCTTATCTTTTGCTCTTTTCCTCTCTTTATTTAAAGTGATGCAGTGTCCAGACAGAAAAAGTTGGGATGCTGCTGGGCAACGATGGCTCCAGAAATGTACCTAATAAATGTCACCGCACCATTGAAACAAGTCAGTTACTTTTTCAACAATCAAATATTTAAGCTCAAGCCCTCTTAAATGCCACCTCTTAAAAGCTGCCACAGTTAAGTGATGATTAATGCTATTTAAATGGTTTTATGGTTCATCATATATCACCAATTAAATGACTAAATTTGCACAACTCGTGCAGGATTTTTCCCAAGTCACCACATTTAAACCCCTCTTTTTTGACTTCTAGTTTTTGTAGAAAATCTAAAGGCAAACATTATATACTGCCTTCTTAAAGTTCTCTATTTGTGTGGCCCGTAAGATCCAGGAGGATCCAAAATGATGCGGCTCAGGAAAAAGGATTGGGACAGAGGATTATTGAAAGGGTGTAGACTGGGTGGAGGCAGGGGTTAGACGAATTAAAAATTGGGCCCAAATCCCGGGCACAGCATGCCACGCTCCAGGCTTCTTCCAGCTTTGCTTCAAAGAGCCCTGAAATCTCTCCAGAGCCACTCAGACAAATTATAGTAATAAACAACAAGTCATCCCCCCCTACACACACACACACACAAATATAACACACACGCCTCCCAGGGGAAAACTAACAGGCCAGGATCCCATCGCCCTGGTGGCTGAACCCTAACAAGCCCGTCCCACTGCTGACTGCCTGTTACCAACTTTGTTTGTTTGTTTACTCAGAGACACCAGAGACAGCAGCAGCAGGAAAGGTTATCTTCACAAAGCTCAGGCTGAAAAGAGTTGGAAAAAATAAAGAACCTCCAATTACATGTGATTTTGTGGGACTGGTGTATTTGATTAAGAGAGATAAGATGCAATGTGAGTGGGCTTTAATGACTGACTGACCTACGGGAAATCTGGGTGTGTTTTGTCCAATTGTCCCTTTACTGTAAATCACAGTTGTCGGTAAACACATGACTGGATCCTGCAAAGTTTTCCTGTTTTCAAACAAATCCAAGGGAAAGTGGTGGTCCACCTTCTTTGCTGAGTGAGGTGTGGCACTCAGTGAAGACATGTCAGATACTCAAGATTTCACCCCAAGCTATTTGCAGGTATTTGCTAAGAACTCAGTTTTTAAAATCAAAGATTCCAGTGTGCATCTACAATTTGTTCTTATAATGTGCTTTTACAAGGAGGCATACCATTTGCATGCAAACATTTATTCATGCACCTTTCATCTTGTCTTTTCTAGTTTTATCCAAAGTGGCAAAAAATCCGTAGAATATATATATAAAAAATTAAATATACTACACATATACTATGCAGGTAGGCTGTACCTGCCCTCCAAGGGCAACAGTACTTAGAAGGTGTGGAATTTGACAAGGCAATAATTCACAACTCTCTACTGTAGTTCACATGGAACTGTTAACAGAAAACCTATGAAGGCTAAGGGGAAGAGTGGGCGATCAATCACAAATCTCTTCTTTTATCTGCTTTAGCTAAGAGGAAAGCCAGATAAACACTCTGGTGCCGTTTCTCCAAGGTCAATCCAAGTGTAACATTAAAGCCTCGTTGGACATCCACCAGATATATAGGTGACAGAGGGGAAAACAAGATGCACAGATAGAGAAGAACAGAAAAGGGTAGATTGTCTGAAAGGTGTAAGACCAAACACAAATGTTTAAGCTCAGGGGCTGAGTGGGCGTGCACTTCTCAGAGCCTCTCTCCGGCTGATCAATCTCACTGATATCAGACAGTCATGGGAGGAATGTCAACAGCACTCACCTCTAACCCCACATGTGAAGGCATTACAGTGAAGCAGTGACCCCCTGATTCTCCTCCTGGTGACCTCCAGGCAGCCCTGCTCTAATGGAGATTTTATGGATGGTGTTTCACTTTATAGAGACTTTGGGCCTGACTGGGCAGCTCTGGGAGCCAGATGTGTTATATAGACAAAGTGGGTCAATTACTTAAGAATGAAGGAGAATTGATATGCTTTTCTTAGGTACAGACATGTCAATTAAATTTCACTAAGACAATGGAGGGTACTCATGTAAGACTGTCTGCCACAGTTTATATTTCCACTCACCAGCCTCTTTATTTGGATTCAATAACATTGCTCAAAGATTGTGGCTTATCATCACACAGTTGCTGCTGATTTGTGTGGTAAAAAGTCCATGCTGGACACAGTGGGAGGTGTTCCTCCACCAAATTGAGCATTCCTTGACCATTAGACGTGGTTGGCTGGAATCACTTTCATTGCTCCTAACTCTGTCCTTGACCCTAACCCTTACAATGTGTAACCAGGTTGAGGAATGCTCATATTGTGTTCTGCAGGGATATCTGGCTCTACAAATCTTCTTTGTCATGATTACATATGAAAAAAAAATATGCAAACTCTACTTGATACCTTTCAATGCAATTTAATGAGTCACTGATTGATGCTCGATTGTTATTTATTAATAAAATGGGCTTTCCTATTTGTAGACTAGCTGCTTTTGAACTGACAAGATTTTCTTGAGTAAGGGAGTTCAGATAGTTGATGATTATTGGATTTGTAGCATATGATAGCAGTTATACAAGATGATGGAGAATCTCCAGCATGGAAAAACCAGTGCTACAGTAGCGTCAACTCTTTACTGGGCCAGAGCAAAGGGTCCACCTACCTGGCTGGAGGTAGAGCTATAAAGAGCAACCAAACCAGCTAAAATGTGACTGCCAATTTTTAAAAATCTAGAAACAACATAAATGCAAAATGGTTGTGATGTTTAAGCAGCCTACAACAAATATCAGATCATTATTTCTCTCGTGTTTAATGTTGTACATCATTGATAAGATCTCTGAATGTTTCCCACCATGCACCCTCTGCATTCACAATTGTAAACAATGTTGCAGCTAGGTGCATTATTGCCAGATGTTTTAATAAAGCCAACTCACTTTTTAGATTTTGTTTAAAACAATGCATATAAATCCCATTTGTAAACCAACACCAGCGGAAACCTGGAGATATGTAGATGATTGAAAATATAATGTTAGGAATACAGCTTAAAGTGAAACTAATAATAATAATAAAAGTAAACCTTTCTTAGTCCCTCAGTGGGGAAATTGTTCGTTGCAACAGTACAGGTGCAGTAGAAGAAGCACACAGATGACAACAAAAAGAACACACATACAACAATAATAAGTAATAATAAGTACGGTATATGGTCTGACAGGTGTTTTCAAGAAATAAAACGACTAACAAGTACCCAAGTTATTTATTTATAGATTATAAAACAGTTGTCCTGGCCTAATCATTGATATAGGTTAACCGCGCAGGAGAAACCTGTCATGCTAGCTAACTAGTATGTATAGCTAGCTAAATTGTTAAATGGCCTACTAGTAACTCCTGACTGTTTTAAGAGGTATCAAGCAAAACAAAACTACACCCAAACTTGAATTGTATAAAACCCAGTGTATACTTCAGTTAATCACTTACCAGAAGTTCAGTTTCCCCACCGGCGGGCACCATCAGTCTCTCCTCCTCACTCCCCTTCTCCTCATTAACCTGCTGGCCACCTCCATCACCTGTGGCTGATTCAGATGCTGTTGAGGAAACTCCGCCACTAGCAGCAAAAGTTGTGCTATTTTAACACATTTAGCTGCATCTGCCTGAAGGGCCTTCCTCTTTCAGTCTCGATTTTTTTCTGTGCTTCCTTTACATTTTTTGTTCTCCGTCTTGTTCTCTGTCTCTCGCTGTATGATTGACTGAACATGACAACCATGGTCCAAGAGGGAGAGGGCATCGGCCCTCAGCTGTAATTGGTTTAGCCCAGAATCAATCATGACTAGTGGGCCATCTATCAGATTTGTGTACCAATAGGCATCATACCTTTTATAATTAGTACCGTTAGTAGCCTAAAAAAAAATTCAAAAGGAAAAGGCCCGGCCCAAAATCAGTCGGCCCACCGGGCACGGCCAGTCCAGCAATGCCTGTATCAGCACTGGAACCACATTGGTTAGAAAGTGGTAACAATTGTGTTTGGGCTTTACGTTATGTATGGTTACGGGTGTTGCCAAATGAGCGCTGTGGTCTATACCCAGTGTGGGTGTTGTTCTCATTCTGACTTCATAACTACAAGATGGCAGTGGTCAAATGACAAACCCAAGGTTTGAGTCAAGTCAAGTCAAGTCAAGTTTATTTGTATAGCCCTATATCACAACAAAGTTGTCTCAGAGGACTTTACA
>JBAMHW010000025.1:16317913-16333211 GCA_037177495.1 Rhadinocentrus ornatus
AAAATAAAATAAAATAAAATAAAATAAAATAAAATAAAATAAAATAAAATAAAATAAAATAAAATAAAATAAAATGAGCCCATAGTTTTTCTCTGGCTCTAACTGTCAGCTAATGAAAGAAGGTGCAATAATGGTGTCTTAACCTCTTGTCAGATCACAAAATAACCCACCCATGGTCTGCTATAGCAGGGGGTTGGTACATGCCCCGAGGTGTCCGATCATTTATCAGCTACAGTTCAGGGAGCATCTCCACCGTGTCATCCATCTTCACTGTGCATTCTAAGTATGTGTCCATGGAGTGTGTGTGTTTCACACCATTTGTCAGAAGTTCAGAGTGCATTTTCACTCATTTGTCTTCTGCAAGCACCCTGACTGTGCATTCTTTTTGTCCATCTCAGCTCGTTAGTGACCAGCATGTATAATAGATCAGTAAGATGGGTCACTATCAGGATAAATTGAACATTTCTCTTGTTGTCTAAAACTGATTGTACAACATACCATACTTGTGTGACAACTGCTTTTTCATCTGTAAACTGGCAGTGGCTGTTACAAGTAGTAATAGGTTTAGTTTACTTCTGGCATAAGCATGAGAATGTCATTGAATCTCTGCAGCAGAATTTGGCTCTCATTGTTTTGGAATATAGATATTTTATTACTTTATTTAAATGTTTGAGCTTCACACTGGAGGCTGATTTCTAAACAGAATTTGACACCAGATGGCTGTTTTCACATTAATCTGCTGAGGGAGGAAATTTTATTTGTCTTTACAAGATGTGCTGCAATATCCAAGTATTAAAAATGAGCTTATATGTATCAGTAATACACATGATAACATCGTGAAAGAATTCTATCTTAATAGATGATAACAGATGGTAGGCCTTGTGGGGAACAAAAAAACAAGACACCAAAGTTATTGATTAATTTTGTGCAGTTTGAATAAGCCTTTGAATGAACCATGTATGATTATGAATAATGTATCAAGAATTGTTAATTACCTAATTGAATTATTGTCCAAGAGGCTTTATCTTTGTGTATCTAGAATTCATTGGAAAGGATCTATATCTTCAGTGAGATAACCTTAACAAACAGGGCTGTCCGTGTTACCTCACAGGACCTTACATGAATCACTTAGTTGTTTGCTAACGTTCATGGCCCCAGGCATTGCAGTCTAGAGTTTACCCAGGTTTCTCCTTTGGTTACCTCACCATTTAGGTGGAGTAGTAACTGAAAGAGGAAGAGTCTGAGCTTTTTCTAGAATCATGATGTCTTTGTTTAATGTAATCTAAATTTGCAGTAAATGTTAAATCAGACGTTGCAGATAATAAGACAAAGCAATGTGTTTTGGCTGGGAATTAAATGATTGTGTACCTCAGCTCCCTCTACGAATATCAACAGTAATTTGGGTAAACTGCCTATTCAGCTGCTGCTTGATACAGGTGAGAAAATGAACAGAGGCAGTTAGATGAAGCTAGCGATAACAAGTCCCGTGAATGTCTGCTCTGCCTGCATAGTTGGCATCAGATCAAGGTGGAACTGATATGAACAAAGAGATTGAGTGAGGAAAAGTGTGAGTGTGAGTGTGTGTGTTTGCAGCCCTCATTAGTAAACTCCAGTCCTACAGGCACAGTATGAACACTCCGCTCCTCCTCTTCCCTTTACTCTCTGCCTCTAATCTAAATGGGGTTAATAAACTCAAGAGTTTACCACCATCACTAACACCATCCCTCCTCCCCTCCTTTCTCCTTCATCTCCTCTTCCCTTCCTCCGCTTCTCTCTGCACTCCTGAGCCGGCACTCCTCCACCTCCCTTCCACTCCTAAGCCTCCCTCCCTCTTTCATCTCAGCTGAAATGCTTTCTTCATCTTTTCCTCACCTCTTTTTTATTGTCATTGTTGCAAGGTGAAAGCTCTGGGATTTCCTCCCTCTTTTTCCCAAGACAGAGCTGCAATTACAGCTCAGGAGAGAAGAAGACCAGCTGTGCAGGGGACCCGCAAACTGCTGACAGGAGCTGCAGGAAGACAAAGATGAGGGCGCCACTCAGAGGCAAGGAAGAAAAAATGCTAAGACTTCCACAACAAAAAGCTTTTCCTGACATCAAAGCCAAGGCATATTTTCTGATCAGATCACACGGTTGTTTTTAAAATAGCCAGGCAGGGTCACCATGACCAAACAGGAATACAAGCCGTCATAACGAATAATGTGCTGTGTTATGACCTGGTGAGCATGTCCTGAGTATCAAACCAAAACTGAACACAGACTAGCTTTAGCAGGAACAGACAGCGATACCAAAAAAATGTGAAGAATTTATCAAACAGCCTTGGATGCTGTTACCTTGGACAGCATGTGGACCGGGACATCCTATAAGTAGACAATAGTTACTAAAGAGGACATATAAAGATCAAGGAGAAGTTCAGACAGCTGTGACCTGCAGTTTATGTGCAGGAATGCTGCTCTGGCAGAAATATGAGTTAATGCATGATAGGTTTGCAACTAAATGTCTCTAAAACACACACTATTGCTACTAGTGTTAAATTTGGTTTTCCTTTCATCTTAATGCTCATATCCTCTAGATATAGGATCAACGAAGAAAATCTTTCTCTGGTTGTATTAATTAGCTTACTCATTATACTATATGATTATTTGAAATCGGACAGGATTATCATCAAACAAGAGGTTTAAGTATTGTTTTGTGCTGTGATCCAGTCACAATGTTCCACTGATCATATGATTGCGGGCGACTTTAGTCTGCAGTTTGTCAAGGCAAAGCTGTGACACTCTTCGATTTCTAGTGTTCTGGAACAGAATGAATGTAACAGCACAGCAATAATGTTTCAGTACTGCCATAAATGAAGCTGTCACAAATTTTACCTGTTTAAATCCTGAGGGCTAGCTATTTGCCAACAAATCTAGTAAAAAGACCAAAATCAGCAATGATTGTGTCTCTCTTGTGACTTCAACTCCAAGCACATATGCTCCAGGGGCCGAATTTAATTTACTTAGAATTGATTTAAATAACAAGCAAAGCTGAAGTAGTTCTATATATTAACTTTTCTTTCATGTGGAAATGCTATTATCTCTAAGTAATGTTTAGACTAAGTGATTTTCTTGATGACTCTGTAGAAGAACTGCAGTTACATTGTTATTAGAATAACTTTTCAAGAGACAGACGTTACTATATATGTGAAGAGCTGTACATTTCCCCATCTGTGTAGTAATCTTGACCACCTGAATTAACTCACCTCACAATACAAACTGATTGATTATGTAAGAAATATATAAGAGATAATATCCACACATAAAAATAAAAAATGCAACCTCATGTGGACAAATTAGGAATTGTAGTTACTTTAAAACAAAATGCAGTTAATTACTTGTTGATCCTGCAGGCCATATTGGAGCCTCTGGCAGGCTCGTTTTGGTCATTGAGCCTTGCAATTGGGGCATTATGAGCTTTTTGGATGGCATGAGTAGCTACATTGACTATACTGGTGTCAATGAAATAGTTGTTTTTTACTTTAATGACTTCACTACAAAATATCTTCATTATTAAACGAGGACATTTTGTGGTAAGACTGAAAAGATCTGATGAAGCAGACCAGCCTTTTCCTACAAACTTATTTTGCTTTTATTGCATTAAGTATCCTGAAACCACAGCTGTGCCATTCAGGGATCTATGTGAATATTTCAAGGATCCTTGGCCTTAACTGGTAATGAACCTTTGACCGTTTACTTCCACTGCCAGACACACCCCACAAAGGACCACATTATTAAAACAATTGGGATGTGTGCTTGTTCTACTTCAGCTATCAGCTGCTTGAAATGTAATGTTTCCTCGCAGCTGTCGCACTGCCAGGTTGTCTGTGTGTGTATGCAACAAAGAGAGAGTGATGGCAGCAGGAGCTCTCATCAGGCCCGTGGGACAGTCGGAGAGGAGCAGACGGTCGTGTCGTTTCACTGCAAACATATGGTGAAACTCAAGTGTGTAATTTACCTAGGACCACGGGTGGCCTGGAGCTACACGCATACACATAAATAAGTGCACATGTACACACACACACACACACGACAGGGTGTAATTTACCTGGGATCTATGGGTGGCCTAGTATCCTGTTGCACTTGTCATATATGCAGACAGTTCAAACACGAATCATACAAACACTAACACAGACAAGAGAGTGAAACTAATTTCCCAAGCCTTTAGACAGAAGAGTAAGAAATCACACGATGACAGAGATGTTAGAGAAAGTTAGATACACAATAAGGTGAAGACATTACCCCCAAAATCTCAAACTGTGGGAGTTGCTTCTCACTCTGCATCACATCCTCTCCAATTCATCAACCTGGCTTCTTTTCAAAGCCTGAGCCAGACCCCCTGAGAAAGGGAAAGAGATGAAGGCTGCAGAAGTGCCGGAGAAAGGGAGGAAGACAGATTAGAAGAGCACGTCCCTCCCTACATTCCTGCACTGACCTTCATGGTGGTGTGGTACTGAAGCTATCATCAGCCCTCCATGCTTTACTGTTGGGTGTTATTGAGGGGTGGGATTATAGTCGTCTCAAACCTGCATGCTCCACCCACAGCATCGGTGAATGGAGCGGATCTAGTTTCACATGAGGACTGACAGACAGGTTGCCCCAGACATTTACAGTTTGCAGTGTTTGAGATGTCTGGCTGTGGTGAAGGCTGATATGATAGCTTGTCTGCAAAATGTGTGTGAGTATGTGTGTGTGTGCAAAAGTCAGAGAGAGAACTGGTATTTGATCTCTTTTCCCAGCCAAGGGGCTTTAACTTCACTCCAGGTGCAGAAAAGTCAACCTGAGGGCAAGGGAGGCAAGTACAGATGAGATGTCATGCCTGAAGTACACAGACCCACACACACATACACATCCAGTAGTAGAAAGCTTCTTTGGAACAGTAAACTCAGACTGCGTAACCTTGTGGTTTAAACTGGTTTACCAGTCCAGTGGTGTTGCTGTGGAATGCCTCTGAAGACTCGGTAATGTGCTGTAGGATAAACATTTCTATTACTGCCTCCACATGAGAACATCAATCAGTCCCAAACAGAAATTCTGAGAGTGAGAAATGAAAAGGTGAAAGGTCCAGCTGGTTCAGTGGGTAGGGTAATGACAATGTGCAGGACAGCCACTTAGAAGCAGATGGAGTTAGTTTACTTTGCTGCAGATCAAGTTAGATGAAGCAGGGAGTAAATTATTCAAAATAAACTCATTGCGTTACAACACTGTAGCGAAGCACAAACGTATTTGTTCAACAGGTGCAGAAAAATTTATATTTATTCTAAGATAGCAAAAAAAAAGAAAAACTTTTGAGTGTCCTGCAGGAGTATCAAGGTTTCTTCAATTCCCCGACCCTAGATGAAGCACAAATAATCATTCATGTTATTCTTCCACATCTCCACATAGGGAATCTGTGTGGTCCATAATGAGTTCAGCAAACATCTGCTACTCCTGTATTAAAGACCATTTTCTCCATGTCTCATCCTGTAATATGGAGAAATTAGAGGCAGGGACTCATTTGGTGTGTTTACATACACACACATTCACAGAGAGCAGACATATTATAAGGAGTCCAAATGTTTTTATACTACCCAACTGACGCTCCAACATACCATCTGAACACCACAATTTTCCATCCACAACAGTAAAACACTACCGGGTGTCTTTGGTGTGCGCTCCCTGAATACCAGTCTTTTTTCTCTTTAGCAGGTCTACCAAATAAAACTCCCAAAACTCCACTGAACAAGAAATGTGTTTGTTTTTGGTTTCAGTTTAAACCAGAAAACAGAGTTAATGTTCTTTTTTGCCATTGCAGGAGTTTCCCCTCAAAAACACTAAGTTACATAACCAGTGATGGGTGAGAGGTTTATAGAGGAATACTGCCACCTAGCGTCACAACTCCTATTAATATATGAGGACATACATGGTGACATATTTGCTCATGTCTATTCTGCTCTACATATCCAAGATAGTAAATTGAATAAAAAGCAACTTCTCACAAACACTGTTAATGATCATCTGACAGTGTAAAATAAACTTATAGGCTACTAGAACAAAACTATGCAAGATGTCTCAGAGGCCAGTTTAAAATTATTCTGAAGCAGGAACATCAAATTTTGTCGATTGCTTGTTAACTTCAATCTTTAACTTGCATCAGAGATTGAAGGGAGGGAATAAGATGAGTAAAATCAATCAAGAAACATATAAGAAAATAAAAAGGAACTTAAAACTTGGACATTGATTGATTTTATGTAAATTCCTTTATTCCTGCACAGCAGCGCTGCAGCTCATTTAGCAAAGTGTCAGAAACAACATACAGGAGACATGACAATCTGCAGCAGAATACCAGTGTCCATACTGCTTCATCCTTATATACAGTGATGTGGCTGCAGTCAGCCGCTGGACTTAAAAACAGGCAACACATCCACAGAAACTTGCTTTTTAAATTATTTCTCATTCCTGGAAAAGTCTGCACTGATGGTTAAAAGGAAGCTTGTTGCACCATCGGATAATTTTCCTCACTTGCTCATCTCTTGCTGGACTTCAGTGAAGATCTTCTCTTCCAGTTTGGAGGTGTCATACTCCTTCAGCATGTCGTACTCCTGCCAAGGCTGTGCAAACTTCTGGACAAATTCCATCTGCCTAGGTGTCATGCAGAGGTCGAACTGAATGCCTTGGATGTTGAACTTGGGCCTTTCCCAGCGTTTGGACCAGGGCTTTGGGCGCATCCGTACTTTAATCTGTTGAACAAAGGAAAATGCTGTTAGCTGTAGTTTTGATGGACTTTTTGTTATTCTTATGCTGGGCTTACATCAGAAGACTTTGAAAAGATTAGCAAAAGACTCTAGAAAACTACCAGCTCACATCTAAAGACAAATGTTTAGAGTTTTAAGTCTTAGCCTGGTTTCAGACTGAGACTGTGAATCACTATTTACAAGACTACAACTAGATTCTTTCAGCATTTTTTGTGATATATTGGATAGTTGATATGGAACAGGGCTGATCTGCCCACAGCAAAGCAAACAAGGGGAGAGTTTCCAACACATCACTATTAAGTGTAACTTTGCATCTCCGCCAGGTGTTACACCGACTCATCAGAATCTGGAGGGATGAATGAGTTTCTATTCTTCTCTCATTTGTTAGATCATTATACTGTAACACATAAGATCCACAGCAGACACTTACTTCTTAATAACCATCCACTCCTCTTTCTGGACAGTTCACCTACAAAGTATCATCACCAATTCTTGTTTATCTATTTTCTTTTCTTTTTTTTCGTCTTTTTTTTTGGCCGGTGTTCTGTCAGGATTCCTGTTTCTGCTTTTCTCAGAGCTCATCTATTGGTTGTTAATCGTGTTTCGTCACTGCGACTTGCGATAAAATCAAACATGTTTGATATTGTCGCAGACCCAAGATTAAGGAAATATTTACATGAAACAGTGCAGATTACCAACTTAAACCTAACGATCGCGATTACAGGAGCGCGCTGTGACTCCAGTAAGACTCCTAAGATTTCCTTAAGACTTCCGTTTTTAGTCTGCGACTGTGAAAATCGTTTGGTGTGAGCCCAGCATTATTCAACTGTTTTAGGTGGTCTTTACTGCAGGATGAGTTAACACTAACGTGGTCTGAACTCCTACTTCTAGATTACACAAGAGTTTAATTATTACTGACAGAAGTTTTAATAGATCAAATTACTCATTAAAGGTACTTAAAAAATGGAAGAAAAAAAAAACACTTATTAGTGAGAACACAATACAAATAATAATACAAAAAAGGCTTAAATTATTAGTCAAGAGAAGCCTTGACTGGGGAAGATGTTCACATCTTCAATTTCTCTCACCTTGTTTACATTTACCTCTCCAGTAGGAGAGATGGACACAGGCGTCATTTCTGGGTCCACAGTGCTGTACTCAGGCAGAGCGTCTCTCAGGTACATTAGGTTGTCGTCCAGTCTTTTCTCCAGCTTCAGCACTTCAATTCTCTGGATTCGAGGGTTGTACAGCTCGTAGCAGAGCTCTATACCTAGACCACACACACACAAGTTTTAGCTGATGCTCTCCTGGTTCACTTCCAGTAAAAGATCAAAATAAATAAAGCAGATTATTTGTAATTCAGCAAGTGAAAAGAAATTAATATCTTCAAGGAAGAATTCAGAAACATCCCAGATGGAGATCATATGATCGCATGTGCCACCCTTCCCACTAATAAGACACTTACAAAAGAAAATGCAGCCGATGTCACATTAGAAAAATATAACAGTGTAAAGCAAATGTAATAAATCATCATCCCTGCTCTCTAAATAATCAATATGGAGTTTTCATCACTGAAATGGCTTTATATTTTTGGAAAGCTCATTTTGATTCATCACTACAAAAAAAACAACAACAACAAAAAAAAAAAAAAACAAAGATGGTGAATAAAGACAAGAACATGAAGTTTGAATAAAAAATTATCAGTTAACTGTGTGAAATAAAGGAGTGAGGTAAAATATCCCTACTAACCATCTTATCATACACTGTGTGAATGAACATATAAACTCCACCCAATTCTTTAATCTTTTCAGTGGATGATCAATCACAGTATTTATATCACCACTGAAACTCATATAAAAAAAGGTTCATATTTGAGACTGCATTTATGATAAAAATCTGATGTAAACAATAAAAACGTTTTTGTTCAATTCATGCAAATAATCTTTCACACTCAATTCCTGCAGCATAGCACTGGGCCGAGAGATTTTGGTAGACATTTTAGTGAACAAAACTCACCTTGATTGTTAATGATGTTCCTCAAGATGAATGTGGCCCCCAACCCTTTTCCACCTCTTTGTATACAGATACCAACAAAGCGGTTGGTTTTCCCACTGGCATTGGGATCGGCCATGGTTACTGCAAGGATACTCCCTGAAACAAGTCAAAATAAGCAAATGTTAAATTGTAGTGCAGTGATGTGCAATTGCATTTACAAGAAGGGAAGGCCAACCTCTTCTTTAACAACTTTATGGGCGTAAACCTGTCACAGTTACTTTTTCACCTTAAGTACAACACTAAAAACAATAAAGGGAAGACTTACAACACATCTTAGATCATTAATTAATGAAATGTTCCAGTTAAAAATCTTTTTTCATTACATAGTGGAATTTGTTGAGAACATAAGGATGATCAACAGAAATCAAAATCATTAACTCATAGAGGTCTGGATTCAAAATCATTTAAAAAAATAAAAGTGGAGATATCGGTTTACAGGCTGACTCAAGTTCTGTGGAAATTCCTCAAGACAATCCAGAATGTGCCACGTATACACTCTCTACAACAACTGGGCATGCTCTTTCATGAGACGACGGATGTTCTCCTGATGGACGTCCTCTCATGCCTGGATCAGGGCACCAGTGCACCCCTGGATAGTCTGTCGTGTGATGTGGCGGCAACGGTGGATGGAACGACACAAGACGTCCTAGTTGTGCTGGATTAAATTCAGGTCTGGTGAACGGGCAGGCCAGTCCCCAGCAACAATTCCTTCGTCATGCAGGATCTGCTGACACACTCCAGCCACATGAGGCCGAGCATTGTCATGCATCAGAAGGAAGCCAAGTTGCACTGCAGCAGCATATGGTCTGACATTAGGTCTGAGGATCTCATCACGGTACCTAATGGCAGTCAGGATGACTCTAGCTAGCACATGGAGGTCTGTGCGGCCCTCCTTTCCAGACCACCAGTGACCAGTGATTGATATGATTTACAGATTGGATGTCTGGCTGAATTCACCGCTCCACCTCAGCAATCCACAGCGGGAGCTTTCCTGGTCCCATGTTTACAAATTTTAAGTACAAAACATGTTGATGCAGAATCAGCTTATAAAATATTTTCATAAGACCTCGTGTATATATAAATAATTGTAAATGATTTGGTTTTTTACTCAAAATTTCTAGTTCAGATGCAGCCTTATTGTACACAGACAGACAAGTCTGATGGGAAATTACCTGTCTTTGGTACTTCACTAAATTGAATATATTTTAGTCTGGAAACATAAAACAGCAAGACAGCAACTTGAAATGCTAGTACATCCAAGGTTTCTGGGATAAAACATTCAGCTTTGAAGGGAAGAGAACATAGTGCCGCAGACACTCCTGAAGCTTTCCAGTGGTGCATTAAACTTCACTCAGACAAAGTGAAAACTGAAGCGATTATCCCAAAGAAAAGTTGCACCAAATTCATCATCCTGGCTAGTCAGTCTCTGTCAAGGAAAATTATGGAAATATTTGCTATCTAAAATGCTATAATTTTGCGTGACGGTAATTGATTATGCCACCTCCATATATATTAAATTTCATAGTCTTTCACAGGGTTTTCAATATCCCCTCAAGTTTTTTTTTCATGAAATTTTTTGGCTTTCCACAGTTTGTTTGTTCAAATCTAATCAAACATTTGCCATGGTTGTGTTCAGGACAATTAACTTATTACTTGTGAAATGTTCAATTAGGTAATTTTGCAGTTTTGTAATGCCTCTGGTCAACATTTTAAAGCTGTTTTACTATAATCGATTTCTTTATAAACATTAATGGGTATCTGAAGTGTGTCCAAACAATAGCGTTTCTCCGTTTTAATTCTGGACAATCTTTATTTTAAACCCCATCAACAATGGATGTATTTGCAAAATATTACTTTTTTTTTTTTTTAATACATCGGATTATTTAGTTTCTTACCAACATAGAACTCGGGGATATCGAGCACTTTCCTTCTGCGAATCATGTCTTTCCTCTCAATGAAAAACTTTAAAGGATTTGCCCTCTGCCTGGGAGGAATGAACTCTGGGCTCAGAAACCTGAAAGGGATATGCAGGCAGGTTGCATTTTAAAAAGCTACTTTACACTACAGTTAAGGTTAAATAGATATCTCTGTGAATAACAACAAGATTTCTTGTTTCCGTGTTTCTTTTACACAAAAAAAACTTACTTTCGCAGCGATGCTACAGTAAGCGTCTTATCTATGATGACAGGTTTGGACGGAGGGACGAATTTAGGTTGGTCACTGTCAGCACGACAACACAGAGATGTAGAAAGATACCCTGAAAACATAAATAATAATAATAATACATTAGTTTAATTCACTGTTAATACATCTGTAAGAATGCTCACTATTAGCATGAAATTTGCTAGCCATATCGTTAGCTCATAACGAATGTACATTAAAAATTAGACGCTTTTCACATATTGTCAGCATATTATAACATTTTGCATAAAGTTAAAAGCTTGTTCCTTGTACTTACGTTCATTTTTAAACTGCACATTTCGACATAACCTCAACGAAATTATAAATTTTTCCAGCCCCTTTGCGCACACTGCCATGTCTGACCTTCTGTTGTCACGATGTACGGAAGCCGTGAAAGCTTACTTACTTGAAAGTCGCTTTTGGCTTAACTGTAGCTTGCTTCCACGAGATGGCGGAATTGTTCTTTTGGTTGCACATGATCAGCCTTGTATTTATCAAGTGTACAATAAATAGAAATATACTCATTTGTACTTTTTCTAAAGTATACAATAAATAGAAATTGTATTATAAAAACAAAAATTATTGCGTTTAGTTTAATTATATTTGATACAACTGGAATTGGCCTATAATAAAAACGTTTTATTAGTGTAGAAATGTGTATAATTGAAGACAGTTTGTTTAAATCAGGACTAATAAATTAACTTCATGGAAATTTAATTTTGTTAGTAGCCTACGCAGGAGAATTAGCTTCTAGATCTCTTTTTCAGTTTCTTTGTCCAAGCAATATAACCTTGTTTTTGGTCGTATAGACATCACATGAAGAGTTTATACGTCCTTCTGGCCGTTTGCATATTTATGTAAGCCTCTTTACCCTTACTGTACCAAAGATTTAATATGGTGGAAATTAGATCCCACATAGCCTAATATTATTTAATACTTGAGAAGGCGTGCGTTTGTCACTCCTAGTCTGCCACCAGCAGCGGAGCGTTGCGCCTGCAGGTGGACTGCCTCTTCAACACAACACACGGATGGAAGTGTGTGTACACGGCAGCAGTCCACAGGAACCTCGATGCCAGTCTCACAGCAGCTGGGTGGGAGGATGAGGGAAGACTATAGCGACATGGGACCTCACATCTCCCGAATCTGAAACTCGGTGCTGTAGCTGTTTTGGGACTTTCTAATGATTTGGAAGAAATCAAAAAGGAGGCTTCAAGGATGTTCTTCTCAGATGGGACTATCTCAGCCGTCAGTTTTGCGCTTCTGTTCGGAATAACGTGTTTAATCGTCCAAAGCGACATCACCAAGGGCTCCTCAGAGTTTTCAGGTTGGGAATTTATGTTTTTTGTGATGTGAAAAAGTAAAGAGAGCTTTTTTTTTGGGGGGGGGGGGTTAAAAATACTCAAATGACCACCACTTTATCTGCGTATTTGCACTTGGGTTTCAGCACATTTTAAGCTTGAAATGTTGCCTTTTTTTCACCTTAAAATATGATAAACGGTACAACTAAAAGTTAATACTATTTACCTTATTGAGCACGACACTCAATAAAAACCGTGATTTCAGTGTTGCGTAGCATCAAGTTCTCCTCTCCAGACGACCCGTGCCTCTGGCGTGCTGTAGCACGCAGCCTCAAATGTTTGCCTCATAAACACACCGGGACAACTTGAACACGCGGAAAAGACCCACATTGTGATTATCTTTTGGCCTATTTTGACACAGTTAGTGAGGAATGACCCACATAAGGCACTTCAAACAACAGTTTTTGCTTCACTTGAGCCGTCAGCATACAGATCATGAGTTAGTTTTATCAGAACAGACATGCAACATATCACACTGATGATGCAGCTGAGACAAATGGAATAATTGGGTTAATATGTTGCTGGATGCAAACTATTGTATTATCTAGAGCAAATGCTGCCCTTTGTTGCAGATTTACAACTCAAAGACAAAAAGCTAATGCTGTAAACAAAGTAACTTTTTAATTTTCTATGTTTCATCAGTGCCTGGGACTGCCTGTTGTTACATGTGGTTAGGTAACAGGCTGGGGTTTTGTGTCTGCTTCCAATACTCAGGTATATTACTATGCTGATAGTATGTTATATCTATGAAGTTTCCTTTTGGTATAAATAAAGTAGTTTTCATTTAGTTAACTTCACGTTCTGTGTTGCATTATTGTATGTTGAGCTTTGCTAGGCCAAAGGCAAGCCTACAGGTTTTCTTTAAAAGGCAGACTAAAACTATAGTGAAAGGTGCTAAAGAGCAGATGTATGTAACATGCCCCCTGTGTATGATACTGTGTGTATGTGTCCTTGATGCTGCCTAATGAGCTGCTAAAGACTGTGGTCTGGTGAAGGCTGTTGAACTTTCATAGCTGTAATTGCCATGCATGTGTGCATGGGTGTTGTTTTTGTCACAAATAGTTCAACTGAGTAGATTATGTGGTGATTAATTAAGCAAGACAGGAAAACTATTAATACCAGATGATTCCAGATTTCTGCTGCTTGTACCAAGCTTATGCACAATTATGCAAATAATACCTCAGAACTAATTTCTCAACTCTGCTGCACATTCTGTTGTTCTAAAGTATCAGAATATATTGCTCTGGGGGAGAAAGCAATGACACTGCTGTGATGGGAAGATTCTTCTTTGCATTGTGTGGACCTCAGACTTGTTCAGGCCCTTTAAGGAAAAACATTGTTTTTCTTCCCTGATGTAAATGTGTTTGCTTCTTATGTACAAGATGCTATTAGTGAGAGGCTGACCAAGCATCCCAATGAAATAAGAAAGACATTGATGCAGAATTCCTCAGGGACAAAGACAGCTTTCAGTCCTTGCATTCTTGAGTGGTTGCAGTCTCCCAGGAGACTGCAAGAAGCTCTTTGATTGACAGGTGGTCCCATCTTGCTGGGTGACAGAATTGGTAGGTTTAAATCTAACATCTGTCAGTCCAATGTAAAGTAATCTGCTCACATCAGTGAACTCATTTATTGAGGGGAAATAACCTGCTGAAGTTTCCGAACGAATGTTAATTGAAATAAAAGTCATATTAATTTGGCTACATTTGAAGTTTTTTGTGTGCATTTGCATCTTTTGTTAATGGCAGTTGACACATTTCATCAGCACTTTTGAGCTCAGTGTTAAAATGTAAGAAACTACATGATGGTGGATAATTTAGGTCTGCCTCTGCTTATCATTTCTTACTACTACGGCTGCCAAAACTGCTAATTAGAGACACAGTGAACCACTATACTATCCGCTGAATCAGCTTATTAATGCTCTGTTCTACAAGCCGTTGACTTTGTTGATTCCATTCATAGATGTTACTCATGTATGCTTTCCTAACAGGAGGATACCACAAAAGTGATTACCTCTCATTATCAGAAAACACATAACCACCCTCTTGTTGGCAGAAATGCTGTTTTCAGTGCCTTCTGATCAGTATGTTTTTTCTTTCTCCAACTGGATGCCATTATCAGAGAGAGCAGAGCAGACTGTCAACAAAGTAGTTGTGAAACTGAAGAAAAACTGATGAATGCTGGACTGTTTTAGAAAAAAGATCTAAACACTAACAGGAACAAGCTTTTGCTTCAGCTGTACTTCTGGACTGAGTCATTTTTACTTGGAAACAAACAAGCTACAGAACCTACAGAATGTGTCAGAAGCACCACATTGTTAATCAGATGCTACCAGACAGACCGCGATGTGGCCAAAGGGTTACAGTGAGGTCACTTTCGTTCTGTTTCTCCATCATAAAACCCCACAGGCAAACCCTTTTTAATCCCATTCAATGGGATGAGAGGCTGTTTAGG
Source organism: Rhadinocentrus ornatus (assembly GCA_037177495.1). Classification (NCBI taxonomy): domain Eukaryota; kingdom Metazoa; phylum Chordata; class Actinopteri; order Atheriniformes; family Melanotaeniidae; genus Rhadinocentrus; species Rhadinocentrus ornatus. The sequence continues at coordinate 16,332,725 of JBAMHW010000025.1, forward strand.
GGCCAAGGGGTCAACTGAGGTTAACCCATAGTAACTGGGAGTGTGTGGTTAAGGGGAATTATCATTCATCTTGTCTTTTGTTCCCTGCTGTCATCCTCATCAAACGTTCTGTGTAGATTAGAAAGGTAGTGGGAAAGTCAACATAACTCCCTTTTTATCAGTCAGTTTTAATTTAAAAGAGAAAGAAGATGTTTGGATCACTTTACATGAAAGTTTGTAGGTATTCATTTAATTGGACTGAAATAGGTATTTTTAGGATAATTTGAATCATTGTGTCTTTTATGTTTTATCTTTTGTTGACATTTCAAATTGTTTTAATATACTTTTTGCTTTAGCTCACCATTTTCATTTCTAATTTTAATTTAAGTTCAGCTTCAAATAGTCTATTTGCAGGATGCTCTTCTCAGACATGCACTGAAGATTTATTATATTGAGGTTTTTTATATATATATATATACATATATATATATATGTATATACATATATA
>JBAMHW010000025.1:16333350-16345878 GCA_037177495.1 Rhadinocentrus ornatus
TATAACTCAGACTGCTCATGCAGTTTAATAACTTTTTTTCCAGCTGATTACATTTACTACTTTAAAGAAAACTCTGACTCTATGGAATTTGGTTTGTCAAATAGCTTTTATGTAAATTTGACTTTTTTCTGAGTGAATGTCGATCGTACCATAAACTTGTAAAACTGGCAGTCAGTCTAGAGACAAATATCACTTGAATAAATCAATAATGAAATTATTTGTTGTTTACTGCGGTTTATGTGTTGTGAAACTTGTTTGCTTAGGTCGTAATGCTGCATTTAAAGATCGTAGAATTTCATCCATTCTCAGTGATGGATAAGCTGAGTGCTTCTATATTGTCTAGTGCTCTTAACTTGCATTAAACTGCAGTCAGCACACACGCACAAACACACAAATCCACCTCCTCTGTTACCCCAGAAGTAAGTCCTGGATTAGGCTACTCCCAACCCCTACTCTGCCTACCCCCACAAACAAACACACCCCTCCATCTATAACTGAGCCCCGCTTACGCCCCTTAAATCTTAATCTGCTTTGATTTCTCAAGCAGCAGTGGGAAGCATATTGAACCCCATGCCTTCTTAGCCTCTTACCTTCGCCCCCCTCACACTCAACATCTCGCTTCCCTTCTTTCCCCACCATCATCGCCGCTTCTCCTCCTCCCCACCTTTTTGCTGCCTCTACTCCTCCCTAGGGCTTGCCTGATCACTGTTTCTGTGTCTGCATGTGTGCCAGGTGAGCTCTGTCTAAACAAATCCTGCCTCCCACTTGTTTTGTCTACTGCGGTGAAGGCAGGCGGCTAGGCGGACAGCAAAGGCCTGGCACAAGGCTCCTTTTCTTTCAAACTGAAAAGGGGGTGCTTCTCTTTAGGGAATGCTTCTTGTGAGTTCTGCTCAGAAAGGAGTGAATGCATGATATCACAGCTGTTTGGTTTAGACTAAAACCTTTACTAGATTTTTATCTAATCGAATCCACCTAAATGCTCAGCGCAGACTGATTGCAAAAGGAAACGGCTGGATTTATGGCATTTTATGCGCTTTAAATGTTGTTCTGAATCCGATTATAGTATCCAAATAATTTCAAATCCCCTTAGGCTTTGTTTTCTTAACATCAATTTGAGCAGCAAAAGTTTTCAATGCGTTAACACTGTGCAGGGCTCGACGGTAAGTGACTCAATAGGAAAATATTTTGAAAGATTTGGGAACTGAAAATGTTGCCAATATCGTTTTAAAATCATCTGTACAGCCAGTATTTTACTGGCTGGAGGGATTCTTTACCAAAAGTAAGTAAAAGTATGGGAACTTAAACATTTTTTGGGACAGACTGCTAAAGGATGTAATAGATAACTTCTGCCCCTGTAAGGCACAGTGTGTGGGGTGTGTGCATGTAATTTAAGGTGGAAGTCTGCCCTGGCACAATATGATGGTGATGAAAGATGTGTAGGTTCCTCCCCCAGGATACAATGAGCACATAAACAAACACCCGCATGAAGCAAAGCTTGACATCATGTTGGAAAACAACAAAGTAATGTTAGTGATGAGAGGTGAATATTTACAACAGGAAGCAATGCTCATTTCAAGGTTGTCATGAGGAAATGAAATTATCCTCCATCATGGTGCAGGATAATTTCTTTGTAACTAAACTATTAAAACAGTTTAGTTACAAAGTAATTCAAACAGTAGTTGTTGAGATGTAAGCAAGACTTTTTCTGGTGAAGGCTTTTCATTTTAGATAAACCAGGGTCTCTGTGGGGTATTCAAATGAGCAGAACCAGGATTTGATTATTATAAAAGAAAATCCACCTCTCGTTTATTTTGTCAGGAAAGGGTGAGAATGGTGTAATGATTTATTGAAATGTGCACGCAGGAATGAAAATACAGTATATAAGGCAATAAACAAAGTGTTTTTCCTTTTTCAAGACAATCTAAACACTCTTAGACAAGGTTTCTTGTAATCTCATAAATAATCTGCAGAAATAGTTTAACTGGTTTCTTAAATGAAAAGCCAAAGTTATTCTTAGATTGTTGGCAGCCTTTGGTTCTGTTCTTTGTCAAAAATAACCTACACTGCTTCAGTAATGCTGAGGTGTGGGGTCTGGGGAGGATTCGTCACTACATGGGACCTGTTTCTACTCATTTTCAAAGGTCCTCACCTCCCCTTTGCTGGATTTTTCCCTGTTTCTTAGGGACATCACTTTCACATCTTGCACAACGCTAAGTTTTTAGACCATTATTATTTCTTCTTCTTCTATTAGTCGGTATACTTCTCTTGAACCTTTGCAACGTGCTGCAGGCTCTGCTTATGTTGCCAGGTCAGTGGTGGTTCCACACTTTAACTTTACTATTTACAAATTTAATCCCAGTTTTTATTGTTGTAATTGTTCCTTTGCAGTTTCAATAGACAGTCTAAGTTCTGTAATTCTGGCATACAAGGCACATTAATAATGTGTTGGGGATGGGGTTGTGTATTTTCATAATAATCTCCAATTTAACGTACATACATACACATTTTTAAGGTATTTTAGTCAGAATGGTAAGTTTATGGATGTTGCACTTCCATGAAATGAAGACTGTGACCTCCAGACAACCCTGAAGAAAAGGCTTTGAAATGACATAGCTCTGATTTTTGGCCAAATAAATTGAAGATTTTTACTCTGGGCTATCTATGTTATTACTATCATTTTTGTAACACAAACCAATTTTGACTCGTTACTACTGAAAATTGAACTTCCTTGATGACAGTATGGGCTCATGAAACATTAGCAAGTACTTCACATATGGTAATTAAACAAGGGTATATGATTAGAATCTGATTCCGTTGTTTAAATAAAATACTCTACCCAAGGAGGCTTCTTTTGTTTTCCAGTTCAATATTTTAAGAACACCGCTGCACACCTTGCTGAGATATGTCACCTTCTCAGCTAGTCGCTCTTTGAAAATCTCCCTGTTGGTGCAAAAATACTATTTTTGACAGTCAAATTCTGCTGTTTTTGGTATTTTAATACATGCAGTTAAATAAATGGCAACTTATTGTGTGTATTTGTGATATAGGATATGATTTAAATTGGTTCTTTGCTAAATTGTTTGTAGATACTGATTTACACTGATTTCTTCTTTCTTCTTAAATGATTCTTAGGTTAGAAGTAAGTGGCTTAACAAAGAAACAGACAAAAAAACAAACCTCTGAAGGAAAATTTGTTTAAAATGCAGCCACTATCCAAAATAAAAAATAAGATACAAACTAGGTGTCTCAAGACTTACACTGTGCTGTATAACATTATTATTGCTATAAAGGCAAGCTTTGTGTCAGTCAAGTTGTGGCATATATGCCATTTTTGTACTTCTCAAAAGTAGTCTTTTCTTTCATTGCCAACATTACCTGACTGAGGTAAAGTTAGTGAATAATTTTCTTGATGTCATGATGTTATCCTAAAATAAGTTGCAGTACGTCATTAATGTTTTGGCCCCACCCAAAAACAGCTACACAGCACTTTTCATTAACCAATTGAGTTTTCTTAATAGTATAGTTTTTTTAAAGGTATTTCTGTGTTTTATTGTATGCAACCATAAAAGGCAGACTGTTCTACGCCACTGAACTCTTAATGGGGCAAATATCAGTGCTCTTTGCTCTTTTGATCTCCAGATTTTTGGTACAAATTGCCTCTGGGTTCATGAAATATAGCTGGTTTTCATATAAAAACCACCTAAATATGCACAATAGAAATGGTGATGGAAGCATCACATTTAAATTAGTTTCTGCTAACTTTTGACATAGTTGAGTGGAAACATTCAAGCAAAATAATTGCTGATCCAGTTCATTTCTAAATTTTATAAACCCTCTTCATTTTTAAACTGTTTGCTTTGGGTTCTAACATAATAGATAAAATATAAGGTAAATAACAAATAAAGCTCATAGATACTTATTTTCAGGCACCCTTGAGTTCCTCAATAACTGTCACTATGTGGTTTAACTTTGAGTTTTTCATAATCTGAGTCACAAAAGTGAAGCTAATTAGCATCTCAGCAATATACTATCTAGGAATGGACTGTTATCAGTGTGTTGACTGTCTCTGTGCTTATGTAGGAGGCTGTAAAAAGGAGAAAAACCCACTATAATTTGAGTGAGAGTACAGTAGGTATCAGGTTTTCAAACAGCGTCTGTCTCATGCCTGATTTTGGGGTGAAAATTCAAAATTAAGCCCATGTTTTATCTTAAATTACCAACAAAGGCTGAGAAGACGCTTTAACTATCAACTAAGGTGCAACTTGATTTTAAATCAAGGCTTATTATCAGCAGAAAACTGCTCAAAAGTTAGCCTTTAATGTGATAATCATTATTTTGCATAGATTTCTTTCAATATATAAAACCACCCAAATCACCCAGTCAGATGTTGAGCTAGATGTTTTTTTTTAGTAATGACTGTTATTGAGGAGAGAAGAGGGAGTCTAATTCCTAAACCATTTACCTGCAAGATGTATATAGACACATGCAGGTGTGTGTTTGCACTTGCCCTCTCTTGCATGAGGGGGAGTTAGAAGCCCCAAAGAAAACACAAGAGAACACGTGAAGAAGATTCTCAAGCGTTAGGCTAGCATTGCTGCATGCAGCTACGACAAGAATATCTTTACATCTTGGCTGTTTCTTTTTGGGCAACTCTTGAGTGGCAATTAAAGAATGTCATCTCATATTTCATATTTTAAAAACAGCCTTTATCTTTACCTTTTGAACTCAAAGAATTAGATGAATTGTGTCATCTGCTAGTAGAAGGCTATTGAAGGAAGAAGCTGAGCTGTAAATAGCCAGAAATGTGTGTTAAAACCGAGGCTGGCAGTGATCTGCGCATGTACAGCCTCCTTATGTGCCTGCTTGTGAATTAGATTTTAAGCAGGCCCCATGACATGCACACATGCACATGCAAAAACCGGCACACACACACCTTTTTCTGCTACTTGGAGAATGTCAACCATGCTTTGATGCCCCTCCTCCCCTCCCTCTTTTCTGTGTTTCACTCGGTTTCCTGGGAGCTGATTTATGTTTGGTTTAGGAGCTGACACGTTTGCCTTGATCTGGCTTCCTTTTTAAATTTTTCTCCACCCCTTGATCCTTTATACCCTCTTCACCTTAGCTTTCTTTGGTATAGGAAGATAAAAAAAAAATAAAAAAAAGAAAGAAAAGAAAAATGAAGACTGTTGGTTTTTCCCTTGAGGCAAACAGAGACAGCAAGAGAGATGCAGAGGTAGAGAGGTGGGGCGCAGAAGGGCCAGTCTGAACAAGGAGGCATTGTGTAGCCCCCCAACTGTGTTGGACTGACAGTCTGCATTACAGCATGCTACAGCAGCCTGCTTACCAAAGCACTGCTAATCTGTTGCTTACTGGCCCCTCTGGCCAGCTCAGGTAAGGGAACCAATGAGACGAGGGCACAGATTTCCTTCTTGTTTAAGCCAAATTCAAGTCTGCCTCACAAAACCAGATTTCTCTTTCTCCCCTTTCATCACATCCCAGTCTCAGCAGTACCATATCCACATATTCAAAATGTTGAAGTGCCGCAATCCAGTCCATGGTCGGAAAATCTAAGATGGCAACATATCCCTTTTTTTTGTGGCAGCCTTCACATGCCATGATGGGAACTGCAACTCATTAATAGTAACCTAATAGTTACCCATAAGCATGCATATTTTTCTAACCAGAACCACATATGTTGTAGCATCAACCCAAAACATGTATTTTAACTCAATTCACAAGTGAGAGCAAAGTCTTAATGCCTCTGATCAACATGTCTTCCTTAATTTTTGCCACAACAACACTTTAAAGGGTGTATATGTTCATATACAGTGAGACTTATATAGACATATATATAGTGAGATGTTAAGCATCAGTTCTAATGTCAGGCAAAGATTGAGTAAAGTTGAATTAAATCACATGAGGAATGGGTGTGTCCGTATAACACCTTAATAATAATACTTTATTTGTATAGCCCTTTTTAACATCCCTCAGTTGACCAAAGTGTGTTACAAAAGATAAAACACCTTGCCTGACAGAGCTCAGATCAGCTGAAATGAAACACAAAGGGGGAATTGAGCAGAGTTGCTGTAGATGTCATTATTATTTTAGTCCCCTTCCAGCTATGGATTAAACCACCAACATTGTTAAATGTTTAGTTAGAGAGGATTTAGCCAACAAACATTGCAACAGCATGAGCATGTCTGTGAAGGAGTTAGAGACTTAGTCGCATTAGTACATTTGTTTACCAGTTAATCCCAGGTGTGTCTGGTAAAAGACTGAAAAAGTATCAGGTAAATATATTGAGATGCATGATGGCAGTAAGTTTTTTTTTTGTTTTTGTTTTTTTTTCTTTGTCATTAACCAAAATTTGGAAAAATATGTATTTTTGTCTTACTGACAGTACTAAATGAGTTATAACGGAATCATAAATGTCAATCAATTTAATGTACATCAATCCATTTTCAAGGTAGTACATTAGTTTATAGATGTTGCACTATTTCGTGGAGTAAAGACTGTGACTTCCAGGTGACACTGAAGGAAAATGTTAAAATGGCATAGCTCAAATGTTTGTCCAGACAAGAGAAACAAATTTAAGATATTTACTCTGAGCTCTTTGAGTGCAGCTGTCTGTCAATATTTTAATTTTTGTAACTGAAACAATTTTTGATCTATTCATTCTGACAGTGATCATTGAACTGCTAGATTAAACATTAGCATGTACTTCATGTATTGTAATCATAAAAGGGTATATGACTAGAATCTGATTTCCTTGTAGGAATTAAAAATGTTCTACCCAATGAAACCCAAAGTACTTGGTGTCTTCTAAAAACAACCTCCACATAATTCTAAATGACCAGAGAAAGGTAAGCGTTCATGTTTTGTCTGGTTGTTTTTGCTGATCGTTTGAGTTTGCTATAAATGGAAGAAGATCTCCCTTCTAAGTCCCATTGGACATGCTACAGGCTGCTTTTCATTCTCTCAGCTCCTCAGGAGTTGTTCTATTGCTTGTTTTTACAGAACAGCCCCCGAGATAAGCTTGTTAATTCCCCCAAAAGCCTGGCCTCTCTGTGCCCACCCATATGCTTTTTTTTTTCTTCAAGGAAATATTTCTCTTTTCTTCACTGCAAATGCTTTAACCTTGCTAGAGGCATGCTGTCATGCTGTTAATGCATTAAAGCTGATTCTTTGTGGGGGGCTTTGATGAAAACAGAAACAATTTTGAGGTTACTAGATTAAAATGAAATGAAAGCAGTTTTGCTAAATTGTTTTCTTAATTTGATATGTGGTAAATATCAAAACAATTGCTGTTCATAGATAAATTACAAAACAGTCCACATAAATCAGTTTTATAACTTAAATTTTAACAATCCTTTTTCTTTGTCAAAGACCAAAATCCATAATCATGATGGTTATCTAACAGTTATCTATACAGGTTTGCTGTGAAGCTTATAGCAATTTTTAGAAGTTCTCATTCATAGCATTCGTTTCGACGTCTCACTATGGGATATGCCCCTCTGCCTGTTCCTCAGAAGCACCTATCTCTTTACGCCAATCCTGATTGGCTGGTGAACATGACGTTCATGTCACCCTACCTTTAAGTAGCCTGCGCTACGACGCAGCATCATTCCAAAACCTCTTCTCGCTTTGTTCGGAGCATATCTCAATCTTACAGCTAGCTCAACTGTCCATAGATGGATCTCTCATACCCCAGCTTCCGTCTTCCCCATAGACTGAAGTGTATAACCGCAAGGTTATACTCGCACGGCTTTGGCACACCAGCTAACACTATGTTGTTTTCGTTTAGCACTCCAGCTAGCAACTATGTTTTTTTAGCTAGCACTCCAGCTAGCTAGAAATGTTTGATAACCTCCCTCCCAACAGAGGGAACAGTGACTCTGGGGCTTGTTCCTGCGCTTGCGGTAACACGATCTTGAGTAAGTATCCACACCAGGTCTGCTTGAGCTGCCTTGGGCTGGGACATGCCCGGGCGGTTATTCAAGCCCCTGGTTCTTGCAGGCACTGTGCCTGCTTCACCACGAAGAGTCTCTTGACAGTGGCTAGCTAGGCCTCCTCCCTGGATTTTGAAAACATGGAAAAACACGGCATGCTCCTCATGCCTCTAATGGAACCGCTAGTTGCAGCCCACTTGCATCTGCGGCTGTCAACTGTGTCTTCCAGAAGCCCCGCTATGCCGTCAAAAGCTAACCATCTGCAGTCTGCCATGACTGACAGAGCCTACAAGGCCACAGCTTTAGCTCACTGCTTGGAGCAGTGAGCACTCAACACCACCCCCATGCTCTCCGCCTATCAAGCAGAGCTTTGCGAAGATATGGCGACGAAGCCCGAGCCGGCTGTGTAGGAAGAGATTACCGTGATCACAGACATCTCCCTCCGCTTGCAGCGATGTGCGGTCCAGGCCACAGGAAAATCTATGTTGTGTTGCAGTAACGGGCCAGATGGCTCAACCTGACAAACCTTTCAAAAAGAGAGAAGGAGGATATTCTGGACATGCCAGTCATTCCAGACGGCATTATTGGCACCGCTCTGACTTCAATGCTGCAGCGATGTGAGGCGAGGAAGAAGGAGAATGAAGCTCTCCAACTTTGCCTTTCCTGGACAGCAGAGCATCCTCCTCCCCAGATCCCACGGCCGACTTTCGCTAAGTCTGCTTCGTGGCCTCCTCTACAGCTAAAGTTCCTCAAAGAGCAAAACCTCCACCCCGCCCCTGCCGCTCCTCCGAGATAGGAGGTCAGGTCCGGTTGGCCCAGAAAAGCGCAGACAGCAGCCCCAGCCCGCACTTCCTAGCGGCGAAACAGCTGGATATTCCCCATTCACCAGCCTCGCCGGTTCCATGTGTGCTTCTACGCGTGGTTTCTTCCACAACCAGAGGGATCGAGGACTTCGTTGCTTGGACGGCGAGCACAGCCCTACCCCCAAGTCACAAAAGCTTACACTCATGTTCCAAAAAGAATGTTCGACTGTCTCATCCAGACCAAAGGTCGAGGGCACAAAGAAAATAAAACATAAAATCAACAAAGGGGGCGGGGGCACCTTCCGCGAGAGGTGGTACCTCCCACGAGAGACCTCCCGAGTCACTGTTCTGACAAGCTGTCACAATCCGCTCTGCCGCTAGATGGCACCTTAACATCAGTTTCAGGGATGGGGGCTGCAGAGCTTACAGTCGAGGCTGTCAGCCCGCTTTCCCTGAAGAAAGAGCAATGGGCTGCTCTCACGCCTTCAACCTGGGTCCAAAGAACAATTTCACGGGGATACAGACTCCAGTTTGCCACGATTCCCCCTCACTTCTCTGGAATAATTTATTGACAGGCCCAGGGAGAATCCGCTCGTGTTTTTCTGGAGGAAATTTCCTCACTGCTAAACAAAAGAGTGATACGCATGGTGCCCCCCGACCAGAGGCAGAGCGGGTTTTATTCCAGGTATTTCCTGGTCCCCAAACAGGGAGGGACCGGGATTCGCCCTATCCTGGATCTACAGGCTCTGAACAAATACTTCAGAAATTACAAGTTTCAGATGCTCATGCATGCATCCCTGCTGCACCTGGTCCGACAGGACGACTGGTTCGGGTCTGTCAACCTGCAAGACGCATGTTTCCACATTCCAATTTATCCCTAACAAAGGAAATATCTGAGGTCTGCCTTTCGTGGTGTCTGTTATAAATACACCATTTGTGCGGTGCACCGAGGCAGCGATAGTACAAATCCCCAGTACAAAGCATTGTGTTTCTGAGATTGACTCTGGATGCGGTGTCATGCAACGCCTGCCTGTCGATGGAAAGGGTGAGCACCTTCAGGGCTTGTCTTGCCCCTATTTGTCTGCACGAAACCCTCCCTTTCAGGTCGTGTCTGCGGTTACTGCGGTTGATGGCATCAGCTATTCCAGTAATTCGACTCGGCTGCCTCCACAGGAGAGGTTTTCTGCAGTGGGTTTACTCGTGTGGGTTGGGCCCCGTGCGCTATGTTGCACATGTGGTTACCATAACGACAGAATGCCTAATAGCTTCGTTGCTGGTGAAGTCTGGGTTTTCTGTCACAAGGGGTGATTATGGGACCGTCCTGTCGTGGAAAGTAATCACATTCGACACCAGCCTGTTAGGCTGTGGCGGGATTCACGAGGGCCGGTGTGTGAGAGGTATTTGGAGCCAGAATCTCCACCAATCTCACATAAATTACCTGGAACTTTTAACAGTGTTTTTCTCACTGAAACGCTTTCTCCCTTTTCTCAGTGATCACCACGTTTGGTGAGAACGGACAACACCACGACGGTGGCTTATATCAACCGTCAAGGGGGACTGCGCTCCCGCCGGTTACACATGCTGGCACAGAGACTGCTTATTTGGAGCAGTGAGCATTTCCTATCTCTCAGGGCGACGCATGTCCCGGGTTCTCAGAACCAGGGGGCCGGATCTGCTCTCCAGGGGCGCTCTGATGTATGGCGATTGGACCTTGCATCCAGCTATTGTATAGCAGGTGTGGTCACTCTTCGACCGAGCCTCGTGGATCTGTTCGCGTTGAAAGAGACCGCGCAGTGTCCGCTGACTGGCACATGTGTGGCCCTGTGTCCTCCTTTACACGTTCTCCCCCTAGCCCTGGTGCAACCCAACTCTATCCAGAGTGAGGGAACAGGGGCACAGACTGATTCTGATTTCTCCGTACTGGCCTGCAATGCATTGACTGGATGAGATATTTTAGATTCTGTGCGGACAGCCGTGGCAGCTTCCCCTCCGCCGGGATATGTTGTCACAGGTGGGGGGAAACAGTGTTCCATCCACACCCCTAACAGCTGGCACTATAAGTGACGCAGTGGGGCTTCGTCAAAGTGTGATTAACACCATTCAGAGTGCAAGAGCTACTTTCACTAGGTCTTTTTATGACTGTAAGTGGAGGGTGTTTGAGGAGTGGTGCCACTTAAAGGGGCACACCCCGTTTCAGTGCTCTGTGGCTGTGATTTTGTCATTACTGCAGGAGCTGATTGACAAACGTAAGGCATTTTCCACGTGTACTTGGCGGCTATTTCTGCGTGCCATGTTGGCTTTGGAAAAACGGCTAGCCAGCATCCTTTGGTCTGCCGCTTAATGAGAAGGGCACGCAGGCTTCTCCCTGTTTCTAGGCCTCTGGTGCCCCCGTGGTACTTAGTGTTGTTGTTGGAGGGTCTATCTGGACCCCCTTTTCAACCGCCAGAAGATGCTGACCTCAAACACTTAAGACAGTGTTGCTGTTTGCTTTGGCTTCTGTGAAGCGTGTCAGTGATATACATGCCCCTTCAGTGCATCCTTCGTGTACTCAGTTTGCCCCAGGGGATATGAGAATGTCACTCAAGCCTAACCCGGTGTTTGTGCCCAAGGTGGTTGGCTTGTGCTCACCTATCATCCTTGTGTCAATCTTTCTACTGCCTTTCTCTTCACCTGAGGAGCAGCGGCTTCATAAACTTTGTTCGGTTTTACAAACTGGACATCTCTGCCTCTAGTGTGACCTACTCGGTGCTGAGCAGTGGGCACTCAGGGGAGCGGAGTTCCACTCCTTAAGTGCTGGTGTTAACCTGAGATAAGCTGTCTGGCATTTGGAGGAGTCTCCATATCCCATAGTGAGACATCAAAACGAATGCCATGAATGTGAACTTTAGGTTACACACATAACCCCGGTTTTCAGAGTAGCATGAGTGAGATGTCTCACCAGACAGCCCTTCTTGCCGGATGAAGCAAGAAGAGGTGCTTTTCTTGAATGACACGGCGGAGTAGTGCAGGCTACTAAAGGTGGAGTGACGTGAGCGTCACGTTCACCAGCCAATGAGGATTAGAGTAATGAGACAGGTGCTTCTGAGGAACACGCAGAGGGGCGTATACCATAGTGAGACATCTCACTCATGCCACTCTGAGAACCTGAAATCCTGGTTCAGGAAACTGAGTAAGTTTCCCCTCACCAGTATTTAGATAATTCTCTATGCGTTATTGTTGATGTGATTTTTTTAAAGTGGGAAAATCTTCTGTTCTAACTCTAATGCAGTAATTTCAGGATAGAACCAGAATTATCTTTAAACGCTTAAATATTAGTTGAAATTAGCCACTATGTGTTACAGCCACACATAAACAGTAAAATGATAAGTGGCATCTGTATCATAGAAAAAAAAAAGATTCATTTAAAGTGTGATAGAATGGACCACATATGAATGAAAACTTGTCTAATAAAAGCCAGGAGGGTCCTTTAACCACTGTTTGTCCAGCAGTTTCTCCCTATGATAATAAAAAATTATCTTTAATGTGTATTCTGACCCATTTTATATTTTTCTTTAAGTGTTCCCATACATGTTTTAGCACAATCTAGACAGCATGATCATCAGCAGAAATTGATCAAAATCAGCAACAATCATTCAAAAACCTGAAATGTAGTGACTCATTGAAACTTTTTGTTAGAGTCAACGTTATCATTATAATAACAATAATAATAATAATAATAATAATAAAAATAATAATAATAATAATAATAATAATAATAATAATAATAATAATAATAA
>JBAMHW010000025.1:16345978-16361091 GCA_037177495.1 Rhadinocentrus ornatus
TAATAATAATAATAATAATAATAATAATAATAATAATAATAATAATTATTATTATTATTATTATTATTATTATTATTTATTAAACCTTAGTACAAACCAGTTGATGGTAAGCATTTTGCACAGGTTTAGTTAAAAAAATATAATAATATTAAACAAGAATAAAAACACATTAGAATTCACAGGTCTTCAATTCTTTTAATAACCATTCTGTAGTGCTTTAAATCAAGTGTAGCATCTGTGTGTGATGTTGGCTGAATTTTTCCTTACATGGACTGTTATTGTTTATCCTAATGAGCATTAATTATATGTCCTTGATTTAGGTTGTTCTAAAACAATCTCAGTAACAATACACCACTGCTACAGACAGTACACATTCAAAGAATGATTGGCAGTCATTTGCCTGGCTATGTTTCTTCTGTTTATGCAAGCCTCAGGCAGATCTATGGTGCTTGCTGCTCTGTGGTTTTGGTCAGCTGTTGCACTGTGTAGGCACATTAGCAAGACACAAGCTTTTATCAGTGGTCTATGGGTGTGGTAGTGCATGTGGGGAGTGAGCACAACTAGGCTTAAGAAAATACATCTTGGTATTTTGGTAGGCAAGGCATTTTGCTTTAAATGTATGCTATATTTTATTCTACATTTCTACACGCTTTGGGAAATTCAAACAGAGTTTGGGATGATGTAAAGCAGAATACTGCCAGAGGTAAAGGCATCCTTGTCACGAAGGTGGTCAAGTTTTGTCAGTGTTTTGTTTTGGGCACTGATTTGTGTTGCAATGGATGTAAAGGTTAATTCCAGTCAGTTGTGATAGAGATCACTGAAGAAGTCTACATCTGTTGTTCTCTTTGCGACAATTAAGCTCACACACTGATGCATCTGTGTTGTGTCTGGTGGACTCTGGTCAGAGAAGCGCAGTCTGGCTGCCACCCCGTTCTCCCAAGCCATAAAAAGTGACCATTAAAATGACAGATGTGCCCTCCTCTGGCTCATGCTCTTTATCTCTCCGTCTTTCTCTGTGTCACACGCCGTTGTGTGGGCGTCTGGGCATGCACACAGACATCATCAGCAAGGATGTTCCCGGAACCTCTATGGCCCTCGCTTTTTCACCTTTTAACCCCCGTATCCCATCTCACTAGAAATAAGTAACACACATGCTCAGAAACATTGAGAAAAAGTGTCCTTTCCCTTGGTGCCCTTTGGCCCTCTAAGGTCACCAGGAAAAGCACGCGCTAACAGAGGTCGTGGGAGGGCTTGGGTGGGACCAGTGTCTGGGTTTGGGTACTCCCTTGGGGAGTCTTAGTGGCCACTGTCAAACTGTGAGGACATCTCTAAGCTGGCAGATGTTTTATAGCCTCTCGTCCCCTCGGGATAAGTTTAAATAACAGACCCACAGGTGGACGTCCTCTCTACATTGTCTCCAGGGGTCAGCTAATGTAGATAACCTGAAGTTAGAAGCCTGGCCTTGTGCTCAGATGACTGAGATAGCCTTTGAGTGTCAATGTAAGCCTTTCCTGTAGCTTCATTTAAGTTTGACCGCTTAGTGTGGATTTGTTTCCTTGGCTGAGTGCAGTGGTGAACAAGAAGGAGGAACTGTTGTGTTCATGTGTCTTTCCACAGCAGGAAATCCTTGTCCCTCCTGATATATGCCTGACTTAACATGTGACATTCCTTCATTTTTTTCTTTGATCCCTTGATTCTCTTTTGTCTTTTCTTTTTCTTGCTGTAAGGTTCTGGATTCTCCCTTTTATTTGCCACCCATACAATGTCTACTCATCAATGATGGCTTACCCACAGAGCTTTTAGTATGAGAATGCTTTGTTTGTTCTCCCACTGGCAGATCTTTTTTTTATGTCATCATTTAAAACGCACAGCCTTTTATAAACCTTGGAGACTGCTCCTTTTGGTTTAATACATGAAAAAGTAAATTAACTGTGTTCAGGAAAGCAGGAACAAGAGGTTGGTCTAGAAGTTTGTCAAGTCAAGTCCAACAGATTCTTTGTGTTCTTCTGCATGACCTTGTTGGCTTACTGTATGTGTGTTTCTGCTTGCATATGTGTTGAAATAGGGAGGAGGAAAGGACTCAGCAAGAAGAGTTTTAGTGTTTGTGTCTGCAGCTTTAATGATTTTAGTTGCTCAGGCTCTGCAGTCGGTTGAGCTCTAAAAAGCTAAGAATAAAGAGGAGCTTTCAAGCTTTTTCCTGCAATCCATGATTGTGTCAAAATAAATGGACAGTTTTGTCACAATTTTGAATTAAGGGGAAACAGAAATAGATCCAGAGGTATTTAGATCATAAATGTCTAATACTCAATAATCACCAGAACCATTGTCTTTCCTCCTATTCTTAGTTTACTCCTACTGTTTTTGTCGCTCACACAGTTGCTGTGATTTGATCAGTCATTAATTATGCATGTATCTCAAAAGAATGACTGAATAAACTACACATTTACTGTACTTTCATAGTTCAGATTTGTTCAAAATACCCCTTTTGATATTTTACAAAATATCTTCTCTATGTTTTTTTTCCACCATAGTGTGATTAGCTAGAAAGTAGGCTAATCCAAGTCGTGACTATAATAGCAAGACTAATGTATTGTAAGTAAAGGAATGCAATGTATTTTAGGAATGCATTTTTTTTAACTCTCAGACCTGAATGGCTTACCAGTGAGGACTGTACTTGGCATGTGCACAGAAGCAGTTACTCGTCGCTTTCCTTTGACATCATGTCCATTGTGTTGCTCCTTGTGATCCTTTGTGGCATCTGTGGAATTATGCTCACTTTTGAAATATCTTGAGGTCTAATTTCATGTCAGCACACTTTATCAAACTGTCTCATTGAGATTTCAGAACAGAATGTTCACCTCAGGTCTAAAGAGTTAAATGCAGAGTTTTGACCGCATATGATTTACAACCAGCGGTAGTTTTATCTGAAAGTCATGCCCTGCTGTAGGCTTTTGCACTGCCTCTGTGGTTTTTAGAGAAAAGTAATTACTACAAGGCCTAAAGCCACCAGCTCTGGCCTTTGGACCTCTGCTGCCACATCCTGTAAGCAATGGCTTGCTTTTAAAAAAGATCTGTCTTCATCTCTCCTTTTACAGATATCAGGTTGTTTTTTTTTGTCTGCTTAAAATTTAGTATATAAACATCAGACTTTTTAAAGGAATAATACTAGATTATTAATATATTGACCACTTTGCTTTTACATCTTGTGTCCTAATCTTTGATTTTCTCACTTTTTTCACCCCCTTTTCTCAAGCATGTGTAGCCTGTGTCTTTGAGGGAAACCTCAACTCTTCCCTTAAATTACCACTTAAAGGGAATTCTGACTCCTGCAGCAGGCATGCAGCTCCGCGTCTTTGAACATTTGATGGTTTTTGATGGCTATAATTTGCTTAAAATAACACCAATAAAGTTATGAAGCTGTAAATGCCTAAATGCCTAATGCGCCTAGATGAAGCATAATATAGTCTTTGATTTTATAGTTATAAAAAATGCTGTGATTTCTTTGTTGGTATCAAAGTTATTGTGGTGTTGTTACTAATATGTCTTGACTGTATCTGCCTGATCTTGCCATGTATAACAACTGCATGTTGATGATCTCTAAACTGCAATGTAAATAGGCACTTTGTGGCATTAAGCTAAGCTTTAATCTTATAATATTCTGAAATATTATACATTCTTGCTCAAGAAGCTTTACAAACATGAATTTGTAAGCATATGCAATTGAGTTTAAGGGAGTAAGCAGCTGAATAAGAAATGGCACTAAGCCAACACTGTAATAACTCTTAAGTTATACTTAATGCTATAATACATTGTGCTATCTGAAGGGCTGGCCAATAGGAAGAGGTTGCATCTTTCAAAAAGAAGGGAGAGCCTCGAGTATGAATAACACAGACTCTCCACCCGAGCAGCTTGTGTAGTCAAACCCCTCTTGTTTCTCCGCCCTCTTATGATAAGTACCTGCCATACTCATTATGAGCAGACACCGAACACCACAGCTTAGTGGAACATGAGGAAAATTAGTTGGAGCTGACCTGAAAGGAGAGACAAGTAAGATTGCAGCAGAGGCTCCAACTTAGAGTTCTTTCCACTAAATCTTCATACCATAAAAGCATATTTTAAGCACATCTGCCCACGCCCACCTGTAAACTAGCTTTGGTATGTAATGTGCATCAGTTTCTAACTAATCAGTGATTCCAGGGAATAAACCAACAACAACAGCCTATTTCTGTGCATTGTTGAAACAACACTGTGGCTTGTTACTAATCTCCATCATATCTGACCTCTTTCTTCACTGGGTATGACTTAAGGGTCATCACATGATCACAAATGAGGAGTTAATAATCGCCAGGGCCACGGATTTTTTAGCTTTATGATTTGTAAGCGTTACCCCCTGTTGACAGGTTAAGTTGCATCATATGATGAGATCCCTTCTGTGTTGGACCATAAATACTGACAGCAGGTGCAGCTTGTTTGTGTCTATTTTTACAATAGATATCTGTGCTGCGTAAGAAGAGATTAAAATGGACCTTTGAAGACAATTCATGACAAGAGGAAGCTGTTTGTACAAGAGCAGCATCTCAACCGCAACCTCCTGTCTTTTAATGACCAAACAAACAAACCAGCATGCAAAATAGTGCAACGGCTTTTGTTAAAGCAAAAAGGGCAGAGAGCTAGTAAAAAAAAAATAAAAAAGGGGGTTGGCCCCACATGAAAAGAAATGACTTGGAAAAGGGAGGAAGAGAGACGCTTGGGTGTTTCTCCAACATTGTTCAGCCTTCTGCCTTTGAGGGACACCTGTCATTGGTTGGGCGGCCTATACAGGTGCCTTAACGCTGTCTCATTTGTTGGTCTTGAAAGGAGGCCTCAGTCAACAGGTAGGATGAAGAGAACAATAGTGATGATCCTGAAGAAGAGAGAGAGGGAGAGAGAGTGGGAGGAGGATGGGATGGTGGAAAAGAAGAAATAGATTCTTTAGAAAACACCTGAGGGTTTGTGTGAGATAATCTGTTTGCTTTTTACTCGCAGCCCCCCTTTATAGGGTGGAGTAAGGAGTGTCGGAGTGTTTGTGGTGCTCAAGCTGTTGCACAAGGAAGAGAGTGGCAAAGTATCTCTGTTTCTCCTTCTTCCGTGCCCTGTCTGTTTCCATGGTTACACAACCTTAAACAAGGCCTTGCTAACTGGGCAAACATGTGGTCTCTCATGGTACCGAGACTTTGCCAAGAACCAGCTTCAGTTTATTTGATACTATTACACCTTCACTACACACTCTTGCTTCAAGAGCCAAACAGGCCTGTCTCAACCACATTGTTTGTGTTGACGTTTTGTGTGTGTGTGTGTGTGTGTGGTCCCACTGCAAGGGGAATGCCAAGTTCCCTCTCACCCGGTGTGGAATGTATCAGGCGAAGCAGACGGGGGTGTGTGCTAGCGTGAGATTACTGTGGAGGGGAGAAACTAGTTAATCCACACAAAGAATCAGAATTATATTAATGATGCCACAGTGCAGCTTATAAGCAAGGCAGGAGTTGCTCAAAAGTTGCACACTGACAAATCTCTCTTCATGTTAAACACACATGCTTATATTTAACTGAATAATACATCTGAATAAATAGATAAATACTGGCAATGAATGCAGTTGTAATCAAAGTGGTGTCATTTATTTCATATACATAACAGAGGCACACCTTTTAGTTTGTCTCTGGCCTTTTTTAGTCATGTGGTATGTAGTATTTAAATGATTTTCTAAAAAAGTTGGACTCTGTGTGCACCTGTTCTCCATGTTCACGGCACATCCACAGGTGGAGACCAGCCATTGTGAGAAATGGTGGTTTGATAACAATTTCTATTTAGAGTGAAGCTGACCTTTTGAAGCCCTTTGAATGCTTTTCGTTTCCTTTCCTCTTTTTAACTATGGTTATTGTGATAAGGTGTGTGTTTTATGTGAGCTATGTGTGTCTGGCAGCACTGTTTCTGTGTTGTTTCCCTTTTCTTAAAAAACACTAACCAAATAAGGGTAATTGAATCAAACTGTGTCCACTTTGAGAGTTTGTGTGTGTTGACTTTTCTGTAAATGTGTTTGCAAAGCACTTACTGTGGAAGCTTGAGCTCACCCAGGCGTTTTCAGCTGTGGAGGAACAGATCTATAACATATCTTGTCAAAATTTATAATAACAAGTCTGTTTAAATTGTTACACGTAACAAACTGTCTAATTTTGAACTGGAAAAACATTTTTATTTATATAACTTAGTAAATCATAGAAATTGTGGAAGCTTGAACTTGAAGCTGTGCATTTCATATGTTGTAGTCGGCTCTTAAGTGAGTCAGAGAGGTTCAGACAAACAGTTTATGACAGTGGCCAAGGGATCAGTTCACTCCTTTATCAGGGTTTCGTTCTCTCAGACTGGAATGTTAATGGTGGCTTTGTAGTGGCTTTAGTTCTCCTGAGTTACTGACGGGCCGAGCAGCAGTTCTCTAATATATAAAGGATAGAGGAGTTAGCAAAGAGATTTATTTTTCTTCTTCTTTCTTTTTTTGAATAAAAGCTTTTCATTTGAATTTGACACACTGTGGCATGTTAAAAGACAGCTCAATCCATGAAATTATTTACACGTTTCTATTCAGTCTTAAACCTGTTGGTTTGTGTGACGCAAGTAAACAGGGTTAAGAGCAAGCAAAGTGATAGAAGTTGGTTATTAAGAGATTCAAGGAATCTATATTAACTGTCATTGACTGTTCATAGTTGTGTTTAATAGCTTAGAATTGGTTCACTTTTTATTTTTAAAAGCACTCTCTGACACTCTATAGCCTAGGGATCTCAAGCTCTGGTCCTCAAGGGCCGCTGTCCTGCAGGTTTTAGATGATTCCTTGCTTCAACACACTCCTTGTGTTTATAAGGAGGCATTAATTGTAAATTATTCCATGTGAGACAATATGTAGACTGTGTTAGCTTTGTTTTGGCTGGTTAACAGAAAATAAATTCAATTATAGACATTAAGAGTTCTTGTGTAGTGCATGTAGTGCCTGTTATGTTGAGAAGTTGCAGAACAAAAGCAGTTTTTTCGATGTTTTGTGCATTTTGTGCATTCATTGACAGTTTTACTCTCTTGCTGTGCCATAGGATACCTGTCCAAAGTGTTAAAGAACTACAGCGAGCAAGCCTGTGACGGAGACATCCTGTCTATTCGCTGTCCACCACGAACCACCATCACCGTTCAATCAGCTTTCTACGGAAGAAGAGGTGCCTCTGACCCCCAACAGTGCCCCCAGACCTACCAGGCCCTCCTAAGTCCTTATCACACTCAAGAGGATGATCGACATTGTTCGGTGTCCACTGCACTACAGGTAAATGACCAAGCTCACGCATGCAATTTTTTTTCCCAATAGCAAACCAATATTTGTCATGACTTTAATCACTATAAATGCTAGTATCAGTTTCAGTTTCTCAAGCCTGCCCCTGTCAGACTCAATAAAGACCACAAAGTATTCTATACCAGGATCTTATCCCACCTTTGGTATTCCTGCCTCTCTTAGTTCACACAAACAAGCCTCTCTGTCTGTGCTACAAATCCCCCAGGAAGAATGTGTCCTGTAATATGGTCAAATTGGCCAAGGGTTAAATTTCAGAAGACCACTGATTATGTAATGCTTTGTGGGGATGTTTTCCGGCAAATTACACTTTCTAAAGAGGAAACAGGCTTGTATGTTCCCATGACACAATGCGATTTCATGGGGTTTTTACCTTAGCCTCCTCTCCTAAATTGGGATGCGGCAGGACTTGAAGCCCTGTTTTGCAGGGCCAACACAAAGACATGCACAAATGCATCCTGTTTGCAGTCACTCAGTGGTTAGGTTTATTCTTAGTCCCTTCGCCTTTTAGAGTCAAACACCCTTCATTTCTATAATAGACAGGACAGCCATGAATGCACAGACACAGAGGGCGCATTGTGTTGAAGTGAGAGACTGACTGACTGCTGTACCACCCACATGAACACGACCCTGAAGAATCCTATTATACCACCTGTTCATGACTCTTGGCATGTTGGTACAGCAACATGTCTTCTTATAAAGATGCTCAGTTTTGAGATTCTTTGACTAGAGCAGCATTTTCTTTAAAATATATTGTTAATTTGTTAAAAATGAGGTCCTGGTAAAGTAACCATGGGGCTATGGAGATTCTCTAAATTGTAGGAATCATTCATTTTTGGGAATTCTTTTTGACAATAAGAAATTCACAATTTACAGGTATCTCTTGACCTGCTGTAACCAAACAATATCTTTTAAAATGGATTTTTTGGGAAGGCTTTGAGGTGAATCCCTCCAGCAACTAGGATTTCACTCTGGGATAATGTTGTGTGTTGGAATGCTCTTACCTGGGTTACAGCAAGCTCAAAGATGATGAAACTAGAGAAGCAGAGCAATGCCAAGAAATGAGAATAGTAGAGTTTCTTATTTACCTCGGCTTCCCGTGGAATTAAGCAACCTGTTTGAAGTGGTTTTAGGTTTGCAGGATGCTGGTTGTTGGTTTATTGTTCTACCTACCTTTGGTCTTCTCCTCCTCTCTATGACTCTTTCCTTCTTTAGAAAATGCTGGACGAGTGCCAAGACAGAAGGAGCTGTCAAGTCCTTGTCAACAGCCGCGTGTTTGGGATGGACCAGTGTCCTGGCAGCAGCAAATACCTCATTGTCTGGTACAAATGCAGACCTAGTAAGTCCCTCATCGCCCCATTTTCTGATACTTAGGCACAAAATTTTTCTCTCCCTATGCTTGGACTGTTCATTTGTTAAATTTGGTCAGAAATGTTCAAGGGTGGAGTCTGTAAAAATCCACATTCTGTAATATTACACACTATATGAACAGTCTTTCCTGGATTTTTTGTTGGAATTGAACGGCTGCTTGCTTGATGTGCTGTGCACACATGCAGTTAACTTCTTTCTGCAGATACCAGTCTAATATAGTTTTCTATGCCTGCAGTGTGTGTGCCCACAACTTGTTATAAAAAGGCCCTTACAAATTAGAAATGCTTTGATTCAGTATCATGCTGCACTAAACTCATTACCCATGTTTATCTTGAATTTACACCTGCTTTCACTTTGGCTTGATCTAGGGCATGAAGTGACTTACTCTCTTGAGTCTGAGCCAAGCCACACTGATTTGTGAAAAACTCTTCACTAGAGTGACCACAAGTGAGCGTTGATCCACTGACACCCACAACCCCCACCCCCCTGCACTCCCTACTTTTTCTTTCTCCACTTAAACCTCAGAGCCAATCAACAGCTCTTTCTTCAATGTAATTTAACCAATGATTTCCCTGGGGCAGCATGGGGTGTTAGTGAGGTGCAACGGCAGGTGTCACTGCCTGTGAAAGCAGAGGTGGATGGAGGATAGAGGAAGTGAAGAAAAAGTGGGAGTGTGTGTGAGAGGAAGAACAAAAGTGAATCCATCACCAGGAAATATCCTTCCCATTTTCTCTGCTCTCTCTTTATTCCGCATTCCTGTTATACTCCCCACATGGAGGGAGAATCGACTGCTGTTATGTTTTGAATTGCAGGGCAGTGGAGCTGCTCCTTGTTGTCACAGGTCACTTTGGCTGGATGTGTGTGAGGAATGCCTCTGCATGGCTCTACATGTCCATCCTGCCTCTTTCTTTCATTGTTTACGCTGAAAGAAGCTCTGTTTTCACATGATCAGCTGCTTTAAATGGGATCAATAAGATTAAAAGATGCACTTAAATCTGTTTTAAAACATATCTATGAAAATTCTGTTTATTATATTTTCACCATGTAATCCAGCATCTGTGTCTTTGTATCAACAGATGAGTATAAGAGTAAAGTTGTCTGTCAGGAGGAGAGGATGAGGCTGAGCTGCAAGGGGGGTAAGCAGATTGCCGTTTATTCCGCCATGTTTGGACGAACTCAGCAAGGCACGCTGGAGTGTCCCCCTAACTACAGGAGGGCCTCAGTAGGTAAGAACCCTGTCACTCCTTATGTCACGTTGCAAGTTGCATTATTATGCAGTATATTATTATTATACACTGTTCTAAAACAAAGAAGTTTAACACATTTCAGGTCCATAACAATGTGCTGTGGAAGGCAAAGCATTAGGTGCAGAAGCCGAGTTTGGATGTTTCTGGATAGTGCACACTGTAGAGACAACAGGAAAACACTACTCCATAGGATTAGTATACAAGAACAACCTTAAAAACCTACAAAATGATGCTGTAGCTTTGAGGAATAATTAGAAAAAAATTAGGATTCACAGACAGCTGTTGTTAATGATTATGACGTAAAAAACTGTAAAAACAATATTAATTGTAACATGGATTTTGTCGGTGGGAAATTAGATTTTGTACATGAAGATGCATGAAGCTGAGAATGCAAATGAGATTTGTGTACTTACGTTTGAATGAGGTTAAAATGAGTCTACTTTTCCTCCGAATGACCTGACACATTTTAATAATGTCAGAGAATAAAACTCAGTTGATCTTGTCTAAATTTTTCTTTTTTTCTTCTTGTTTGGTTTTGTTTTGTTTTTTGACCGGACTTTATGTAAGAACATGCCAGGCTTCATCAAACCGAGCAGATGAAATAAATCAACAGTTTTAGAAATGAGTTATACATGTCAGGACTCGAAAGCCTCTGAACCAAAAAAAGAATATCAAATGCTTCCAGTTTCTTAATTCCTGCTGATTCTCTTCTTCATAATTTTTTTATACTTGGATTATATTGCCTGAAATTGTTGTTCTGTTTTTCTAAGGCTTCATTTTTTCCTCTTTCCATTGCCTCAGAGGCTGTGAAGGTAACACAAACTTATCCGTGATGCCAGCTAATTTCCTATTGATATTTAACTTTATGAAGCACGTCACCACAAAGTACTTCTTCATCTTGTTCTGAAAGCATGTTCAGATATATAAAACCCCCGTTCAAGGTTGGGGAAGGAAGACACA
This sequence comes from Rhadinocentrus ornatus, assembly GCA_037177495.1. NCBI lineage: Eukaryota > Metazoa > Chordata > Actinopteri > Atheriniformes > Melanotaeniidae > Rhadinocentrus > Rhadinocentrus ornatus. The sequence continues at coordinate 16,356,920 of JBAMHW010000025.1, forward strand.
CAAACATGAGCACACTGCCAGAGGAATTGGGTGGAATGTAGATCAGATGTCATCCAAAGCACAGACTTTGACCTATAGAAAAGGGACATATTGAGTTCCTTGCAAGTATGAATGTGTATGTGTGTGCATGTGTGAATGCAAGGGCTCTCCAGATGTACACTTGTCCTTCTTTAGGGGAATGTTAATGACTCTAACTTGGATCTAGGACAAGCATTGGTGCTCCAACTTTTTTTTTTTTTTTCTTCTTTTTTTTTTTTTGCTGATCTGTAGGAAAACATTGACGCAGAATCTTATGTTTGTAAAATTAATTAATTACATTGTTCAGCTGTGTATGTTTGTCCACTTGTTTTTTGCAAATTGTTGGGTCAAAATACCACAATGCTGAACCAAGGTAAAGTTGGGATTAAAGGCTTCCACAAAGAGAGAAAAAGAGAGTTTTTGTGCAGAAATGTGAGCTGAAAAGGCATGAATGAAAGTCTGAAAGAAGACTGGATGTAATTCATGTGTGTGTCTAGTAGGAGCATTTTTATGATAGAGATGTCAAGATGGGGTTTAAAGATGTCAGTCACCAGGTAATCAGAGACAGATATTAAGAACAGCTTTGTGCAAGTACGTCAATGTCTCTGTTTCTTATTGTACTCTACATGAACACAGAGGGATTCTTTAAAGCAGTCTCCTCGTCCTACAGGGGGATCAAGAATGTGCAACTGGTGGAGGTAACAGGTGAGACTGGGATGGACTAGTATCTGGTTTCAGACTCAGAATTAATACAGTAGCTTTTCTTGGGGTTGATATCAACCATCCATTAGACGTGCACAAGTACCATGTTGTTCCCATTCATCCAGGATATAGTAAGGATTTTCTAACTGCTTGTGTGTGTTTGTGTTAGCACACACACTCCAGCCACCCACAACCACCTCCCCAGGCTGCTCCAGACAGTCTTGTGGTTCAGAAATGGGATTCCCCTTGTCAGCTCTGTCTTTGATGTGGCTCCCGTGTCACCAGAAGCAGGAAGTTAGGGTGTCTTATATGACAGCTCAAACACACTGTTATTTGTTTTTAAATGATTTTGCCCTACCAAGGTGGTATGGTACCTCATGCATTTGTGCATTTACAAACTTGCATGTCTGAATAATCCTTTGCAGTCATGTGATGCACAAGTTTGTTTTGGAACTGTTGTGATTTTGTGTTTCCCTAAATGTGTTTTTTAATGTGCCATCAAGATAGGTTATAGTAATCACCTGAACCACACTTCCTTGACGTGCTCATGGCTTCCCTGAGTTGTGAGATCACTGGTTTTAGACTCAGGCTGCACCTGCCCAGGTGCATTGTGCATAGTTTTTTATTGAGAGACATTACAGTGGTTTGCTTGTACACTGTTTCAACACTGTGTTCTGTCACATCAAAAGACTAGGGCTGCATCTTAACACCAGCCTTGGGAACTCTTCTCCAAAAACCAAATGGCCTACTCTCCCCGTAAAAATGTAAGTTTACTATCATGCACACTTTTTAAAAGCAGCTGTCTGGTTGCTTGTTGAAACCGGAGGTCCTAGAAAAATACACCAGACAAAAAAAACAAGCATGTATATAGGCATGTGCTCACAAAAGTATGACCTCTTTGATCTAGTCTTTGTTTTTTTGTTTTGTGGTGGGAGTGGTGGAGTTCGGTAGCTCTTAGCGGTGATGGAAAATCCTCAAAGTAAAGAGGCCTGCCACAGCCCTCCTCTCTCATCTGCCCCATTACCATCACACACACCTCTTGACATCTAAATAGCCCCCCATGCTTGGCATGCAGGATCTTAGAGTTTTTTTTCCTCCCCTTGAGAAGACCATGGTACTTTCACTTTTGAATATATACTTCAAACATTTTATTCTTTTTATACACACTGGTTGGTTTTAAATGATCCCGATAGCTTTTTAGAAACTGAAATGTACAGCTGCAATTGAATGCTTTACTTTTACATGCTTGTTCTGCTTGTAGGATGTGATCTGCTTCACTGTCATTTCTGACATTGATACATAAGGAGCAGGTAAATGATGTGTCACTGCTAGTGGTTTTGATCGTTGTAGCAGATCTTACTAAATTTACATTTGGCATCTGAAGGAGTTAAAATTGTCAGGCTTTGTAAAAGGTTTGTTTATTTCTTACTGGTGGCTATTTAACAAAAAACATTGCCATGGTAAAACAACATTCCTGGCAGTTGTATTTTGGATTCTAAGAATTTCCCAATGCATCCTGGTTTGTTTTTCATTTAAACAGGTTCATGCAGAGCTTCAGTGATAACCATAAATCGGATTGACAGATTTCCTATTAAATGCCCCTGATTCTGTGGAATGATTGTGGAATTACCCACTATTAGATGTAAACACAGCTAAGGAAAAATCTTTACATGAATATGGACATGTTTGATTGTATAAGAGGTTTTGGACACTTTATTTGTAAAGATAATACAATCCACACCTAACTTAACTGTGTCACAGTCTGCAGAAGGGTGAAGAACATTCACAGAAAATGTGTGCCAGGGACTGGCAGTTTCAAATTCCCTAATGGCATCCATTGACAGCATTTGGTAATTTGTCATGCTATCACAGTGTCTCAGGATCACATAGATAAGGCTAAGATGTAATGACTCAAACATCACTATCAAGTAATACACACAGTATAGCAGGTGAGTCAGAGTGAAAGGGGAGATGAGAACTTGTGACAAGGTTGTCCTGCCATTGTCTTGGAATTCCAGGAAAACTGTGCGTGGGTGGAAAACCAGAAGGAATTGTTTGGGGGTTGCTGTGGTTCTACTCTGTGTGGGTATTTTGCTAGATAAAAACATACCAGCATATGCTGCACCCGCAACACACTCAGTCCTTTAGTCTAACTTATAAGGTCTCTGTGAGCAGTGAAAGTCAATGGTAGGCATCATGAGATTGTTCTGGATTTGTTATTGTTATGCTATTTCATGTGGAATGATGGAACCATTTTAAATTATCTGTGAAAGTTGAAAAACCTGCACACAATCCAGCATTGATACTAGTAACAATCAGGCAAAAAGGTAGACTTTAATAATGGATGACTGATGTGATGAAAGCTGTGAGCTGAGAAGCTGCTTGTACAAGGTATCATGTCAACACACTTCAAAATCATGCAAACTAGAGCAATAAACCACTGGAACTGACATGTTCTCTATCTTTTTTTCTGTGTAAAAAAATGTGTGATCAGCTACTTATTAAAGAACTGTATTCTCTACAGGTTTTTTTATGTGTGCTTCTCTGCGTGTGACCTCGGTCTGTATTGCCTCTTGCAATCAGCCATTTGTAAGAATACTTGGGTGTGTGTATGTGTGTTTGTCCAGGAAACTCCTCCCTTTCCTTAGTTGCAGTTTCTCTTGACAGACCCTCTTTTCTGAGCTATAGGGGTGCCCTTGTTGGGAGTGGGGAGGATGGTAGGGTAACTGCTCAGGCTTGGAAAATGGTTAAAGGGTAAAGGTTAGAGGTAACAAGGGTTATTCATGTCTTCAAGTGTGTGCGCATGTTGTATGTTGTATGTTCATGAGTGTGTAAAGCCGAGGACACCATGCCAAAGCCATAAGAGGTCAGACCCCTCTTTAAAAAAAAACAGCTATGTGTGTGTGGTTGAAATAGGGGATATAGACTATTTGTGTGTCTTTTTCAGTTTTTGAACCCCACAGTCCCATCAGCATCAACCAGTCACCCTGTCGAGACGTCAAAGTTTCATGGAGCTGACTGTCACTTGTCAGGGATGATGTTTCAATGTGGTGCACCGCATCAAATAATCCCTCAGGAATGAAAAAGATCAATAGGGAGAAATTAAAATACATGATTAAGAGTTTGAAGTTATTGTACAAAGTGTCTACACATGGACACAAATATTATCACATAAATAGATCCAAGATCATAAGTTAAGTTGTGAGTTTTGAATAAATGCAGCTGTTGTTGAAACATCTGAGTGTTAATTCAAATTCATTTCAGATAGCTCTCAATAAACAAAAAGAAAACGTACTTTTAAGCAAATTAGCAAATGCTTTCTGCCCCTCTTTAGAGCATGAGGCCTATATTACTTTTTTTTTAAATACTTTTTCCAGTCTGCGATGGACTGGTGACCTGTCCAGGGTGTACCCTGCCTTTCACCTGAAACACTGCTGGGATAGGCTCCAGCT
>JBAMHW010000025.1:16361191-16405665 GCA_037177495.1 Rhadinocentrus ornatus
CACTGCTGGGATAGGCTCCAGCTCACCCCGCGACCCCTAATGGGAACAAGCGGTACAGATAATGACTGACTGACTTTTTCCAGTTTGTTTGGAAAGAACGGGGCTTTATCAGCTGATAGAGATAACCTTTATATTTACTGTTTTCTGGAACAAACAAAAAACAAAACATGTCTTTTAAAGAAGCTGGGGGGAAAAAAAAGAAAAGGTGCTTAATTTAAACATGTACTGTAACATAAAAAAAACCCATCCTTTCTTAACTGTAAGATTTTACATATCAGGACATTAAATATCATCTGGTTCTTACTGGGTTTTTAAAGAAGGTTATTTAACCACAGGTGAGCAACATCATTTGATATATTACATCATGTTATTATTTATGTAACAATAAACCTAGCCAAAATCATGAGTGGTATTAAGAAAAAAAGTATATCCTGTATTTAAGAAGAACCACCTTTGTCTGACTATAAAATTACCTCAGTTCATTGATGTTTGCTGCGCTTAACAAACCACAGCCTTTTAATCAGGTTGAGGTGTGGGCTTAGACTAGAATGTTGCAAAGCCTTTTCTTTTTTGGCCCTTTCTGTTGCAGATTTTCTGCTGTTATTTGGGATTATTGAGCTGTTACTTGACCCAGTTTGGGTCAAGCTTTAGCTTCAGTCAGACAGTTTCACATTTGACAGGTGAGTTCTTGTTTTCCTCAGTGACTGCAAGGTGTCCACATCCTGTAGCTTCAAACAAGCCCAAATCATGACCTCATCACCACTGTGCTTGACAGTTGGTATGACATGTTTTTGCTGATATGGTGTTTGTTTTTTGTTAAATGTGGAACCATCATTTTCCTTTTTTTTCCTCCTCGTCTGTCCATAGGAGATTTTTTCCAAAATTCTTCAGTCCATGTGTTTTAACTGACAGTGGGAACTGTGTAACCTTTGAGGTGTGTTGTGTATTATCCAGTTTCATCCACTGGTTCCCACAGACTTTCACCCCTCAACATTGTGATTGGGAATTCCATTGTGTCAGCTCCAACTGGGGAGTCTTCAGGTACCCAAATGAACCATGACCAAAAGGACAGATGCTGGCACGATGCTCACAGTCAGCTGGAATTATAGAAAATGTATTACATATATTTTCTTGCAAATATTAACATAGACTAAAGTTTTTTCTTTAAGATAAAGCATGTTTGCACAATAAGGGGCCATTTAAAGAGTTCCCAGTGTTGACACAATTCATGACCACTGGATTGCCCTCATACTCTTCCTGACTGTGTCATTTCACCTTTGACCTGTACCATAATTTGTTGTGGCCTGTTGACGTGTAAGCCAAGCTTTAACCAGTCTCTTCCTTTTGCTATTTTTTCTAATTTTTCTCTCTGAGGCCCACCCGGGGAGACTATGTGACAGCTCAGTGTCCACTTTCAAAGGCCCATCTCTTTGTGTTGTTTTTAGGAGTTTAGATGGACCGTGGAGCCCTGAGAGGCATCCATGCAAAACCAAGGCCCTTCCACATTCCCATAACACACTGCAGGAGGTCATTCTGCCTTTATTCATACTTCTCTGTGTAGTTTTACTGAAGCTCATGTCATGACTCAAAAGTCCAGATTGAGGGTGTTTAAAATTGATCATACATCCCTGCATTTTTGTGGAGCATTTCCTTATGCGAGGCCCATCCATTACTACACAAATACACACATATATTGGATCAGGTATCCTTTCGACAATGTAGAGCCCCAGGAGGGTTTCTCTATGTAGGTCTGATGTGGACAGAGAGCTGTTGTTGTAAATAAAGTGCTATGATCAGGAAGGTACTGAAATTAACACTGAATGCTCTTACAGTATTCAGTCTTGTTTCTACATTTTGTTTCTGGTAATGGATTTTACAAGAGCCAGTTAGCATAAATATATAACATTTTAGATACTCAAATAAATGCATAAATACATATATAAATTAAATTAATTGATGTAACCATGAAGTGAATGGTAAATTATTAAGAAATCTAATTTATTATCAATTACAATGGAAACAGAGACCATGTTTCCACACATTACCTGTAGGAAGCTTTTTATTTTCTTAAGAAAAGAAACAGGAAACTGACATGTTTGGATAGTTCATGAGAAGCTTTTATTTACCTGTTTGTCACAAAACCTAATTGTTGAGTTTTTAATGATCCTCTTGTTTATAAGTTTAGCAAGACGTTTCCTGGACAATCCTTTCATAGAAGGACTAGATTTAGTTAGTGTCCTCATTGACTAATGTGGTTTGTTTTTTGTTCTTGTTTTTTAACTTTGTTTTCTCTATTTTATTATTATTGAGGAGAAAAAATTACTTTTGGGGATAAAACACTACTCACATTATGAACTCCTTTGACAGTTTTTTGTGCTCATCATTTTTATGTTTTTTTTCTTTGTTTTTGATTGGCTAATTCAGTGGTTCCCAAACTGGGGGGCAGGCCCAGAGCCATGACAGGGAGGGAGGGGGGGAATTTATAAAAGTACCTATGGGCAAACAATGATATATCAAGAACAGAGATTTCAACTACTAAAAAAAAACTGGTTTAAACAATGTCACTAACGCAGATGAGTTAATCATTCCATCTGCCACTTATATAGTTTTCACTGTAGTTAACAAAGAAGCAGCCAATAAACTAAAAACTATTTCATGGCACATTTCTTCGTACGTTGGGTCAGGGGTACACCTGGTAGTGGGATCAGGGGGGCTTGACATTATTGTTGTCAATGAAAAGGGGGCCCTGCAAAAAAAGTTTGGCAACCACTGGGCTACATAATCAAACATTTCATCCTTCTAGTTCATTTCATAGTGTTAAAGAAACCAAAGGAAGCCGATAACTGTACAGAAAATGTGTTAATGGTAATCAAGGTACACTGTTATTTAGCAACAGCTGGTTGTCAAACAAAATGCACATATTTTCTGTTTTTTGTCAGAATGCCAGTCATCCGTGGCCCTGCAAGTTGTCACATCACATTGCCAGGGAAAGAAAACCTGTCAGGTCCGAGCCTCCACCAGAGAGTTCGGGGATCCATGTTATGCCGGCACCAGGAAATACCTCAGTGTCATCTACACTTGTGGTGAGTTACACAACACCTTTTGAAGGACTTAATTTTCCTGCCACCAGGGGGTGATATCTGATAACTGATTTCATGTATGATCTCAATTGGTTGCATGAAAGATAGTTCTATTACACTCAAAGAAATGTCAGGTTTGTATATACATATGTATTACAATAATGGGGTGCTCATGATCTTGTCTTGCACTGTCATAACTACTTTTAAAACAACAAATCATGTCCAAAATAATTTATTCTTTTTTCAAGAATTATTGCTTTGCTCAATTGGGGCAGAATTAGAAATGTGCTTTCACTGGGCAATTATCACATTTGTACACTTCTTTAGACATACAAAATAAATCTGCAAGCTAGTACATGAAATCACGATCAGAATGTTGCGATCAGTCTTCAGCATAAATCAGAAAAAAAACTGTTAGTACTGACCACTTACTACTGTATAATTGTTATTTTAGAAAAGAGTATCCAAGTCTTGTAATAACTTCCAATATTATAATCATGGGTTTTTTCCTAAAACAAACAAAAAAGAATTTAGTTTCCCAGTATTTCAATGAGTGCCCAATAAAGGGTTAATAACTTCTCAGCTCCCCACCACACAAATGTTAGTCTTTGTTATATCTTCTATTTTAACTTCTAAAGAGGAGGGAGACTGATGAGGTTCTTTTATCTGTTTCCTACCCTTGGGTTAATCCTGAACTGACAACACTGCAATTCATTAAACACATGCTTAAAAGTACACACACATACATGTTATCCAGATGCCTCAAGCACCAGGAATTGATCCATCATCACCATGGTGTGGAGCCTTTCAAATCCACCGGAACCACTGGCTCAGAGAAGCAGAATCAGAACAGGCCTGCTCTAAGACTTGGCATGTTCATGGGATTTTTTTTAAACTTTATCATTACCTCTTCCCCTGGGCCTAAAAAACTCTCAATTTTCACCACTTAGGCTTGTAGATTCATATGTGTGGATTGCTTTTCTGCTTCTCTGCTAAACTTCTATTTAATTCTTGATTTAGTGTATAATCTGTATCCTGTTGTTCTCATTAGTTTATGGCTTGTTTGGTGTCTGGTTTCAAGATTCTCCACCCTTGCATCATTAGTCTCCAAATACTATCAGATATTTCTCCACAAATTCATTCAGCCTTTATCTTAGTGACAACCAGCCATAGCAGACAAAAATACAAAGACCATTCAGCTGTGTTTATGCAGCCGTTTGGCCTGAATCTCTGTCTGACCCCCCCTTATCTGTGACTGATAACACAACAGACTGTCCTAACAAAGTTAGGTTGGTAGGTGTGTGTGTGTTAGTTGGGTTTGTGACACAGAGCTGAGCAGAAAGTGGAAGGATGAGGGAGGGGGTTCTCACTGTAAAGAAGAAGAAGGAGCGGGGGTTCACTGTGGATTGTGGTGTGAGGTAAGAGATCAAAATGTAAGTAAATCAGTATTTCTGCTGTAGACATGAAGTCATTGGTTGCTCTAGGCTTTACCAAAGTTGTAATTTTGGGGGATCCTCTTTCATTGGTGGCAACGTGTGTTGGAACAGAGGATGTGTGTGTGTGTGTGTGTGTGTGTGGGGGGGGGTTCTATCCATTCATAGTTGGTTTATATTATCTAAAGAAAGTGTTCAATGAGTGTATTTAGTTGCATATGAATATTAGTATTTGCTATATTTGCAGTGCGAACTTATCAGCCTCGGCTTGCCTGTGATTTATAAAGCTATCAGCTGCTGAGCTCCAGCTCTTTCTTCACACTGCCTCAGGGATGGACTCATTTCTCAGGAATAACACAGGGGCAAATGGCCCAGAACCTGCCATCAGTCTCCCAGTAGATTAAACACACTCCACTGTCAGGCTTCATTTGCATTTTCTCCCCAGGAGGAAGTCCCCTGTGGTTTATTTGACAAAACAATCCCGTCAAGACTCTTTAATATTTGATTTTGAGTGTTTTTCTAACATTGTGTAAAATACAGTTACAGCAGTTTCTGTGAATTGCAAATTGTTCATAATCTGAAATATTTACTGTATGACTACTAGGGACTGATGAATAGGTTTGCTTGGGGCTCTTTCTTCAGAAAACAAACCCTTTTAAGTGTCTTTTCCTCTTATGTTTTGTAATTGTCAGAGGTTGACCTGTGCCTAGAGTTGTTTCTAAATGTCCAGTATTTGATTAAACCTCATTTCAAGTAACATGCTTATTTTTATTCCAAGTCTAAAATCTGATTAATTCCTCTTAAATGCACAAATTTAGCAATCTATCTCAGTTAGGCAGAGGAAAAGATTTCACAGGAAAAAATTCATTCATTTTCTTTGGTAACGGCCTGGAAAAAATTTCACACCAGCACAACTAAGTTAGAAATTTGCCATTTTCCTGACTCTAATATCTGAAAACAGACGTGAAAGTTTCCTGTCCAGTAGGTAACGCTAAATAGCGCAAGGTAACGCAGGCTAATGCTAAACTAAGCTAAACGTTGAAAGTTAGCATAAAAGTTAGCTTGCAGTGTTTAGTCTTCCTAATTTTGCCAGGCAAATGTTCAATGAAGTCATTATTTTTTGTCATCTGATTTATAATGCAAATAATACCGTATTAATTTTATCTGCCCTTCAAATTTTTTATGTAATTAAACCAATTTTGTAACGGAATGGTGATGGTGGTGAGGACCATCTAACAAGAAACTAAACACCACAAAAAACAAGAAATATAACCAAAACCATGACAGAACTAAAAACACCACAAAAACCCAGAAATAAGCCCAAGAAACATGACACAATTTAACCATTAACTACATTATATTAGTTTCTTTTATTGATCACTGATTTCTTATGTGGTCAAGTATCAGTTAAGGAGATTACCTTCTAAATGTTCACCAGTCTGTGCTGAATCAAGGAATATGGTGATCACGGAATGCATGACTCATTTTTTATTTATTTATTTTTTTTTGTGATTCTTCTGTCATAATTCCACTCTTATTACAACATATCACACACATATAGGTCATTATGCCATATATCTTAAAGGTTCAAAGTTTGCTGTCCTTTGATCATATTCTGCTACAATTTGTTAACTTATCAGCACTGTAACTCGATTGGGGACAGAAAATTAGATGGTTATAAACTGCAATAAAATCACAAGGCAGTCATTGTTGTGGTGGTTTATTAGTTAGTTACATTTTGATGCATACTTAATTAATTGTTCGTGGTTATATTTAGTAGTTACTGCTGTTGTAATGATATAGGCTTAGTAATGAGCACAGTGGTGGTTTGCGTTGCTTCATTATGACTAATAGTAATTATGTTTTAGAAAAATAGGAAACTTTTTAGCATTTTAATCATAAATTAGTGGTTTAAAGCCTAAAAAAAGGTTTTCCTTGCTCTTGAAATAGTCAATTAAGGGTTAATTGGCATATTGTTGATGCCAGATTGTGTTTTTATATATCTAAATAAACCTGTGGTTCAAAAGTTTGTTTGAAATTAGAGGACTTTTGGGTTTAGTCAAAATGTATTCAGACCAGAAAATATGAGCAGTTTGTGAATGAAGAAAAAAGTGCAGATATACATAATGATTTTGCATAAAGAGTCTCTGGCTGAGGATATTTACATGATGGGAGGTTATGTTTTGGGTCATGTTCCTAGAGGGGCCTCGCTATGCCTGTACTGCAGCTCATTATTTATAAAGTATTTGCCAGCTCTCCTCCTTTTTTGAGTTATTCAAGTGAAGACATGCCACTGTTTCATGCATTTGGCTCATAACTTTAATCTAAGTTTTAAAAACGCATTATTTATGGAGATCTTTGCTAATCACATTAAATTCAAAAGTATGTTTTCCTCTTCAATCTCCTTCTCCCTCTCCCTATGCCAGTCCCTGATAAATTGTGGCATTTCGCTGGTAACCATGGCATCTGTGGCTGTAGCAGGGGGCTCCATAAAAAAACATCTAGCAATACAAAAGCTTTTTAATATGTAAACCATTTACCATTTTAAAAGACAGATGTAGGCATGTACCTAAAAAGCATAGCAATTTTCAGTTAATTTGTAAAAGCTGAAAATTGTTTATTTATGGAATCAAAATGTGTTCCCTTTTATTAAAGCATAGTTGCAATCCTTTGTAATATTTAGTATTTAAAAGAATACTGTACTTACAAAAAGTAAGAGATTTGGGGGTTTGGTAGATTATTTTTTTCCCTTTAATAATAGAAATTGGTGGTCTGATATCTTGTGAGAAAGCCCTTTAATGTGCCAAAATCCCCTGCAATATTCTCCTTTTGGTATTCACATGATTGCACTATCCCACAGTATTAAGTAAAAAATAACCCAACAAAAGATTATTACACTTTATTTATTTGACACTGTCAGGTATCTCAGAATCATGTGGAAGATGAATCCACAGCCACCACAGCTTGGCCCCTCGTACTCATACTGGTCACCAGCCTGGTCACATTTTGCTATGGGATGGCATCCCGTTCCTCAACCAGGGGTTATTGAAGGTTAACCAGTGTGGTTGTGTTGGTTAGTCGAACACATACAGCACATCCAAGCTGAACCACAAAGTGTTCTATTCAGGAGGCTGATCCTGGCTATGTGGAGGAGAACATTGTCATCCTGGAGGATGGAGTTAGGTCCCAGATTCTGAATGTAAGGAATCACCTCTGGCTCTAGTATCTCATTCTGATATGTCTTAGGCCTGTGCGATTAATCGAATTTTAACCACAATTACGATCTGGGTTTTAAACTATCATAAAAATGAAAAATTTTGGGTCCTTCGCAGTTTACTCCTGTGCTGTATCAGTTGCAAATCAAGCGCCACTGGCATTGCAGCGCTGCGCTCTGTTGCAGACTCCTCCCACAGTCCCAGTCGCTTTGTTTTAATTCAATGCAAACACCTCTCAAGTTATGGGCTGGACACACGGGAGGCAAAGTCGCTCCTTCTCTATTCATTTTCTATGGACCTTGCGCGATGAGGCGGAAATCGCTGCCCTCCTCCAGCCGAGCGACAGGCGACATTAGTGCATGTGAAATGTTGCGCACGTTCATGTAGACGTGCACACGGAGGCTTATGACGCGACACAAGGAAATAGAAAAATGTTCAATTTTTGTGAGTCACGACTAAATAATCCACCAGCCCCCTGAGACAAAGAGAGATAATAAACGTTATAAACAAACATAACTTGTTTTCTCGCCAAAGACCAGCACTCAGTTAACAGTAAACAACCTGGGATTAAAGAAACTCCTCAACACTTTGGACAAACTGCATCACTGCCATCTCGTCACTATTTCAATCGCGTGTCTCTCCCTACCCTGTATGATGAGGGTCATAAGGGTGTTGTGAAGAACATGGCTACAGTCCAATATTTTGCCACCGCTACGGACTTGTGGTCAAGCCGCACCATAGAAACGTATATAACACGTATTTTAACGTAAAAATTAAATGTCTTTAGTCTCATTTATTCCAGATCACACCGGGCAGAACATAGCTGCTGGTGTGAGACAAACAATCATGGTTTTTAACCATGTATAAGACAACGATAACTTGTATTATAAGCAGGAATAATCAACTAAACACAAGTTCTCTTACAAGATTTAACTCAGATTTTTGGGAATCTGTCCTGTAGCACTGCTTTGAATAACACTGTTTCACATACAGTAATGTTTTCTGCTGCCTCTCAAACCACCAGTCTTTCTAAGATGTCTTATTTATTTGCCAAGATGAATACATTTGACCTAATTTAGCATACATCTTCAAAAGATGAATTCACAAACTTACTTTAATGGACAACCACAACATAAGTGTAAAGTTGGTCTCATAGATGGTTTTGAATCATATTTTCCTGTTAAATGTTTTTAACATTTGTTGCTTAACTGCTGCTTCATCTGCAGTGCATGAAATGAAGAGTTATGTGATGGTAGGGATTGGCAGAATTGTGGCCACTGCTGGTGTTTTTAATGGACACAGTATAGTGGAGACTGTGGTTCTCTGCATCTGGCTCAGCAGAGCTGATTTATGTGTAACAGGGGAAAAGAGAGGAAGATGAAAAGATGTAATTCAGAAGCTTGAGGGTTCAAATGCTCCTGACTGGTTATGCAGATGCACGCATGGACATACACATACACACATAGATGTACACTAACAATGACTTTTGAGCAGCAGAAGCGACTTCTCCAGCGACTCACACACATTCATGTCAGCAGAGGAGACTGTGGGGAAGATGTTTATTTTGGCCCAGCATTGGTGAGCTGCTGTCCAACCAGGCAGCCAGTAGCTGCTGATGGGCCTCTTTATCCCCCCTTTCAGCTTATCCTATAGCTGTATGAGTGGTGGGCACATAACCCAAACACACATACACATATTTTATAGTCAGTGAAGCAAGCACTTTTTCTGGGATCTGCAATCTGGGATACTCACATGCTTGCAAGCACAACTGATCTGTGACACAAAGTTTCACGCAGTTGTTTGTCAGAAGAGGACTTTCAGCTCTTAATCTCTAAACCACATATTAGTTTTCTAATATTAGTTTGTCTTTCTTGGACTTGACCAGGATAGGCTTGTTTAAAAATTTATTTACATGATCAAAAGTTGTTTCTTTTTCTTTTTTTTTCTGTAGCGTTATTTGTTTAAAATTGTCCATATGATTACAATTAGGACAATGTTCCACAATCTTCTTTCTCAAGAATTATTATTAGAATAATTTTTAAACGTGTGTAACTTGTATAAGGAACAAAGATGGCTCCTAATCTTTGATTAAGCTAAATTAAAGATATGCTGATAATGATAATTAACCCAAAAAGAGATGTTTTAACTTTCTACCATGCACTGGGACAATAAAGTTTAATGTTCCTACAATTTGAATTCATTCCCAGTTTCAGAGATATCTGTTTTTCTGTTTACTTATCTTTTGATTGACCTCCTTTTTTTGTATATTTGTGTATTGTATATCTGTGCGTTTTTCATTTTTCCCAAGGAAAAGGATTTAGAAAAACAGACAATTTTTAAAAATTATTTAATTTAATTGTTTTCAGTTCTTGTTTCTGTATTACTGATCATGAGTGTTTGAACATAAAAACAAATCTTAAACCAGCTAAATTTGTAAATATCTAACTGATCCCAGAAATTTTTTGTTTATATGTGGAAAAAACAAACAAAATTAAAGGTAATAATTACTAAAAACTAATGTCTTTGACCCAAAATGTGAGAATGGCAACCAGAGAGGGGGGCAGATACACTCAAATGGTTGCTCTCAATTTTCCCTGGTCCCATAACACAAACCTGACTGCAGAAACGCTGTGATAACAGCACCAACAGACACTCTCAGGAGCACCACTGTGAGAAAACACCAAGCACATAACCAAGCTGACCTGTGTGCTGGTGGGGTTTCTTCACACTGGTTGTTGAGGGGTCAACCAATGCTCATTATAAGGAATAAATTTGATATAACTTTATCTTTGCATTCCCATTTTGTCCCTTCACCCCTTTTAAACTCTTGTCTTCTGCAGTTCAGTAACATTACTGTAAAACAGCAGCTCTGGAGGGAGGGAACGTGAGAGTTTTGCTGAGTTGCTGCCTTTGGGGATTTTGTACCACCTCACCGATCACCCGATCTGCTTGCTCTGTGGAGCGTTCAGACAACGTGAAGTACACACACTTCTAAGCAAAAAAAAAAAAAAAAAAATCAGGTCTAGAACTTCAGACACCCCTAATTTTGCAATTTTCTCTCTCTTGAATGCATATACGCTTGACAACACAGAATGTGATGTGGTCATATGTTACAAATTAGTTAATAACCCAGTCAGAGTGATCATGGCCGCAAGAAAGTCTGTTAGAACTTTAATCAGATTAAAATAAATCCTGAACAAGGTGAAGTTGTTATATTTCATTTTAAGTTCTCACAGCTTCTGACTTTTGCTCCTGTTTCCTTTCCATTGCTAACTGAAACACAAGCATGTTTTAGTCATCCTTCAGCCAAAATAATTAAGCTTTTTTTTATAAATAGTGTAGGGTAATTTTCTCTCCTCTACTCCACAACCCTGATGAGATATTTCTTAGTGTTTTCTTTTTTCTTTTTCTGAGGGGTGGGGGTATCTGGGTAAAGACCTAAAAAGTACTACAGTCCTATCAACATTTCTAAACTAGAAAATGAATTTCTTTATCTTTTGTGGGGAAGGAAACACAAGAATGACAGCATATAGGAACACATGCTTACTGTAAAACACATGTGGAAAGCAACAGGTTAAAACATATAGGAGGGGAATGGTGGTGAAGTTGCATAAATGGCTGCCATTCAATGCATTTCTTTTTACTTGTTTCAACTTTCAGTTTTGTTGTCAGCTTCTTTACTTTTACTATCAGTTGCACTTTTGTAGCGTTATGCATCAAGTCAAATTTAGAAATCTTCCAGCCCAAACTACAAATTTCCTTGTGCACTGTCTGGCAAAAACTATTCCTAATTTGTGTCCATTGCAACAAATAAAATAATTATTATGTCTTGACTATTGAATGTGGTCCCATAAAGCTGTGTTGGTGTGTCTGTAGCTGGTTGAGTCATAACTAGACTTTTTAAAACATACAGGACAGTTTATGTGAAAATGATTGTCATTTAGTCTAACCTTGGTGAAGCAGATGTATCCGTATAATTGTAATTGATAACGCTTAACTAGCTGTAATGAAAGAATATGAATAACTGATTTATAAAAACATAAATCATGTTTATCCTAAACAAATTGATAAGAAGTAAGGTTTTTATTAGGATTGACAATAACTGCTAATCTAAACATGCACAATAAAAAAGAAACAGTTTTTCATCTTTAGCCAAATCAATGACTTTCAAAAGAAAAATAATCTTTCCTTGCTTTGCTTTTGGCGTTTTGTTTTTTTATTTTTTTTATTGTACACTGAAACCAGGCCTGAACACTACACACAGATTAAAATAAACTTGCAAAGCAGAAACTGGACTATGAACCAGACAGACGTTTTGATTCCTCTCCCTACAGACGTTTGATAAACATGGACAGGAAGAAACAGACAGATAACACAGGTGACCTGATAAGTAGGACAGGATGAGAGCTAAGTCAGCACTAACCGGCTATGAATAACTAAATTAAAACTTTTCAGGCTTGTAGCTGGCTCATCAGAGTTGTTTGCAAAGGTCACAATGTGCATTATTATCACCTGCTAACCAGAACGCAAAATAAACCCTTGCAGTGATAAAATTGTTTTTACATGATTTGCTTCAGTGGTTTAAATTTGGACCAAAATCATGCAACTGATTTTCAGTGTTAATTAAACATCCTTGTAAAGTCATGGTGATCTAATCCTAACACCGGAGCTTTCATGTTATAAATACTGTGTGCTAATCTTAGTTTAGTTTTTCTGCAAAGTTTTTATTTAAGGATTTTTTAAAGGTAAAGTGCTCATTTTTTTCTTTAGGATCATTAAGCAGTGGTCATCAAGCTATCCAAGTGACCCCCAAAACTCAGACAGAAGTATTAGATAAATACTCTTGATACCTAAAAGAACAAAAACATTTTACCTCTGCAAACTGGAAAGAAAGGGTAAGGAATTAGGATTACTGCTTAGAATAGAAAGAGGCCATGGTAATCAAAATAGCTTAGAAAACACTAAAGGTTACTGACATCTTTGAGTTCATGGTCTAAAATGGCTTTCATTACATGATAATTATTATTTTATTTTTCATCTAAATTAGTGCATCTTCAAAACATTGCACAATGAATCACTGTTTACACTTTAGTCCTCTATTGCCCACCCTTATGTATCTTTATCTTGCAGACAGTCTCATGACTTTGTAGATAATCAACATTCATTCTTCCTCCTATTTGTTTAAATAGGCCACTTTGTTTAAGACCTGGCATCTTTGCTGCACTTTTATTAAGACTGAAGGCCATTTTAACAATGATGCCTGTTGGAAATGGTGACAGAGTGCCTCTCCAATGAGTTTTCTAGGATCTGCTAGTCAAAGCCACTTATGTCCCCAGTAACTATTGCAGCCCCCAGCAAAGGAAGCCCTTTCCAGAGTCGAGGAATGTGCTTGCATCTTTGCATGTCTTAGATAATAGAAGCATGCTGTCAAGTTAGCATTCATGCAGTCAAATGTGTGCATGGACATGCAAACATTCATATTACACAGTAGATTTACAAATTGAGTGTGCAAATGCTGCGCAGGCTAACTCACTAACAAACACTTCAAAAACTGTGTACACTTCTGTTTTTGTGTCACTCTGTGCTCACAACACAAACTGGCCCCTGCTCTCTCTGCCTCTCTATGTTCATGTTTTCGTTTGTGTGCAGTGTTGAATCAGATGGAGGCAGCAGGCTGGTGCTTTCCAGTCTATGGCTGGTTTCAGTTTTCTTCTTGCGGTGGATGAGGACAGAGGGGGAGAGAGATCAGGAGAGCACGGGTAGAATTTGTGTATGAGTGTCTGTAAGTGTGTGTGATGAGGGGTAGTCTAGGGTGGGAGTGGAAGTCCAAGTGAGAAATTCCCACAGAATCTCAAGCTGGAATTGGACTGTACTTTTGTACAACGCATAAAACTTTCCTGGGAAACTGGAGTCTTAAAGATCCCCTTCAGTGAATATAAAGTTTCAATGTTGTGAACATGACCATAAATGCCAGAAGATATGCAAGCAGTCAGCTTGGCTGAGCGTTTATGCCTCTCAACTGCAGCATACTAACATCACTTTCAAACTCTTGGATTCAGACAGCCAAATAACAAACATAAGGAGCCAATCCCATCAACTTGCGAGGTTGGGCTTGACAGAGCCAGTGATCAGGACCAGGTTTTATCTGACATTTTAAATGTAAAAGTCTTGACTTTTAAACACAGTCACACAAGTTAATTTCAACAAAAACTACAGAAATTCACATTATTTTAAACAGAGTATGTGGAAAACATGGTAAAATCTGATGGGCAGACAAGCTAAGCTCTCTCCTACCATATGAATTACAATGTGCTTAAAGGTTATTGTGGAACATTTTCCTAGTATTGCCAAAATAATGGTAGCCTCACCCAGTTTAAAGTAATTCTTGCTTAGAAGCTACAAATGAGCACAACAATATAGATGTCAATGCTTTCCAGCTCTGTACAACTCTTTTTTAGAAAACAAAATAAAAGACAAAGCTGCTTTATATTATACAGTTGCCAAAAAACACAAATGTATATTGTTTCAAGAAATATATAATCTTAGTCTTCCGTTTCATGCAGCCTGGGGCAGCATGCCCACCTCTTCTCCATCTCATTCCCAGATTTCCAGTGTGAGTTGAATGAAATTCTCCATTTTATTCATGAAGTTACCCTCTGACTTCTCTCATTGCTTTCTGTCTCATTCTCCCGTACTTGCTCTCACAAACTCCTGCTCACATCTCCCTCCTCCTTCTCCTCCTC
Organism: Rhadinocentrus ornatus; assembly: GCA_037177495.1. Taxonomy (NCBI): domain Eukaryota; kingdom Metazoa; phylum Chordata; class Actinopteri; order Atheriniformes; family Melanotaeniidae; genus Rhadinocentrus; species Rhadinocentrus ornatus. The sequence continues at coordinate 16,375,663 of JBAMHW010000025.1, forward strand.
TTGCTCTTCGTCCTCTCCCACTTACTCTTTCCCTCCTCTTTGTATTTCTGACTACTCACTCACACAGCAGCGGAGGTGGACACTACACATGTCCCACTTCTCTCTCTGTCCCTCTCTCATTCTCTCTCGCGCTCTCTCCTGCTGTCACATTCCAGTTGTCTAAAGCTGGGTTTAACTTTCCCTCTTACTGAGCAAAGAAAGGAGAGCAAAGCTAAAAAGAGAAGAACCCTTTTTCTCTCCGGTTAAAAAGGAAGAAAAGAAGAGGAAACTCAATTTATATTTCATTTGGCTTAAAAAGGGGGAGTCACCATAAAGGAGCATACCTTCTTAAAGGGGCTATTCTTCTTTATCCTGCCTCCCTCCTTGTGTTTCCTTTTTGGGCAACGCACTCTCATTCTGGTCAGATCCATGGTGAACTGTTCACGTGAGCACTTGTGTTTACGGCAAAGCTGGTTCCAGCTCTCCTGGAGGGACAGAGAGGAGGAAGAGGAGAAAGAATCAAGGGGGGTTGTGTTTGACGAAGGCAACCAGCCGAACATGCATGCTTAAAGAGAAAGTTAATGCGTGGACCCTGGAGGATTTTCTGTTCAGCAATGTGTGTGTAAGTGTCACCCCGTCTTCTGTCTGAACACGCTGTTGAGTCTCTCTGAAGTCTTCTGCCTTCTTTCTGTTTTTAGAACTTTGACTCTCTGCTTCTCTTCCATTTTACAATTTTACAAACTTTAAACGTTTAAAAGTTGTTTTTGTACATGTTTTCCCTGAAATAAGACTTTTCTTTTACTCTTTTTTCTTGTTTTAGAGTTACCTTGTGTTATCCACAGGAATGTTTTCTAAGATGTGAGGATGCATGAGAGGATAAATTGGTTTGGAAGTCTGTGTTTTACTGTTTTTGCAAAACATGAGGAAAGAAGCATTTCAAAGCTAAGAGGTAGATTCATAATAGGGAGCTGCTAGTCTCACATGTGGAGAGTGGAGGTAAAGATCATTCACTTGCTGATTATGTCAGAGTGCATATATTGAACATGATTCTTCAGTCAGTAGTGGTACCTTTTCATAGTGGCAGTGAAACTCCTTGTTTGGATATTCTTCATTGTGTTCCTACTGTGTCAGCAGGTTTTTCTAATGAACAGGCTCATTTGGCAGGAGTTTAACTCGACTGTAATCAGCCACAGGGTGCGTAATATAGGAAAAGCAACAGAAGCAGTGAGTTGTTCACACACAGCAAATAATGAATGCTGAGTCAGAGCATCAAGCTCCTAGAAAATGTGTCAATTTAAATCTAAAACTCTTCACCATTTAAGAGTAAAACAAATTTAATACCACAGCCAAAGTTTTTTTTTCATGGTTGATAAATCTGCTAATTCAATTCAGTCCAAATCATGACGATATATTTGTTGCTATTCTCTAGTCTTTAGTCTTTTTTTTTTTGTCTAGCAGTTTCAAACTATCATCAGAATTACTTTTTTTTTGTTGTTGTTGTTTTTTGTTTTTTTGTTTTGTTTTATTTTAGCTGTGATTTTTTTCTCTCTGAGAAGATCTAAACACAAGATGATAAGGCATTGATTATTGTTTATCTCTCTATGCATCATCACATTTTTTTTACGGTTTACTTCGAGTTTGTCCAGATTATCTCCAGTTCAAACATCTGAGATTGGGCACGTAGGTTGCAGAAAAAAAAAAAAACATTCCTAAGATTTCTGAGGTTAAAAGTGACCTCTTTCCTGTGTCTTGTTAGCTGAATATTTTGTGTGTTTTGAACTTTACATCAGACAAGGCTGGCAGCCACAGTGCATTATTTTGTCACCTGCTGCTATAAGAAATTAATCTTTTATTTTATATTTTCACAATTGATTTGTTAATCAAAAATCACACTCGACAAGGTAATGGATGAAGATTTAAACCTGTTTGCTTCAACTAGTGGAGGCCCTGCTGTCACAAGCATGTTACAGTTATCAGTGGTGCCATGCAGGTTTTTTATATTTGTTTTTGAAGCTGTTGACTGTGTTTCCCAAACTGGTGACATCGTTGTGAGGTCACAGAAAGGCTTACCTGCTTACCTGCTGGAAAAAATCTGAGTGATTTCACACTTATGTCACCTGTCAAGTGCAACATATTCCCAAATTATTGTCTGTTTATTTTCTCGTACTGTAAGCTTTCCCATTATTTACCTTGTGTTTTTCTACAGAAGCCTGCTTTTACCTCCTAATGTTGCAGATGTAGCTTTTAGACCTCACGTCATCCCTCAAAAAGAGAAACTCAGTGAGCCACTGAGAACAGACAAAGGCAAAGTCAGTTCCTGAGCTCCAAAATGACTAAGTTGTTTAGATGGGTTCCAAATGGTGTGTGTTTTACTGCAAGTTGCGATTATGTGCAGGCTGTAGGTTTATGTTCCTGAATCATGTTTGTGCAATCAAAGGTGTGCGACTCTGTTTGCATGCGCATGCATCCACACCTACCTCTCCCAGTCAGCCAGATTTCTCTCGAACTGACACGCAGCCGTTCCCCTTTAACACCAGTTTGCAGTGCCGACCCGGTTCCTCCCAAACCACAAGAGACTCTTTGTAATTTAGTGTGTGGTTTATGTTAGGAGAAGAGGAGGGGAGGGGGCAGGCCAGAGTTTGATGGTAAAGAAACAGGACTTAGCCCAGAAGCGCACATTTCGATTAGCTGAATGTCGACTTGCCTCTGTTTGTTATTCCAGATTAGAACTCTGGACGTCTTTTGTAGATGGAAGGAGAGATTGAGATAACAGCAGAAATGATAAATGAGTTAAATGAATGGACTTCTCTGTTTTTCTCCTTTTCTTTGTCTCTCTATTGCACTCTATTTCCTCTGTGACTTCAAGTTTGACAATGCTGGGATAATCTTTGCTAACTTGTGTCCGGACCTTAGATAAGACTGACGGCTCAGTAGTAAAATAATTATTATTATTATTATTTTAAATCTTAGAAGCAGACCTTCTCTTTACCTGCTTAGTGCCTCCAGCTTCATTCCCCTCCATGCTTGCTGTTTCCACCACCCATTTATTCCCTTTCATTTTGCCCTTTTTTATAAAGTGGTTTCATTTACTTTGTCTAGTCTAAATGGAACCTGGCACTGTACTAAGCTTTGGTCTGGTTCTCTCACAGAAAAACTAAGCCCCTTCTGACCCCCCTCTTTCTTTTCTACCCTTGATTTGATTTTTATCCTTTTCTTCTCTGTTCTGTGTTTTTGAAACTCAGCATGCATTCCTAATGGCTTCAGCTCTCCTAGAGAGTTGTTTTCTTTTGCCTTCCTTCCTGTACTAACTTTCCTTACACCCTTCATTCCCTCTTTCTAGATTAACATTTCTTTAAGAAAATTTTTAAGATAACACGAGAGGATGAGGAGTTTTCCTTCCTGCCATTCTTCAGCACCAACATGCAGGTGCTTGCAGGTTGTACTGGGGTTCCTCTGTCCCTCATATATAACCCTATAATCCCCACCCCCACCTCATGAGTATCTGTATAGCCTTGGCCTGAGATTTTTTTTAAAAAAGAGTAGAGCATTCCCCCTATATCATTACACTCTCTCTAGTTTGCTATCATACCTGCTGGGAGCCCCAGTTTCAGTTTATGTACCACAATTCACAATATGAAAGCTTAATTTTTCCTTACTCTTTGTCCCAGTTCTTTGTACTTTAACAAGGATTGTATTTTTAACAGACTTCTCTGGTCTTCTCCTGAAGGACCAATATTTACTGGTCCTCTCATGTCTGGGTTATTGCCCGGACTGGTCGAGGATAGGTGGATTTGAGGAGCCTTGTAGCTTTAGGGAAAACGTTGTCTCTCAGTAAAGATTGTGGGGGTAAGTCCTCTGGATCATGATAGAATTTAAAGGTCATTGAGGTAAGAGAGGGGGAAAGTGGCTGAGGCTTTTGGTGTATGGACAAGGGTGAGTGGTAATCAACACTTGAGGATCTAGTAAGCACATATTTATTTCAGTGTTGTGCTACCATGAAGATTCATACAGAAAATAAGTCAAAACTTAGTCTTAGTTGACTTTAGTTTAAAGCCTCACTGTGAAGAACAATGTGCCTGAAACTTTATTCTAAACTTTATTATTTATGCCTTTCGAGTTCCCCTTTTGCTAGATTAATTTTCTCTCCAGGCCAGTCTGGTAAAGGTGAAGGACACTGCATCTCATAAAAGTCCTGTTAATTAAACCTGAGCATTGCATCATGTGGGAAAGAGACCCGAGTTGAGATGCATACCAGCTATGTGTGTTCATGCCAGTGTTTTGCCAAAGGTGTGTATGTTGGCTTAATTTTCTGACTAGATTGGTGTGTATGTTATAGACTAGTATCTGCCATTAAGTCTGAATGTTTTAACCTGCTCACAGTAAAAGATGGATACAGCTTGACACTGCAGTTTATATTTGGATCTTGTAAGACTCTTTTATGCATATAAACAAACCAGCAGTCAGAATACAATGTTGTCATTTTACATTTATAATGTATATATTTCTGAGCCAGAAAATTCTAGTATACCTCACACCGTATAGTGATGCTTTGTGAGAGATGTGCAGGTTTCTCATAGTTATATTTTATGTTAAACCAGATATTTTCCTAACTTTAAATAAATACAAACCTACCCAATTTGTTCCCTAAAACTAGAGAATTAAGTAAGAGTTTACATGTTCACCCTGTCCCTGTGGATCTCTCTGTCGGTTCAGGTTTCCACAATATAAATAAGTGCATGTTTGGTGATGTTTGGCGATCCTACAGCATGCACAATCACATTTATGGTTTGATTGTGCATGGTTGACTGTCTTTGTGTTGGTAAGTTTGAGCCAACAATTTTTTATGTAATTTAACAGTTGCTAAACATCACACCCTTTTATGCAACTGACTGGGCATCATTGCCTATTTAAACTTAAATTATGACTTAGGCAATTATGCTATGAGACTAACGATTTGTGTTCTGCTTGGTTCTAGCTTTTTACATCTGTTTGCTCCTCTTCTATTCTCTGTTCTCACTTACATTGTATGTTAATACAGGTAAATTCTCATTAATATAGTTCTAATCCACAAATTTTCCATTTTGCATTGCAAGGTCATTTTGTTAGCATAGCATTAGACGACAAAACAACCAACCAGCTAAGTTAAATACCATGTCTGTGCAGTGATTATGGCTGTATTTATGCTTAATAGTATAGTTTAAAGACACACTTAAAATGTCAAATTTTTTCTCTAACTTAAAAATGTCTGTCAGTTCCCATGTGCCAGATGCTGCTCAACTTTTCTGCTGTTTCTGTCATGCAGATGGCACTGTGGCTGCTTGAGCACAAGTCAGCCTCCCTGCTACTTTTCTGAAAGTAATGCATAAATCAAGGCGTCTACAATGCTCACATAGAGCAGACAGCAATATTGGAAGATCTTTTTCTGTGAAGTAGCTTCGGTTTAAAGGTGCACTACAGAACTTTTGCAATTTTACCCCTACTGATGGCTAATTTGGCATCCTGGAATTCTACCTGTGCTGTGTGCATTTAAAACAGTTTATATCTATTTGCCAGTGTATGACACAGTGCATAAAGCAAAAGTCAGCTGCAACGCCACGCAGAGTCCTGGATGAAAAAGTTTTTAAATGCAGTTTCTCAGCCTTGAAATGCCGCTGGGCAATGACGACTCCAGAAATGCACATATTAGATGTCTATGTGCCGTCAAATGAGTCCTGAACGTGGATTTTTAAAGTCACAAATATATTTAATGCATCTTTCAACTAAATTATGCTAGATTTTGCTTACTTTTTTAGGAAAATGCCACAGATGAGGTCTTAAAAGTATCCAAATCCAGCAGATTTTTGCACTAAACAGCTGCTGAGAAACAACATCTTTATAAATTCTTTATCTCAAGTGGTGTGAAACCTGATGTGGAAAATATCGGGAGAAAAAACCTGCGGCCTGTAAAAGATATGCAAAAGATACCTAAAATTAATCAGACATGTATTTGCACTAAAAGCTTTCACAATATTTTAGACACAAAGATTACTCATTTAAGGCAACCACATCAAGTAATGCATTTTTCTTCTTGGAGCAGCCTTTATTGACCTTAAAGTTTTTCATTTAACTCTTTGAAACAGGAAGTTGAATCCAAGTTTTCGAAAAATCCACGAGATATCATCTGAGCCAATCTAGGCAAAGACTCATGAATCCTAACAAAAGTAAAATTGCATCCTATGGTGTTTTTTCTTGGTGTAATTCAAGGATTCCACCTGTAGATTTTTCTTTTTCCAAATTAGACATAAAATTGAAAATGTATGTGCTAAAATGCACGTCCAAATTAAAGCAAAGCCATTAAACCTGGTAAAATATCAGGTGAATGTCCCTGATGTATGTGGCTAATTTCAAACAAAAAAATAATAGGGGAAAAAGCTTTCCTGCTTGGACCCTTGGTGACATCTTAAAACTGTTTTGCCTTTTGGTAATTGTATTTATGCAAATGACCACTTATTTCTTTTGGATCTGGGGTATGGAATAATGTTTGCATGGACTGGCATCAATTCTGCTGTTCTCTCCATGTTAACTGCAATGAAATAGCATGTGGTGTGTTTTTACAAGCCTCTCTTCGACTCTCCCCCACCCACCTTCCTCCCCCTTGGCTCACTCTGCCTCACCCCCATTAAACTCAATTTGTTCTGAGAGACGAGGATCATTTTGAGCCCAAAAACATGTGCTGCACGAGCGGAACAAGGCAGAGAAACTTGTTTTAGACAAGGATTTGGTCATTTAGTGGGGAAAAGAAAAGTTTGTTGGGTAACAGGAGGAGGAGGAGAGACATTCACAAAAAAGATATAGTTTAAATATATGGGTTGTGGGTACACCTACAGGTATGCTAACATGACAACAATAACAGCGCATTTTATTAATTAGCTGAATGGACAGGGAGAAAGAAAACAATATATTTAAAAAAGGAGGGGAGACAGAGGGCTCTCTGTCAAAGTATTTATGTCTTTGCTTGGCTGACTTCTTATTAAAAGTCTGGAGACTTTCAAAAAGCCCAAACACTCTTCAACAATCTACTGAGACTTCTAATAAAGGTTGAAATGTTATGCAGCAGGATTACAGGGAGCAAATTTAATGAAGATCTCAATGAAGAGGCTTTGAGAAGAGGTTTCTATCTGAACATGTGTTTTAAGCAAGGCGCATTTTGAAGGTTTTGGTGCACAGTAAACATGTGTTTTAGGTTGTGTTGCCTTAGTAGTTTTAGAAATTAGCAGACATGCTTAATGATGTCTGTAGATTTTACAGCCAAAGATTTTCTGAATGAAGCATTAAATGACAATCTATAGATGTGTGGCAGGTTTTTAGACAGTTGAAGGGAGAACATCTGTTTCAATGCGAATTTGTCCAAATAATATATAATAAAGCACTAAGCTTTATGGATAAGGTTTATTCTAGCCTTATCTTAACTTTAAAATGTTAAATAGTAAAAAATATTAAAAAGTATTCCAAAATGCACTTTATTATAGATTTAAATAAAATTTGAGTTTAGTGCTGATTTAGATGTGTTTGAGGTCAGCAAGTTAGCTGATTACACCTAAATATATCAGTTTGTGACTAAAAACCTGTAAAGGCTGCTTGAACATCACATGGTCTTGAGATGAGAGGTGTATAAAGATTAAGATCTGAGAACAGCGATTCAGAAAAACACACAGAGGACACAGAGTTGAAGTAAACATGTGATGAATCATGACCTCAAACAGTCAGGGTCAGTCCACTTATCAGCATGTCCTTTCTGGAGGGTGGCTCTACTCAACACAATATTGATCTTAAATTGTTGTTTTCAGGGTCAGAGGTTATCTGTAATCAGAAGCCTATGGGACGCATCTCTGTTTCAGGCAAAGGTTAGAAGGTTGAGCTGGAGGAAGTAAACTTCACACAATGTGTTTTGTGGTGTTTAATTATCATTTTGTTCGAGTGAGTGATAGGGGATGCAAATTCTTCCAGTCCGGTCTTTTTTTTAAGTGAGATTATTGCAAAGTATTAGCTGTATTTACTTTTTAGTATGTTGCAAATGACCAAATCAGTCTAAAAAAAATTCTCAATTTAACTTCTAGTGTTTTTTGTCACATCATGCATTGCTCGACAGCAGTGTTATTCCCTGAAGGCTTAAAATACATTTTCACTCATTGGGATGTGCCCAACAATCTGTCTTAAATAGCCTGCGGGCTCAGAACCCCAGCCTAACCCAGTACAGTAGAACCATGCTGGGTTGTTATTTAAAAATCTCCCAGAGAACTCCATGACTCTGATCATGAGCCAAAACCCACCGATCTGTGCTCCAAGCACCACCACAACCTCACTCCTTCCTATCCCTCCAACAGAGGAGGAAGAAATGATGGAATCAGGGATAGAGAAAGAAAAAGAAGCATTCACCATGGCCTTCTTTGGCATTTTTTCCCCCAACAGGCCATCTGTTTCCTGTCTGCAACATGACACCAGAGCCAGTTTGGGTTCTGCTAATTTTGAGGTGTGTGTGTGTGTGCTATTGTGGGGTGTATGATTAGTTACACCTAGTCGTTTATGATGGTACAAAGTGGCCCATGTGGTTGCATATGATTCAAGTGTGATATAATAGACATGCTTCACCCAAAGTGTGTGTGGAACCGCTGATTTCTGCATTACTGATTTATAATGAGTGTGATTTGATAATTCTTTTTTCTCTCTCAGATGTCAAGTCATTTAACACAGTTTTTCTCATTTCACATTTGCTTTAATGGATTAAAGTTAAATTGTGATCCTTTTTATTTCATTTTAAGTTAATAAAAATAGTTGTTTCATCAGACTGACCAGTGGTTAGACATTGGTTTTACTCCACTAATAACAGCACTAGATGTGGCAGGATGAAGCTGGATAATTCCTGTTCTTTTCTTTTACTCTTTCATGTTGGCAGCAGAATAAGAGAAGTAAAATATTATTGAATACTGAGCTTTAGTGTCTGTCCAGGTAGCCAGAAAGTTTGGATCTTGGCATTAGACGGTACAGCAAATGAAAAATATTATACCTTTTTTTTTAAAAAGACAAAAGTGGCTCTACTTCTCTTCTTTGTCTTTCACTTGTTCAATCCCTGTCTAAAGCTGTCTGATGAGTATTTTCCACCCCTGGGCCCTCACTGAAAAGCTGGACACCTCTCTCACAGTGTGCTTGCTTTTAATCACTGCACGTAAACGCATCCATGAGGTAAAGCTAAAGTCAGACCTCCAAGTTGTGCTTGGCGAAGCCACAGTCTATCCAGGGTCCAGTTGGACTGGCTATAGCCTCCGCTAAACTATCTCGATGTTGGAACGGTGATTTTATGTTTATCAAGATTTTAGTACATATCAAGTCTCTGTTAGATGAACGATCATTCCCAATCAGCAACCCTGTAAAAGAAGAATCAATCCTAACATTTCTGAAAGATAATCCATTAAGTTGACCAATGTTATTTGAAAAATCTATGAGATGGAGCTGTATGTAGGAACACAAGTAGGTGAATTAGTCTTGTTGTTCTCAAAGCAAGCACATCTGTAACTGAGGAGTTACAGATGTGTTCTATCCAGGCGTCACTGCTCACCTGCACCACACAAGTTTCCAGCAGTGAGAACAATATAGACAATCCTTTGTTTTGTGCTACTGGGAAGAAAAGGCAAATTCAGCCAATGTCTGTACCCAAGTCTCTTGATGTTGTCCCCTATTAATTCCTGAAGATTACGTTTTTTTAGCATTGTAAAAAAATCTTCATCAAGGAAAAGTTAAGGTAGCCCTTCTAGTCAATCAATGCAGATTTTTCAGTGAACAAAATGTGTTTGTCATCAGGTTTTAAAAAGATGAATAGCACATAGAAACTGTATGCATGTCAGAACGCTTTTTGTTGTAAAAATAAAAGACCTCATTTAAAAGATCAACACATGCTCTGTATTTTGATCAAAACATTTGTCCTCTGCCATTGTTAATAGTTGCCCTATAAAAGGTCAGTGCTGGTGAATTCGTGGGTGGTCCTCTACCTCTTATGAGAGCTATTTAAATATGAATGCTGGCTCTTTACAATTCAGGCAAATCTCTGAATTTAACAATATTCTGAAAAAATTCTGTTTCATGAAATACTGTTGTGAATTTATTCAGCAAATATCTATACTTGCTAACATACTTAGGGGTTTAAACTGAACATTAACACCACTTGTGTCTGCAGGCTGGATATATTTTGAAGGACTGAAAACTGGCATGGCACACTTACCAGCAGAACTAAAACATTAATACATTAGATCTTATATTCTAGATCTGAAATAAACAATAATTCACAGTTTTACAGGATGTTTTGAGCTAACTTTCTGGAGTCTTTCCCAACCTGCCAAAAATCTCCAACCCTATCTTTAAAAGCTTACTCCCACGTTCTGCATCTTTCTCTTTTTTGCAAGAGTTATTTTTATTCCTCATGCTCTTCCTTTTCTTTACATAACAGCTAAAAATAGGTTAGATTGTTTGTTTTGCAGCTAACTTGCCTTCATGACTCAAAGGGAAAGCCAACATTTTCCCCAAGCCTCCTACTCCTGCTTCCTGTGACTCAGGCAGGGATGTAGGTGCCACATTGGTTCCTCTGTAAAATGTGTCTTTGCAATACAGTGTCAAGTGTTAACCCATGGATCAGGGTTGGCTTGCGTGAGTCTGCTTTGTGTCATTTCTGCACAAAATGTTGTGAGAAAAGTCAACTGTTATAGATCAAATGGAATTTTTCTAACTCTGTAAGCCACATCTGGCCTGTTGTTATTTGATTACAACTGCAGCCATTAGATACTAGTAAGATTTTCAGCAGAGCTGGAATGAAAATGTTGAAATTGAAAACTGAGCGGTATGGGGTCGTCTCACATGCGACAACGGCTTGATTGTTTTAGGTACCAGCATTTGGATTTGTTTTAGCCCTTATAAATATAGGTAAATAAGCTACTTTTTTACTAGCTTCTACATTAATCTGTCATTTAGTCACACTGTATTTTTTATCATCCTCAATTTATATGTCCCAAGAGATCTAGTATTAGCCTAAAATATAAATGGATTGTGCCTGTTATTTTGAGTCAAAGTCAGAAGTTTATCAGTAAACATAAACAACAAACAAATACAGCCTTCATCCCCATTTGGGAAAATATGACACAACTTTTCCTTTGATTGTTCAAACTAACATGGGTGTCACCAGAGAGATTTAGACATTTATGTTTCCTAGTACTCTCACAGGATATCCCATATAGATACAAAGACTTGAGAAAGAGCTCTCAACCTCAGTTTCATTGTCTAATCAGGCATATAGCTGCACATGCAGGATCTCTGCTGGGTACTTCAGCCCCAGCAGCAGGTGTTTAATTTAAAGACAATTGTAAAAGTGTCTATATCTGACTCTGTGTCTCGCACTCCTTTTGGCTGGTCTCCCATGCTCTGTGTCTCCCCTCTGTTAACCCTGAGGACATGCTTCTCCATCTGTTGTGGCTCAAGCTGTTTTAAGACCATGGCTGAGTTGACTGGGGGAAACGGAGACAACCTATATGTGTCAGGAAATGTAGACAGCAGAACAGACAGGTATCCAGCTGTAAACAGTAAGCCTCTGCAGAGGAGAATGGAAATACTTAAAATCCACATTTAATGTAATCTTGGTAGCTGAATATCAATTGCACATGTGTAAGTGAAAGAAACTCACTCGGATTTGCCTTCATTTGCAATGAAACTTCAATGAAGATAGGAAATGTGTATAGTGGTTCTCCTCTGTTTTTCCTGTTTTATCTGTCCTCCCTTCCACTTGATTACAAACAGCTGCTGAATGTAAGCTGTGCTAGCACCTGCCTTAGCCTACGGCAAAGTCTAATTTTGGTGCTGCTTCTAACAATAGCACAAAGTAGAGTAATGTAAAAAACTGCTTTGATGGTCTGGCCATTCATTCTCTATGGATTTGGCCCCATCCAAACTGCATCCAGGATCAACACTCAATTGAATCAAATGCTTTCTCATTTTTTGTCCTATTTCCCCCAAATTATATTGCTTATATTGCGTTTGACAGGCCTTTATCAAAAAGAAAATCAACTGTAAGCAAAGGTTCAGTGTTATAGTGGCAGACTAAACAAAAGGTGTATAGTGTTAACTACGTGTATGTGCAGTGTATATTTTCAATGATTAGGCCAATGACAGACTTGGCCTGACCTAGACCTCACTGTCATTATCTCTCTCCAGGCCTGACCACCAATATAGCCCAGCTCTCTGTCAACACATGGAGAAAAAAAAATATATCTCCCTTTTTCATACATATGAAATCGAGCCAACTCCCACACAGCATTTTGAGCATGATGACGCTTAGGTTATCATTGGTTCTATGCCTGGGGAGTACAGTAAGGTATTACTTAGTCTAAGAGCTGTTGGTTGTAATTCACTCTCAGTTATGGTTTGTATAATTACCTGACAATGACAGAGCACTGGAGTACCTATGATAAACAATTTATATAACAGCCACGTGGTACCAGAAAGTCAAAGAATAGAGTGAAATGGCCTGCGCCAGATCATAAAGCACATAATGACACGCAGATGCTGAAGCAAACTGCTGAGTAATGCTGTTATGGATGTATCTCCCATTGTTAAGGACAGCAGCTTGTAATCTAATTCAGTTCTGAAAAGCCAGTGTGTAATAAAGAAGGTTTTAAACACTCCATGTGACTTTGAGGGTATATTGTCACAGGGCTCTTATAATCTGGTCTCTGCAGTGACTTTGCCTAAACTTAAAGCAAATGTCATTGTCATATTAACTATAGGTGGATTTTTTCTTAAATTGTACTTGACAGTTCCAGCTAAACTAGGCTAAAACTAAAGTGCGATTAGAAGATTCATATAAACATGGTTTAATGTCAGCACCATATTGTATTTGTCCCGGGTTTGTTAGTTGCTTTGATAGAATCAGCTCCATCAATGAGATCCTTTCACGTAGGTAAATGCTTACCACTGTTAATCTCTAAGGATCCTCTGTTGTTTATTTAAGCAGAACCAGTCATAGTTTATTAAAAACAACTGTATCTTGTAGGTTCATTGTGTTTAAATGTTACAATAAGTTGAAGTCTACTGTGCGATACAGATATTTACATGATACTGATAGGTTTATTCGGTATTGTGTAAGTTGTTTCTTTTGTTAAGTTTTTAGATCTTTATTTACAACTAACTCAACCCTATAAAATATTAGTGAAACTTTTTTGCCCTCCCAATCAGGACTCCCTGAAAGAAGAGTGCTTTAATGTTGCCAAGTGCTGATTTTATTAACTGCCTTGTGTGAGCAGCTGTTACTTCCAGCTAAAGATAGCTCCATTGTTTAGAACAGCCTTGACATACGTCAGAACATGCCTGGTCAATGTTGTTGCCTTTATGTCTAATTGTGCCCAGACAAGTCCTACCACTTTCTGCTCTCTCTGCTCCGTATCAGTGACAATAAACAACACGTCTCTGTCTTGGTTGTTTGCAGAAGATACTGCTATTTGGTGACTTCAGCAGCTCTGTCTCCCAATGAAAACTCAGCATCCCATTACCTCATAACTCTAATATGAAGGAGTGAGTTAAGGCGGGTGGCATGGTTTGATGATTCAGTGTTGTGTACATCCTTGTTGACCCAGCAAAACATCAGATAATGATAAGATTGTACTGACTTCAGCAATGAAGCGGTTTCTCCCACATTCAGCTGATAAAGACCTGGTTGTTTCCACATTAGAGCGTTTAGGCAGCTCTGGTCTGACAGAGCAGTTTGTGGCACAACAGCATATAGTGAGAGAAAATCATCCACTACCACTTGGCAGGCTTGGCTTCATTTATAACACAATCAGATACGTTCAGCACCTTCTCTTTCTGCATACCTCAAACTGAAGCTGAGTTTATGAATGTCATCAGTGTTTAAGGCTTAAAACGGAGCATATGTCTGTGTGGGGTCTGAAGGATAGCACCACAAATGAGTGATTTTCTCACTGGTTGTTATGATCCCACTCTGTCAACAGCACATCTATTTCTGTCACTGCATCTATGTTAATGATGCCAACTGTGTATGCACGGGCATGTGCTGTGTTTGAGGAGTTTTGAATAGCTAAAACAGCTGGGATTTTGGAGTTAAACTGAGTGTTGCTGGGAATAGAAAGCAGAGCCCGTGATGTGGCATCTGTACGTAAGAATGCATGTGAGCTTACATTTGCATTTGTGGTTATATCAAAGAAGAGGGATGTGTGTTATTCATTAAAGTGGCAAACGGGTAAGATTTATCCTCTTTTTTTTTTTATTTTTGCTTTGCATCTGAAAATAGGGCAAGGGGCTGAGAGGAGCAGGATGTGAGGTCAAACTATTCCCCAATATATCGCTATGTTGGAATGTTTTCCCATTCCATGATGACTTCAATTATAACACCATCCAGTTATATATTGGTCCACATGGATAATGCTGCATACCTCTGCTATTTTAAAGAATGTATATTTCATACAATCTTTCTTACACGAAGGCCTTGTCAGATTTAGCTTCTGCAAGGCAGGTAATTTTTTTAACTACTTTGTTCCTACAGGTTTTCTTGACATAGACAACTTCTTACATAGTAATTATATAATCATAATATATACATATTTTTATAATTATGAGTGAAATAAGCACTTTTTTCCCCTAACATTAGTTCCATAATAAAAGCAATTAGACATTTTTGCTAATAAAAACTCAAAAAGAAAAACCAAGATTCTTTGGGACACAGTGTAGCCATAAGAGCCATAAGAGCAAATGTGGGACACATTTGGGAAACAGTAATGCAGATACAGTTTACAGGTAATGCACTTTAAACTTCCAAAATTAACGAGATCCGTCCTCAAAGCTCCTCTAAAGTAACCACAATCCCTGTGTGTTGTAACTCTTACAACATACACACTTACCACCAAACCTAACAAAGTAATAAAGTAATTTGGATTGCATAAAACTAACATAAAAATTAAGCAGAACCAGAAAAAGCCCTCTGTGCAGATTACCAATCCCTTGGCGGAATTCACATTACTGGTACTAAATCCCATCTATTTTGTATACACAAGTCAGGAATGAGTGTGTTAATCATGTCTTCTGACTTGTTTACTTTCAGCCACCAAAGCACATTGACATTAGACAGATGGACATTTACAAAACCATTCATTCTCAAAGGCTGAGTCGGATGCAGTTCATTCATTTTGTGGTAGATAAACATGTCTCAGCTTGGTAAAGTGAGATGCTTTTATTTACAATTGTTTTGCTGTGCCATACTCATATAAGTTATACAGTTTTTGACTTTCTTTTAGAAGGCTGTCAAAAGTGTTCATACATACACACAGGCATGCACACTTAAATCCAATGGGCTATTGTCAGCTGGATGCTGTTAGAGTGTTACGCTGGGGGAGGGAGAGGAAGCATTCTCAACACCTTCAGCTTCTGCCCTATTCACCTTCTATGTTATTCTACAGGAATGCCATTAGCTAAGTGAAAAATGGCTGTGTCTGTGAGTGTGGTTTTCTGGATGGGTTCAGGACTGTGTGTGTGGGGTTGTCTGCATGCCTGAATGTGTCTGTTTGGGAAGCAAGACCCAAAAGAAAAGAAAATTTAAAATTTTTGTGAGTCCGTGTGTCCATAAACATTGATTGCAGTTTTTAAAGGCATTGCCGGCTTGTGTGCATCAAGCAAATGTTGAGCTTTAACCAGCACTTTAATGCTGTCGATTAAGTAGGCACTGGCTATGTGTGCTGATTGAAACCAGATGCTTTTACTCAGCTTTGTCTGTACTGCCCTTTGCCAGCCCATTGTCTCAGTAGTTTTGGTTTTTTTTTTCTCTAAAAATGTGCTACATGTGTTTAAGAAAAATGTATTTCCTAAGTTGTTAAGTGTTCTGTTGGCTAAGCATGTGTTTTCCACTTAACAGCAACATGTTACATGTATTTTTTATAAATAATCAATATCTGATTTGAAGCTAACTCTGGAGGTATATATACATGCATTTTTTATTTATTTTTTAAATTTAATTTTATTTTTTATTTTTTTATTTTATTGTGGAACAAAATCTGTTTCTCATAACTCTTTTTGCTTTTTCTCTTTAATCCAGCTGCAGTCAAGCTGCATTTGAACTTTACCAGCCAGAATTGAGTATAATTACATTGTGGACAGCTTAAAGACTATATTATAGAAAAGTCAGTGTAGATACAGTCATCTATTCTTTAGGGCAAAACTTCAGAGAGCTAAACCAGACTGAACATTAAAGCATGTCCCAAAATATATATACCCAAAACATTTAGTAACATACAGCAACTCGTGTACACTCATAAAAGCTAAAGTACATTCAAATTATTGGAAGAGGTTTGATCTCACCTCAGATAAAGGGTTGTTTAATATTTCATTATATCCTCTTCGGCTTACAGGGGTTTGTGTCAACTGTGTTCTGCAGTGGTAAGCACATGGCCCACAAACACAGACACACACACGCTCATGCACACACACACACACTTTGGTCTGCTGAGCCCAGTGAAAACAAAGCTGGGCTCTGCCAATGTAAACACAGACCATTGTTATGGGCACTCTTTCCCGCCTCGTATCTTCGCTCCCCGTGGTGCTCCAGGCCTCTGAGAGGTACAGCTCTGGCACTGGTATTGCTCAGTGGAGTTATATTAAGAATTGCAAGGAATCATTTGCCCTGCATTTATATGACCATGTCATTATAACACAGGCCATAGGGTGTGATTTATGTGCTTGGTTTCACTCCCTTGCACTCATTTTTCTCTTTTTTACTGGTTTGGTTTAACTGCTTGGCTTTTAAGTGTGGTTTGTGGCCATTTAGTTAGAGAAGTTTTAACGTTTTTACTGTTATTTTTAGATGAGCAGCAGTCAATATAATAAAAATTACACTGACTTGTCTAAACAAAGCCTATAGAAAACAGGAGGAACTGCTTATATTAAGAAATAGCATTAGACTATCCAGTATGGCAGTGTGTGTGCTTTTGTTTGTAACAGCGTGCCAATTAATTGTCCTGTAACTGCAAAAAAACATGTGTAAGAGAGAATGTATGTAACATTATGGCTTCTCTCAGCTGTCACCCTGAACCTCATGTGCAGCCAATTAGGACCAATCAGAAAGCTGTAATCAGGGTGTGGTGTGGGGATGGTGGCACTGTGGCAGTGGAGGAGTTTTAAGACCCATGATTAGTGTGTCAGACTGATGAGGAAGAACAGGGGGAGCTGGCAGGCAAAATCCTATTTCTTAATTTATTTAGGTACCTATTCGTTTTTATTTAATTTTTATTATTTTTACCTACTCACTTAGGGGTCTGTGTTTATTTAGTTTAGTCAAGCAGCTCTGGATAAAATAAGGTTTCATATTCCTGATTATTTTTTTCAACATATTTAGTTGACAGATTGGTGCGGTTTACCACATGACCTGATGCAATTACAGGGAGGCATTTAAATGAAAGAATATACTTTGCTATGGCTTGCAACATACCTGACACTTAGTGCTTTTGAGTGAACAGCACATTGAAACAGAGTCCAGAAATCATTTACTGTTACTGTTAAATTGAGGGCTGACATATACTTATAAAGTTTAAATGCAAAAGCAGATACAAGAACTGGTGACTTATGTCCTCTCAGCTGAATTTTAAACATCACGTGGCACGTTTAAATAAAGATTTGGATAGTGCACTAATGCACATCTGCCTTGTTTTTGTGTGGATAGTTTTTAAAAATCTGCAATGAATATACATACAATGTTTCTTGCATGTTTTCCCACCTTTTCAACTAAAACATGTTTCCACTCACAATAATTTCTGAGACAATGTTGCTGCATGTAGGACTATTGTAAGAATGGACCCTGTCGTGAAAGCTTGAAATGTCAGTGGTTAAATAAGCCTGTTCAGATTTTCATCATTGCTTACTGTAGGAAAAGTCTTGTAATGTGTCCAGGGTATAAGTAGTATCCTGTGACGGGAGGGAGTGTGGTCTGCTTAGCTCTTTCCTGCACTTTGATTGGCTCCTGGATCACTGCCAAAATACGGCTCTGGAAATTTGATCAGTATGTTTATTCTCTGACTTTTAAACAAATGGTTCATTTTTACCCTAAATCACATGTCACAATTTCACTGTTAGAGCTACTGTTGCCTCCAAAGCCAGGCAGCAGATTTTTCTTCATGACCTGTTTGTTTGTCCTGAGCGATAAACATGCAAAAACAACAGACGGCTGGACAGACTATAAACCGCTGTCGATCCAACAGGACAGACAAACATAGTGACCGGAGCGTGGCCTCCAAAACCACATGTGAGTGGGCAGGAATGTATAACCCACTCCACTGTGGGTTTGTGTCAGAAGGAAAGAGTGGTTGGGGGTTGAACATGGATGGGAAGGTGGGGGCAGCATAACTTTTGGGATTCGGCGTGCAACATCAGGAGGAGTTTGAGTCATGGCCACAATATTACACAATATATGTCTCCAACTGTCTTACTCACAAAATGATCTCTGAAGGCAGCTTTAAGTGTTCATTAACAGCACCTGCTGGTAGCTGTTTTTTCTCAACATATTTATGACTTTAACTTGGACTCTGGAATTTAATGGGAGAAATTATATATGTCTGGAAAAAAAACTATAGTTTGGTAATGCTTAAGATTTTTTTGATAAGTTGAAAACGACTTACTTAATCAAAGTTTAGTTCAGAAAAGAGCTTAAATGGTTAGTAATGTAAATTATTAATTTCCATAATTGAAGAAAGGATTTCTTTCAGCCTCTAATTGCTGCTTTTTGGACTGCAGCTCAGTCACGTTCTGCTGCTGTTGCCACTGCTGAACATAAGCGGCTAAAGTGCCATGTATCTCTTCTAGGACTTTATAGACGCAAAACCTGGAGCCAAAAGATGGTAAATATTAAAATTATTTCATTAAAATCCCCCCAAAATTGCAACAAATGTTAGTCTAGGTGCTGCTAACACAGTAATGAAACAATAGTCAAATTAACTAAAAAGTGTCTGCATAATACTGTATGTAAAACATGGATTAACCAGTCAATGCAACACTCAAAACTGAGTTTGTTATTTAGTTGTGAAGCTCTAGTTTTGAAATCAAACCTAAGAATGTACATCTGTGGATGTGGATGTGTCAGCCATGTAAACCAGGTAAATTTTTCAACCCTTTCAAGTTTCCCCATGTTTAGTAGATTTCAGACTAATCTCTAATATAATTAAGTTTATTCACATTCTCTCCACCTGCACACAATTCTCCACATTATGAATAAAAAAAACAGGCTTTTGGAGTAGTTTTGCCTTTAATTTGTCCCTTAATCAAATTCCTGTTACTTAATTAGAAAACACACAAACCAGTTTAAATGAGGTATCACACATGATGAAATGTGACAACAAAGTGAAAACCAACCAATAATGACAAGAGAATTTTTTCCAGAACTGTGATATGCTTCCGATCTTAGGACGTAGGAAAACATCTGCAGAAAGTGCTCCAAAAGCACATGTACCTGAATTATTCTTAAGTGTCTGATCTTGTAGGATTCTTCTAAGAGGAATAATTGAAACTTCCTGAGGAAGCTTGAAGGATAATTACTGAGAAGACGTAAGATTTCTGTTGTTGCTAAATCTACTTAAAATGAGAACTAAATGAAGTTTTATGTTAAGTGAATATTTTATGGTTTTATTTTCAGTAAACCAATAAAACACTCCAAAACCTGTTGCTGTTTTTGTTTTGTCATTGCATGGAATTGTTGATTTACTGATTGGTGAAGTTTTTCCTCTGTTTTTGGATGATAATAATAAAAATGTGAAAACCTTGAAAGATTGTGCACTGTAAAAACATAAATCCTTTTGTACAGACAGCTGTGTATTGCTGGCGTAAAGTTGGCCATTTAGACATCTTGTTTTGCAGAAATTTAGCCTGTTTTGGAGCCAAGCTCATATTTACATATAATACTTGGAATTTACAAGCATTAATATCATGTGAAATATACAGAACTTCCTAAATTTAAGTTTAGAAAGATAGAGGAGTGCACAAGAATGTAACTTATTAAATGCTTTTTCTGCTTCTTTTTAATCTCTGTCAATACTGCTCCTATTAATACAGTATATTTATGATGAATGAAATGTAATAATGGCAAGCTAATGTATTGGATAGGCTCTCTGAAGAAGAAGGGGGAAATAAATTACAGCTGTACATTTCCTTTTTAAATAACACATTGTCTAATCAAAATGTGATTTTTCTTTCATTTCCTCCTCCCTGAACTCCCTTCCTTTGCTCCGCCTTTCCTTCTCTTTGAAGTTCCAAAGAGATTGCTCCAGGAGCAAGACCCCAGACCACCAGTGTACCGCCCACCACCCAGTGCCTATGACCCTAACATAGTGGGAGACAGCCCTCCTGAAGAGAACTCAGTTAAAGGTCCTACCACAGTTCCAGGTGAGCAAAATGATAAACATACAAGTACATACATTCTCACATATGTAGAGTCAACCAAATTCTGGGAGAGCAGTAAACAGCTTCAAGGACTATCAGGCTTTAAGAGCAGCCATAATTTAGGTCTAGAGTCTAAGCATATATGTGTGTGTATATAAAATGTCACAAGTTCAACTGTTTCCATGTGTGTCCGAACATAGCCATTGCTTTTTTATCGTTAAGTCTTAAAAACATATCACTTTCCAAGAACCCATGATTGGACTACTTGTAACCACAGCCTCTTATAATGTCAAGCTCCCAAGGAGAGAAGTAAGGAGAAAACAGAGCAAGAACAATGAAATGGCAGGATGAAAAAGAAGAGACCCCAGCAAGGAAGAAAACTCATACAAAGCCTTATTCATGAGGGATGTTGGCCTGCATCCAACACACTAATTACTCAGCTCGGCTACCGGCTGGATACTGATTGGAAAGACACTGGAATGAATGAGAAGTTAGGAGAAGGAGAGAACAGAGGATGTTAGCTGCGCCACTGACCGCTTCTAATGCATGAATGGCTTCACTTTCTTGCCCTCCACCTACAGCTCATCTGAAAAAAACTGTTTCCATCTCTCATGTGATGGTGTGGCAGCAGAAGAAATGTGAAAAAGGGACACAGCAGTGATTTTAAACGAGAGAAGTTTTAATGCTGTACTGGAATGATGGAAAAAGATTGGTTCTCTCTGCTCGTTTTAGCATTTTAATAAGACTGTTAGAAACATTTGAGCCTTAGATGCCAAGGTAAGATCAATGTCATGCCATGCATCTATATGTCATGTGTGAACAACAGTATAGCAGTGTACCAAATTCTTTATCTACCTTTAACAGTTTTATGGCCATTTGTGTGTACACAGAGAGATTGTGGTTGTATGTTAGCTGAGGTGTGCACCACAGCCGTGGGTCCAGGTGGAAGCATTTACCTCCTCAGTGAGCAACTCCAGTCTAAACTGCATTTATCAGATAAAGACAGCATGACACACCTTAGAGACTCTGCAATTAGAGGTCGTTGGTGTGTGTGACAGTTCACCAAAGCAAGCTTACCTTCACCAATCAAAAATTCAAACAAGTAAATAACTATGCACCCACACGCTCTCAGATCTGTTGATCTCAGGTCAGAAAGCACAGTGCTGGTATTTATTTTGACACTGTGATTAGGTTGGTTTTCCAGTAGGGTGTTGATCATTTTACTGTGCTAAAACTGTAGAGGTTGCGCCATCCCTGCTGAAAAAAAGTAAAAGAGACCATACTCAAATGTCTAGGAATCCTTGTTTTTTAAACACAAGTCAAGCCCTCTTCTGACTGCTGTGACCGAGCAAGTTGTTGACCCGAGGCTTGTTTGCGTGCTCTTTACTTAAATGGTCTTGAAAACGTTACAATACAGAGTGAAAAAAGGAATTAATTAAATAAATTAAAGGTATTACTTACCTTTAAACAAGTCTAGCACAGTCAAAGACTAGTGTGCTCTCTGGGCTCCACAGCAATGATTAACAGTAAAAAAGAAACTTAATCTTAATGGACGGCTTGTTAAGCCAGAACCAATCAGAGACTTGAGGTCAAAGCAGCCTTAATTGTCTTCAGTTAAGCTTGTTAAATCCAATACTGTCTCATATTTAACCAAATCAACACTTTACCAACATTAACTAAATGGCTCTAACTCAGCTGTTCTCTTTTATAAATAAAAAAAACTCCTCTGAAATTTCAGGGTGCTTTTAAAGTTTTGTCAGAGCGCAAACATTTTCCATGTGGTTCTGCATCTCTTAATGACCTGAGTCAGAGTGAATTTGACCGCAGCGGATGTTGTGTTATCTACTGAATCTCACATTTCCCCGCTTACATCTGTTCATTTTAGGGAAAGCATATTTAAATCTTCTAAGAGACTTAAGATGACTCAGGTTTCTGTTTGATGTTGTTACAGTACACTCTTGTTTTACCATAAATCATTTACCATAAAGTTCCTCGTTCTAAAGGTCAGGGCCACAGATTCTGACTTCTTACATCCTCTCTGCATTTGAAATTATAACTTTTGTTTTTTACTTTAGTTAGGTTTGTGCCATTAAACTGCACTTTCTGTTCCTGTCATCTTTTTAGTAGATAGGATAAAGGTTCGGGAGACAAACCCCTTCAACGACAAGCCACCAGAAACCAAAGGAGGAGGAGGAGGAAGAGGAAGGGCAGGAGAAAGTCTTCTGCCACCATCAAGCATGAATCCTATAATTAACTCTACTTCTAGTGGAAACATGGCCCTCATCAGCAATGCTCTGGCAGCCTACACTTATATATCAGGTAGGACAACGTTTGTGAAATCTGATGTGGCATCCCATAATATAAAGACAAGGCTTTGAATGTGTTTTGACTTAGGAATGTCTCTACTAGAAGGATGCAGCATTGCATTGTCTTTGTCATCGTGAGCAGTGAAGCTCATCTTGTCTGTAAAAGCAACCTACACTTGCTTCTTAAATTTGAGTGTGAAGTTCTGTGTGTGCTACATGTGTGTGCTGATATTTTTGTTTAGATGAAATCCCCTGTTTAGCCTTCTTCCTGGGGCTCAAAGGTTGGGCACATGTGGGCTCAAGCAATGCAGATGTAAAGTAGAGATAACGGCCGAACACACTACACACTGTTGGTCACCTGCACCAGGCAGTTGCTGATAAAAACTCTAGAAAATTTTCGGTGCTTCCTGTTTTACTACATCCTATTTTGAGACTCAGTCTATACATACTTTACTGCTGTGTGCATGCAGTTAAATAAGCATACGAGACATATGCTGTAAATTGGCTGTAGTAGTAAATCTGCTTGCCCAACTTTTTCTCACATACCTAATCCTCTTTAATATTTTATTGTCCATGTGCAACCTTTATTATGGAGAGGAATATCTGCCAGAAAAAGTTGACCAAAATGCTTTTTAAAGATACATTTATTTTGTTCCCTTTTCTATTTGGAGCTGTGTAATGACACAAATGGAAAGAAATGTACTGAGCTGACTTCTGCTGCAGCTGAGCTAAATGTAAACAGCCAGTTAGAGCCAAACCACTGGGATGATTGTATAGGAATCCTGCTTAAAGACTAGCAAAACTGCTACAGTCTGGGTGAGCTGTAAGGGTTTGGGTGAATACAGGCAAAGAAGCAAGGAATAACTGCAGGTATAAGAAGGGGAGATCTCTTAAGCAGACCTCAGACTTTAGTTCTGTCAGTGGTTATACGCAAATCTACATTCATTAAAAAAAGAAAAAAAGAAGATATTAAGGTGATTAAAAAAGAGACTTGTTTGTGAGAATGAAGAGAAAAAGACAAATAAAAGCATCATCGTAACTGCAGTCAAATTAGATACTAAGCCAGTATTCATTAACATCCAATAAAACAAGAGTGGCTAAACAGGTCAGTAAAAGATAAAACAAAAACTCATCTACTGTCAGAAAGATGCAATCAAATGTTTGAAGTGTTTTCAGTTAGAACTCAACTAAAAGTAACATTTCCTTCCCTGACTTCCACACTCTTTTCCTCTCTACAACAGACCACCCAGAGAGGGCTGCATTATTCTTTGTCTGTGGAGTGTGTTTGGGTCTCTTCCTCACTCTCTTCGCCTTGGTGGTCCAAATCTCCTGTCGCACCGACTGCCAACCCCACCAGCGGTCTCCCGCCAAGAAACGACAGCATCCCGCTGAGTCGTCTTCTGACTCCAGTGACTCGGACTCAGACTGGGACACCACCTCAGACTTGTCGGCACGGAGACACAGACGCTTTGAGCGCACGCTTAACATGAACGTGTTCACGTCTGCAGAGGAGCTGGAAAGAGCGCAGCGGCTTGAGGAAAGAGAACGAATCATCCGTGAGATCTGGATGAACGGGCAGCCGGACATACCAGGGACACGAAGCCTCAATCGGTATTACTAAGGACTGCTTAGGGACTTTAAGAAGAAGGCTTACTTAACTTGAACAGAATTTAGGACACACTTGGGTTAGAGGGGAAAGAGACAAGGTCTACGTGGAGCTTTACGAGCAAGCTTCCAATAGCAACCATGGACTCTGATGTGAACAGAGGAAGTTCCCCCCCTCTGCTGTTTTGCATGTTTCTGTGGGCATCATAAGCTGTACACCCTTCAGTCAAACAATAAACTCCCACTCTGCATGGCAAGCTTGCCTCTTATCTGGCTTGTACTGCCGGAAGTGAGAGGTGAAAGGCTACACTGACTTGCCGGTGACCTCAGCATTTATTTGAAGTGGGGATTTATAGGTTGCTGCCTTAGACTTACACAGGCCTGCAGAGACTATACAGCAACTGAAGGACCAAGGCCTCACATTGGTCTGTTTTATACAGAATGCAAGGCAGCTGGGAGAGACTATGACACTTGGAGCTTTATGCTCGCTACACTCCAGTATTCAAGTGTGAACTTTAACAGAGGGGCTTTTAGTGCGCTTGACAATGACACAGAGTAAGACAATCTTTCCACAGTGAACAGCCATGCTGCCTTTTGAGCTTTATAAAACCAAAAGATTGTGTGTGTGAGTGTGTGTGTGTGTGTGTGTGTGTGAAAGAGAGAGTGTGTGTGCAGGGGATGTCATCTCAACCCCTTGTAAAATATATTTTATAATATTTAATAGTTTATTGATGTGTATTTTTTGTTCTCAAGTATGTTTTATTATGAGATATTTTTATACTTGGCGAAGGTTATTTGGCACCTCAGGGATGCAATCCTAGTGTTTCTGTGTTTGGATGATGTGCTCTCTTCCTAAGGAGGGAATTGGCCAAATTAAATAGTTCTGTAAACATTTAATGAAAATAATTAGAAATATGAGATAGCAAGCCTCAAAGAGGTATTATTTGTGATTTAGCCTTATTTTTGAGACAGTAATTCACATTGCAGTGCCTTTTCTAGCTATAAAGTCATTGTTAAAATTGCAGCAGGTGTGTCTCTCAGTAACTGGTCAGTTTATTTAGTAATTGGAAATTCTAAATTGATCTTATTAAATTTGTATTCCCATTTTTAAACTTTGTGGCTATGCTGAAATAGAGTTTGTGTAAAATCTAAATGTTTCTGTTGAAATATTGCACTTGCTATCTTATCTGATGTTAATGTAAAATACCAGAATATGTCAATTATGTACTGGTGCTTTTGCAAGAAATGATTTACCGGTCCTAAAGTTATCAAATACTGTGTGGACTTCAGGCCTGGTGTACACTTTTCTATTATTTGAAAGCTATAAGTGCTAAACAGATGTCTGTGGTAATTGTTGCTCACCGCCATCTAAAGAAGGAACCAGCACTGCAGGGAAAAAAAGTTCAAAGTGGATATATAAAGTGCTTCTCTTTGATAACGTTGCCAGTTTGATCATATAAGCTACCGTTATCCCAGTTCTGTGTGTGTTTCCTTGGATTCAAGCATTTGAGAAATTATAGTTTTTATTAAAAAAAAGGAGAAAAAAAACTTTGTATTTCCTTGAGTTAAAGTAAAAAATATATGACAGGATCATCCTCATGAAGACTATCACTCTAAATAGCCTTTTCTTTTTCTCAAGTTTGAAAGGAATGGAAATGTGCTAATAACTAGTAATGTAAGACTAAAATATGAATCCTATGCTTGGAATACACTGTATAAAAATAAACTTGCCATTGATATTTTTTGTAATTTTTAAAATCTTCTATTATTAATTTGAAAATTTAAGAAAAAAGACTGCAAACTACAAGCAAAGCAAGCAAATAAATTAATAGCTTTAATAGCGAAAATATGCAAAGTAAACAAACAGAACTGCTTATGAAGCAAGCGCTTGAAAGTAATGGAAATGTGATTTTATAGCGTCCCCTGGTGGAAGAATTTCGACTCTACAGCTTGTATGAATGGAGAGCCATACTTCACCATAAAGTTTAAGTAGTATTGTTTTAGTCACCTTGTAACTACACAAACTAATTACAGAAATATTTGGAAAGCTGTAGCCTACTAAATAAGGAACTTATTAGAAATACAATTTATTTATGTATTGTCCCCCTCGTTTTATTAATCAGTTTCTCGAATATACGGCTATTATTTTTATGTCCTTAAATTGACATCTGGGATTTATTTATGTCAATTTTAAGCAAAAAAAAAAAAAAAAAAAAAGGGAAAAAAAAGATTCTTTCTTGTTTTTTAAATGTTGAAATTGCTGCGGTTCTGTTGTTACCATGGATACCACAAACATAGCCTTCGCAACCAGCAACATTTTACGTTCTCAAAGAAGACAAATAGCCAAAGATTTATTTATTTATTTATTTTTTCTTTAAAGAGGATTTAAGATCAGACCGGAAATGTCTTTTAAGTGGAACAATGGTTTACCATTTTTACCGGGTTATACATTTCGAGATGTAGCGGTAAGATCAAAACCTCCATGCATGAAATTAGCTACCTGGAAAGTAAAGCTAACGTTAGCGTTTGACCGACATTAACTTATATGCCTAAGCACATTCACTATTGTTTTTCTGTTGTAATATCACCATTTTGGGGGGAAAAAAACAGCAACAAAAAAAAAACTTTTTGGTGATATTCTAATTTATTGAGATGCACCTGTATTTACTATAAGCAGATGAGGCTGAGGCACAGTATTAAATTACTGTGGTCTGGCAAATGCTTGGTGTCCAAACCAATTGCCATGTACAGTATATGAAGAAACCGACTACAGACTATGAACTAGCATTAGCATTAAGAGTGCCACCACCTTTTCTGGACCTGAGCTCATTTTGAGGTCATGCAAGGCCAATCCAGCTTGTTGATGGCAAGTTCCAAAACCAGTATCTGTGGTTCATCAAGACAATGCAAAACCCCATTTTGAATAATTAGAATAACATGGTTCTGTAGTAAAAAAGTGTAAGTGTTATATATTTTACACATTAAAAATATTTAATGCTATGTTAAAAACATAAATAAATAACTGAAACAATCATTTACAAAAAGAGGGGGAAAAAAGATGTACCCCCAAAAAACACTGTTCAGCAGCTGAAATCTTTCATTATGCATTGTTAACCTGCCTCCAATTCCTTTTTTTTTTTTTTTTTTTTTTTAATACTGGCCTAAATTCAATATAGGAAAATTATTTTTCAGAAAACAAAATTTCTGTTTAAGTATTTAAAGATTTTAATAGGCTTTTAATAAATTGCAAATATTCGTTTCTCTCATTTTATTAAAACACAATATTGTTTAGGTCTTTGAGCAAAGAACATGTGTTTGAATTTATATTTTTTCTATGATTTACTTTGAAGTCTGCCTTCCATCGACCCCAGACATTGCTCTATAAGAATGGCTACTCCTTGCCTCAGCGGCCCTCTGTGGGCATTGGCCTGGATCCACTTTTATCAGAGCAGCTACTTCAGGAAGAGATCAGTGAGCTGACCTTTGAGGAACTAAAGATGACATATGGCCCTTCTGAACAGAAAGTTTATAAAGAATTTGTTCCGGTTCATGTGGCCCTTGACAAAAAGGTCTGGTAATACCAAGAATATCAGGACTAATAAAGAATTTATCACTTTCCAATTAAAAACTTAAGTAATTTGTTGTCCTTCACGTGGTTGCCATGTAGGTACTTTGCTTTTATGCATACTTCATGGAGGACATATTATTTTCCCCTGAAGAGGAGAACCGCGTGCGCAACGTAATCATTTACTACTACCTTGAGGATGATAGCATGTGCATCATTGAGCCTTTGGTGGAGAACTCTGGGCTAATGCAGGGGAAGCGAATCAAACGTCATCGTCTGCCAAAGAATGAATGTGGAGAGCATTATCACTGGAAAGACCTCAACCTGGGTTTGGATATGGAGGCTTATGGAGTCAAGTACCACATCACGCATTGTGATGCTTTCACAAAGGTACAATACTCATCTGTATGAGTGCTCTCTCTTTCTGACAAAACATTTCATGTGAGTTGGAATTCTGCTATTGTAAATATGCTTACTGTTTGTTCTTTCATTCACTGCACAGGAATTTATGGAAAGCAAAGGCATTGTTTTGAATAATCCAGAGCCAATGCAAGAGGATCTTTACAGCAAATCTCGCAAAAATCCAACTCCTTGCCATATTACTCCTTCCAGCTTTGACCAAATGCACTGGGATCTTACTATGGACGGCAAGGTAAATTAAATTGCCTCTGTTTCTAATTCACTGGGCAACCATCATCAATATACATCTGGATGCCTACAGTATTAACAGAAAAGAGGACAACAATTACATTTGTGCAAGTTATTCAGAAAATAACAATTGTCTTCTCGTATAGTTCATGAAAACACAATATCATGGTATTATGCTGGCTTCTTACAAAAATTTATCTACACTTTTTTTTGTATCTGCAAATGTATATAGAAATTAAAAAACGATTTATAGAAAAACAGTCAAGGCAGGTGTTAGCAACAAAGCTTTTGGACCCCTAAAAGGTTTTTTTAAAATGTAGATCAGTCCCAAAAATAAATAATATTTAATTTGGAGTTCTAGTTAATAACTGTTTATTAATTTAACAACGTGTTAAACTTGAGCATACACTATTCTTATTTTAGATTAAGACGATGCAGTTGCAAAAAGATATAAAAAACAACGTGGTTTTTCTTTTTATTCTGAAGCTTTATGGTCCTACACAACATTAAAAAAAGAAGGAAAAGAAAAAAGTCATAACGTTGTCTTTTAAATCATTTGACACATTTTGAAGGATGTGGTTTGACCTCCATGGTAACTAACATCCTGTAATTCTTCTGTTCATATGCAGCCATAAACTTAATATTAGAAATATAACCTGTAAACCAATAATTTGATGTTGAATAATGCTCTAAAAAGAAGTTTAATTCCTGAAACAGCATCTGGGATTTTTATCAGGTTCTTCGTTTCTTTGCCCTGTGGGACAATTCAGACCCTCAGTTCAAAAATGCCTCGACTGTTACCATCCTCTATTACCTGGTGGATGACACAGTGGAGATCAGAGAGGTCCATGAACCCAACAATGGCCGAGATCCCTTCCCTATTATGATGGGCAGACGTAGGATACCTAAGAAACTCAAATCAGGTAAAATGTGTCATTTCAGTTTTGTAGTTAATGCTACACAAACTGTAGACATGTTTGGGTCATTTTAAAATCTTTTCTCAAAATACTTATGTAGGCTACTAAAAAGTCATCCCATGACACACATCAACTAAAGAGATTAGATGATGGCGTTGTCCTTATAGGATTTGCATAAGAAAAAAATATCTTGTTTACTTGCTACTTAACTGGCTTCTTAATTCCTTAGAGACTTTTCCTAGCTGTGTGATGGAAGTGTCCAAAAAAGATGTAGAAGACTACTTCTCCCCGAAAGACTTCCACCTGGGTCAAACAATCAAGCTAATGGGACATTGCTTCCTGCTGAATGACTGTGATTATTTCACAAAAGAATATTACCAGAAGAACTACCCGGACAGGAATCTAGAGCCACTTAAGAAGGTTGAGGTGATTCAGGAGAAGAAGGTGAGAAATTGAATGATTAATATACACTGCTGGGATAGGCTCCAGCTCACCCCGCGACCCCTAATAGGAACAAGCGGTACAGATAATGACATGACATGAC
>JBAMHW010000025.1:16419738-16444048 GCA_037177495.1 Rhadinocentrus ornatus
AGATAGATAGATAGATAGATAGATAGATAGATAGATAGATAGATAGATAGATAGATAGATAGATAGATAGATAGAGTACTTAAATTAGTCTTGTCAAGGACTCAGAGTATTGCATCTAAGTGGCAGCACAGTATTTTTTATCTTCAGGGAATGGTATACCTCCAGAGGACAAAAGGACACTTTGTACACGTTCATGCATCTTTCTAATAGCCTGACCTTGCCCCATTGATCCACTGTTTGGGGAGACATAACACTGGGTTATATGTTTTTAACGCACACTCCAGATAGGTATTATTAATGACATCAGTCCTAAT
Organism: Rhadinocentrus ornatus; assembly: GCA_037177495.1. Taxonomy (NCBI): domain Eukaryota; kingdom Metazoa; phylum Chordata; class Actinopteri; order Atheriniformes; family Melanotaeniidae; genus Rhadinocentrus; species Rhadinocentrus ornatus. The sequence continues at coordinate 16,420,053 of JBAMHW010000025.1, forward strand.
AATATTCTAATGTTGAGTGCAAGACAAATCTGAAATATCTGAATCAGTGGAGTTAATGTAAACCAATAGATATATTATCGTTAACTTTGGTCAGTAATTAAATTGAATAAACCTTGACTATGAAATCCATTTGGATGACCCCTGTAGGTCTTCAGGCCACAGTTTGGCCAGTTCAGCGTCCAGCCGGGCTAAACATTAGTCATTATGTATTGCTATGCGTTAACAAACGCCAATCAGATTTCCCAGTTCGCTGGTTATGGCTGTATAATAGCATCTGTGTTTCTATCTGAACTACGGCTGTTGCTGACAAGAACTCCAGCATGAAGCACGCGTTTAGACTAAAAGCATTTTCTGTTCGTTTTAGCTTAAATATCCCCGCCAAACCACATATTCTTACAAGCTATTTTGTCACAGCATCAAGTTTTAGCGCCTACACTAACAAGCTAGCATCCCGCTAGCGCGCGGAATTCTATGCCCACTTACGAGCACTCCGTTCGGCGATGATAACCAGCGCCGACACGCCAAGCAGAGCCGCCTGGCACCACTGTATCCAGCAGCTGCTCCGCCGGGCCACCGACGGCATCCGGCGGGCTACCGCTCCAGCAGCAGCGTTTATCATGGTGCGGATATGTAGCAGCCAGAGTAAACCGGTGACATTATACTGGACATCCTTCACACCGGGTGCATCCGCTCCATTCTTCTTCTTCTTCTCCCGCTGCCTGTCCCTCTGTCAAAATATATGACGTCAGTGGACGGTTTAAAGAGTCATCCGTAGCAGACTGTTCCGCTGTGACAGTCCAGAGCTCCCCTTCTCTCTTTTCTCCTACCTCAGCTTTTTCTTTTCATAGTTTCTTTCACTGGAGATATTTAGAAATTAACTGCCTGATGATAGAGGGGATAGTTTTATTTATTTATTTATTTATTTGTTTGTTTGTTTAATTGTACTGATCTGTCTGAATTCCTTACCAATCCAGATAGATCAGGTCACTTTACTGGGGGAATTTTGAATATACTTTTGGTCATTCTTCCTTAATTTCTTTTCACCCATTGATGAGAAGTTCAACAACAGCTGGTAGGCTCTCTGTGACCCGATCTGCAGTGTATCATCAGCATCAGAGCCTCAGAGCCATGTTCTGTAGGCGTCAAAGGTTGACCACTTTAAACTTTTTTCCACCTAAAACCATTTTAACTTGTAATGAGAGTATCACAGAAGGAGGCTGCTTAGTTATTTAGGGTGCATGCTCTACAGCAGCTATACACATTAAAAAATAAATAAATAAATAAATGTTTGACCTGTTTCTAAAACACCGGGGCGCTGTATAGAATGCGAATATAAAAAGAGTAAAGTAAGAGTTGTCATTTATTTAAAAACTACATTTTATTAAAAGCTGCACAAAAAACAATGTCTAAATTTTTTTTAAACAGAAAAAAAATACAAAAAACGGTGCATTGGCCAAAAATATGTTAATATCCTTCAACATTAATGATGCAAATGTGCCATCTATTCCACGTACAATAATGCAATTCAATATCACATATGCTGGCGTTTGAGCTGTGCACTGATAACAAGCCCATGTGAGCCCATTATTACTGAAAAGAGAACAGTTTTGAACTTTACCTCAGTCTCTCTCAAATAATCTCTGAGATGCTGTTGGTAAAAATGTATTAATTTATTTCAATGGTACATTTTTAACGTGTGGATGTAGAAATTAACTTTGTTTTTTTGTTCCCTGAAAAGTGTTTCCGCCACAGCAACTTTGTGTAAATGATGAAATGGTGGAAACTCCGTACCCATATTATCATCTGATAGCTTCAGCATCTCTGTATTGCTCTTTATGCACCCAGTCATGTTGCTAATTAGTGTAATCTTTTGTGGGTGGAATGTCTATCACCTGAATAATATTGAAACTGTCAAAAAAAACATGTAAACGTGTAAAATTACACTCAGAACATTGCTCTCATTGAAGATAATTTTCATTTGGGGTGTGTTTCTTCAAGGGGAATTGCTGATACTTACCAGTGAAGAATATCCCAAGACTCATAACAGGATGTTTATCTGCATCACCAACACCCCACATGAGCTGAGTACACTCACACAAAGGCAACTATGTATGCCATGCACGAACAATTGAGGTTTCTTCTGTGTTGTCACTTCAGCAGTTAGCCCACTTACACTATTCACAGTCATGCTTGCACAGTCATTTTTACTTTAATCAGGGCAACATAAATCACACATAATCGGGAACTCTTAATAACGCACAATGAAACCACAAAGTAAAATCTTATATGCATAACCATGTTTAGTTTTTGTTCCATCAAGATGTTCCAGAGATACAAAACAAGATAGCTGAAAATGTTACAATTTAATGCTTTTATGCATGTTAGATTAAAATCGTCAACTTAATAAATTAACAAAGATTTAGACATAAAATCAATCAAGTCACTTTTCCCAGGCCACTGTGGCAGAGTTTTGACTCTTCATAAGCTGCAGTCCCTGTAGAGAATAAGCTAGGCAATCCATGATTGAGATAAGGCTTTACGACAAATAGGGCAGTAACAGACAGCTGCTGAGTTGACCCGTAAGGATTATTAGGTTGGATTAGCAGGCAGTCTTAAGTCGTTGAAATGCAGCCCGACTCCAGCTTGATGCTTGTTGGATTCAGACATATAGGGCTGTCATGATGCAGCTTAGCACCAGAACACTCCTTTATTAATCTGTAGATGCTCATCTCATTCTCCTCTCAGGTACCATCCTGGTGGCCTGAGACAGGATTCTCCATCTTCTGGATCAGGTCAATCACATTCCTGCTGTCCATGTCAACCTCTGCAGCCATGACTTCAAGCTCCTCTGCAGCCTCACTCATGTCAAACCTCTCTATCTTTGAGTTGATCTGATGTAGTTCCTCTGGCGTGTGTTTGCAGGAGGCTGAGGGGGAGAGAGGGCAAAAGCCTTGAAGATGAACCTGCAGGCTGCAGTAGTGGAGATAAGCACAGGAGCAGCAAGGACAGCGGTGAGGACGCTCTTCAGTGTGCAGGCGTTTGTGAAGCTTGAGGTGGATGAACTGAGTGAACCGGGCTGGGCAGAGCTTGCATTGGTAAGGTCTCTCACCTGAGTGTAGCCTTTGGTGGGTCTTTAAGTTGCTAGTGCTGCTAAATCTCTTATGGCACACCTGTTTAGATACAGAGCAGACATCTTCAGTCCTTTCCTATAGCTTTTGTTAAATGTGTAAAAGTCTCTAGCTTGTTTGCGATCTTTGTTCTAAGTTAAAGCTGCATATCTAAAGCACATTTCCAAAATGTAAAACCTGCAATCTTACCTTGCACTCATGGGGCTTCTCTCCTGTGTGAACCAGATAGTGTTTTTGGAGGTGTGCCAGCTGAGTGAAGTTTTTGTTGCACATCTGACACTTAAAGGGACGCTCACCACTGTGCACTCGCAGATGGACCTGAGAACCACATATTGATAAAACTTAATACCACGCTCTTCTATTATTGCATGAACCATCTGGTTGGCATTTTTCCTCCAAGATACTAACCTTGAGGTTGGACAGCTGCCCAAAGATCTTTCCACAGATGTTGCACTCATACCGGATCTTTCCATTCTGCCTGGTGAGAGGGTAGGACAGGGTTTTGTAGCCAATGAGCTGCCCTACTTGCTTTGTCCTCCTGAGGTCCATTGCATCTTCATTATTTCTTTGAGTGGCTGAGGTAGGTTTGAAAGGAAGGCAGTTCGAGGAGGCAGCCATGCCCACTGGTGGTGAGCATCCTCCAGGTACAAGAGAGGGGATTGCTCCATGGTGTTCAGTATCGACGGGTGCGGTACTGGCTTTAATGGGTATCATGAAGTCTGTGTGAACATTGCTGCAAGAAGAGTGTTTAAAATCTTTGAGGTCATTTGAAGGATTCCTGAGGTAGTTTGTCCTTTGGGATGCAAGGTCCTTGCTGGCTTTGTGTTCGCTGGTTGGTGAAAGAATGAGGTCTTGTTTGGAATCAGATCGCACATATGTCAAGTCTTTGCAATCACCTGCCAAAGGATGTAGGAGATGTGCATAGTTGTCAAAAGGCAAGAAATTAGATGACAGAGGCTTTAACTGACCACTGTGGAATGGGTGTGAATGAGGTAGAAAGCCAACTGAGTAGTGAGGCAGTAGATAGGGACTATGTCTGAGAGCAGACTGGAAAAAATCTGGCACAGATGTCTCTTGGGAAGGTTTGACTTTAACAGAGTCCTGATTGTGCTGAAAGGTGAAGTGCAAATGTGTAGGGAAAGGTCTGCTTAGTGCTGGCCTTTTGGCAGGAGGAGGGCTGCAGGATGGCAATGATGGCAGAGATTCATATCTGTGGCCATGGATGGATTCTGATAAGGATTGAATTGGGTAGACACTGGGACACAGAGGAAAAACTGTTGGAACATTAATCTGAGATAGAGGACCATCCAGACATCTGTTAAAGGCAGACAAAGATTTGGAGGACTCCTCTCGGAGGATCTCAGAGACGGTGTGTCCTCGTTTTCCTGTAGTTTTCTCATGGACCTCATTCTGTTCTGTTAGACAAAAAAACAGTAAGGAGATGACATCAGAAACCAGCATCATAGTTCCATTCAGTGTCACATACTAATAAGATTATCATACAAATGCATTCATTGTTTAAATCCCAAACAATTTTAAATTCAAAAGCAGCTACTCCTACCCAACCAAATGATTTATTCTAAAAACACTATATTTGTATTTTATCAGGTGTCTGGCTCTCTCAAACCTTTGAACTCCATTAAAGAGGGCTTCGGAAGCAAAACAAAGGGATCAGATTAGGATGCAGATAGCATTAAGTCAGTGAATACAGTATGTTATCTGCATTAGATGCAGTTCAGTTCAGTGTATTTTCTATCAGAGGTAGAGCAGGACACAAGAAACAACCTTTAATCCAAATTAGTTATGAGTCACAGATTTTACCCAGACTTTAAATAGATGGAGTAAAAACCTGACCAGTCACAATTCAGAGATTAAAGAGATTAAACTTATTTGGGCAACTCCACTTGGTACAAAATTACTCAAACTGCCAAATAAAAGAAGACAAAATATAGTGGTCTGCATGTACATTTCATCTACTTTCGGGCAGTTTAACATCAACCCATGTTCAACGAAGCAATCCTTATCTTTGCTTCACTCCCTTGTACCCTGCCCCTATTCTGTCTCCAGAAAGCCCAACTATCAGCAAACAAAGAACCAACACTCAATGAGATATCAGTCTGTCAGCGGGTCACCTTGTCAGGAAGTTCAAGTAGTCAGTGAACCGCTTCCTACCTCTCTTCCTCTTAAGAACCAAATAAATAAGTGGAGTCTTGCCAAAGTGCAGTCAGCGCCTCCATCCCTTACTAGTGTGTGTGTGTAAATTCAAATTTTGGTGTATATGATATCTCTGCCAACACTATTTGTAGGTGCAAGCCAAATGTTTTGCATGAATGAGCATTCTATGGTGTTTGAAAAGTGGAAGCTGAAACGTTGCCGAAAATCCTGAAATTTGTCTCATCTTACTCTGCTATGGTGGTTGCACCTGTAGACAACCCCTCTCTGCTTTCAGAACTCTACTATCCTCCTTTGTGCTCTGTTTTTAACAAAGGAGCCATGGGTGTGACTGAGTAACTTCTTAAACAACCACACAAAGAGTGTATCAGTCAGTTGGGACTTTGACAGGAAGCTTTCACGCTGACAGTCCAAACCAGATTTGTCTCGAAACATGGTCTTGGTTTTTGTTAACATAAGCAATTGGTAGTTGCCGATATTACACACACTTACCATTTTTGTGAACAGAAAGTTGTCCCAGTGGAGGGTAGTTACAGCGCTGGGCGAATTCAGAGCAGTACCACACCAGCAGTTCCTGGCCTGGCTGAAGAGGTTTAATAGTGTAGAAGAAGATTTCCAAGCCATTCTGGCATGCAACCAGGTTCTGTTCCTCCACTGCTCGTGCTGGGTTGACATATCGCATCCAGTTGCTGTGCTCCTCATCCAAGCCATCCAGGATGTGGTGTAAGTTCCCATCCAAAAAGACCTGTTATGTGAAAGCAAACCATAAAGTGATGAGAGATGAATCAGTTAATGACGACAGATCAGCTGTGATTCTGAAGCCATGATATTTCAGTTTCCTAATGCTCTTATGGTAAATCCTGCATATTCTTTCAGCTGACATTGTACTGTGGGTATTTGTGGCAGGCAAGTCATTTAGAGTTATGAAAGTATCACTGAACAAGAATTTCTCTGTATGACTGGATCATAGTATTGGTGTCTCACCCACTCTACTTTCAGCAATTACATCTGTTTTGGAGTTGTCTTCTCCCTTGTCTTCTCTTTTATGCTGTCCAAAGCTGTGAAGATGTGGTGTTGCTTGAGTCATGACTAACGGATAGTTTGTGTGATGGTTGTTGCAAGGTTTGGTTAAGGTTGCATTATTTCAAGGCTGCTGACTCTGAACGGCAGAATTACACATGAGCATGTGTGTAATGGAAGTTGCCCTGATGCTGCTGATTTGAAACATCACAGCTCTCGGGCTTGAAGCCACTTCCTTGCTTAGTCAGTGTGAGAGTTTGTGAATCTGGAGAAGCGCGGACATGTGTATGGTGTATTTACTGGCAGTGATACCACTGCTGAGAGAAGCGGAGAGAGATGACAATTGCTGCGTCACTGAAACCAAACAGCTGTGTGTGTGTGTGTGTGTGACCTAAGACAATGGTGCACAGAACACAGTACATGCACATTCAAGCCCATTTGATGGAGAAATGTTATGCGACACGAAGCATTGGCAAACTGAGCCTGCTTTAACAGGATGTCAGTCATTGACCTCAACTGCTAACCTGTGCCATGCTAAAGCCACAGTAGCATCTCCAGCTGGAGCTGATGTGTACAGTTTTGAAACACGCAATCTTTGCATTTCACCTCCAAGTACACAATTTCACAGTCTCACATGTTAGCTACTTACTCTCCAAAAATACTTTCTGTTAGCGTCTTTTAGTAGTATTTCATTGGTGTAGCTTTTCCCAATAAAAGGGCCAAAGCGCGTCCCCTTGGGAATCAGCTCCTTACTGGCCACCCCGAGCACCTGTACAACAAGGAGGACATAGAAACATCAGACTGCTTCACAAATTGGAGAGGCACCTCAAGTTGAATTCACATAATTTAAAAAAACAAAAACAAAAAAGCAATTCAGCTGTTTGCTCTCATTGTGTTTATATAAGCTTTCCCATAAAAAATATGATTTTTTAAAGCTGTGACACAATGTGTTCTTTTCTTCGCGTGCTGAATATTTCATAAGTAAGTCATTCAAGTTATCTACAGTTTCTCTACCATATTAAAATTTCACCACTACTCTTGTTCTGTTACCTCAAGGTGTGAAACTCACCTCTTTTTTTCAAGCCTCTAGGCTGAGGAAGGGTGGATAAGATGTCATGGTCACACCCCGACCAGTTAACTGCACCTTTAGCTCTATGCTCAAAAATCAAATGCCCTAAAGCAATGGCTATGTATTCTCTCTTTTATCTTAGAGTAATACTTGCATAGTATATGTCGGCAGATTAGCTGCTGTAGGAAGCACAGTTCAACTCTAATTTATTAACCTAGTCTAACCTTTGCTTTTAACAGCTATGTTGGTTAGCTTAATTTGAGGCCCCTTGTGCTGTTAAAGTGGTAATGCAGGTATTTAACTGCAGACAGCAAGGCTACTCTCTGTGATCTAAATGGCATCCTTTATCTACAGACTCGACCTTAATCTTGTTTCCTTTTCATGAGAGGTCCCATGAGGAGAATATTCTATCATGCTTATAACACACTGTGATTTCCTAGCTCTTGTCCATCCAATTTCAAGCAAACTACTGTCATTTAAAATATTATTTATGGTGTTATCAATATTGTTAGCCCTCAACTTTACACTGAGGTGTAATTTTCTGTTGGAACAAAGGGATGTGAATGTAAGATACCTGCTAATCACAGAGGGGCTTGGCTATTGTCTTCATATTTGCCTCAATGCACACATAGCAAAAAGGAAATGCTCAAATTAGACAACAAGTCAAGTACTTCCTGTCTAAGGATGGATGAGAGGATGGAAGGATGTTGGAGTGACGCAAGGAGTTGGCTGTCTCTAAAGACATAAACAACTACTGCACATATGCATTTTTGATTTTGTGATTTTACTGTATAGTTTTAAAAATACTAAGAAAGAAGGAAATAACATCTCAATTTGAAGGGTGGGGCTTATTTACCTCTTTTGAATTGTGGCATCGTTTCAGGGCAAGGTTTCTGGGTAGGGATCTCTCTGCCCGCGTCTTGCCATGGTTTTCAGACTCTTCTTCCAGCGGGTAGTCCTTCACAATGTAAATGCACTTCTCCTCAAAGTCTGCCTCACTCCATGATGCAACATCTACATCCTGCAATGCTGACATTGCTGCAGTGGTGACTCCTATGCTTTGTAGAGACCTCTTTGAGGTTAACATGGCTGTGGTGCATTCAGACGAGGAGGCCTACAGAAAAGACAACCCATAAAATAAGGGAAAATGCTGTTAAATGTATAAAAAATCCATTTATTAAAAACATGCAATCTATGGAGTAATATAGCTGCATCCTTAGCATGTCTTTAGGAATTGTGTTGCTTTCTGCTAACACATTTAACAACATTTTTTTTTAAAGGAAAAACAATACCCTGAATACAAACAACAGCTGTAGTTTAAAAGGAAGTCAAGTTTTCAATGGAACTAAAATTAGGTCCCAGAGTGTGAAAAGAGACTTATCATAGAGGAGGCAGCAGTGAGCTGGACATGACGAATCTAACTTTCCCATCAGCTGCTGCTACCGGACAAACAAACTTCAAAGTGGAACCTACATGCTCACTGCCCCATTGGCCCCACTGTCTCATACATCCTGTGACTCTCCCAATCATAACCCGAGGCTATGGAGCAGGTTTCTTTGCACGTCAGCCCCAAAGCAGGACCACTTTCACAAAAAAACAAGCACTCCCAGTGAATCAACCAGACTTCCTCTGAACTGACTAAGACTTGGCTCTTGGCCAAGTCTAAACTCTCTTTCTCTTTCTGTCTGTTCCTTGTTGTCTCTCCCTCCCTTCTCACACAGATCGTCAGGTAACTAAACCCTTAAAAAAAAAAGCAGGATACACTGACTGATAGAATAGAATAATGAAATAAAAACACGAGAGTGTGAGAAGAAGATGCTTGTGTTTAAAAGACAATTCAATTTTTTCATTTTGGACACATCAGTTTGCCAGTTTGATAGGGATTGATAAGCTCTGTGCTTGGTATTATTTCATAATTATGTGACCTAACTTCCCTCTTGATGAGAGGTTAAACACAACTCAAATCAGCCAAAGACAAAGCTAAAGAGAAACATGGGAATCCAAAATGCTGCACAGTTATATATAGAATTTAACCAGTAAGTTGAAATGATATTTCAGCGTAAGGTGTTTATTTTTCCACAGAGAAAGTCTCTTGAAAGTCATACAACACTGACACTGCTGCAATAACAAATTACAGCAACTTTATTCTGTCGGAGAGCACAGAATAAAGACTAAATAAGCGCTACAAAAAAAAGCGCAGCTAGGTAAAATTTATGGATTACACCCTATTTTTCTCTGAAGTGTGTCGCCACAGCTGACTCGGAATGACTGTCACAAGTGTGACATCTCATTCTGAAACCAATGAACCTTGAGACACAGCATAAATATATATTCTGAAAATTAAGACATGAGTCAAAAGTGCACAGCTGTAACTTGCAGGCAAGCATGTAACAGTTTTACTCAAGAAGGCACAATTTACCTTAGTCTGAAATCTGTATTAATAAGTAACCCAGAGCATATAATCTCTCTAATCTTTGAGATCAATTGTTTGAGATGGATATTGCACACTTACTTTGAAGCCTTGTGAAGAGCCACACATAGGGTAAGCTGTCTGTGCTCTCCTTCAGCTTGAGTGCCAATGAGCAACCAGTGGCTGTTTGCGGTCTCTTCTCTTCTGCCTCACCCGACCTCAGTATCTTGTGTACCTAAGTGTGTCTGCGCAACTGAACACTAGAGTGTGGAGGAGGGAAGGTGTGTGTCTAAGAGAGAGAGAGATACACTCCTTTTTCCTCTCGTGCCTCTCCTCCCCCGTATGTTTTCCCCATGACTCCCTCTTGTGTTTGTGTGTGTGTCACTCTCTTGCCCCGGGGCATGAGGCTTGCTTTCTCCGGCGGGGGGGCTGTTCTGGCTGTCACACAGCTATGTCCGGCGGATCACACAGATGCATCTTTATTTCCTGACAGTTGCCTTCGTTGTTTAAGTACAGAGAAAGAAACATACCTGTGTTGCCTTCAGAAGTCAAGAAGTCATCGAGATCATTTAGTGTAAAGTAAAATTTGTTAAGTAAAGTTTTTTTCCATAAGAAGAGAAATAACTATACAATAATTTAATCTTCTGGACAGTTTGTTGAGAAGAATCTGGTTTTTAAAGCTTGAAACACATTATTAAAGTTATTAAGTAAAGTTAAACTTCTAAAATGTGATTGAATTTAGCAATTTATTTTCCCCTCATTAAGAGCAATATGCCCAAATATTTCCACTTAACAGTTGCGTGTTTGACTCATTCATGCAGTTGCTGAATGTGAGCTTTAGGAAGAAACAAGATTAAAAGTAATTGTATAAAACCAAAATTCTTTGTTATCGTTGAAATACTTTGAATGCTGTCTTGGCACATCTGGTATGAGGTAAAAATGTTTTCCTTAAAATGAACAAAAAAAGGACAGTAAGTAGGTGTTTTATGCAACCATTAAGCCACTGCAAGAAGATAAATGCTGAGTTATTGTTTGGAAGACTAACTAAAGTAGATTTATGGTGTTTTATGTTGGTTTTTTCTCCTTGTTCTAGCAGTTGGGTTAATTCCAACCTAAGTAGGATAACTCTTTAGATTAGAGTAAATCTTTGTTATGCTCATGCCAACTTTATTATGTATTACATATTTGAAATCTATCTTTTTAATTACTTAAGTTGCTAAGTGCAGCATTTTAATATCTATATATGTGAATCTGCCAAGTACCAGTTGTTTGGTGCAGTTGAGGTGAAGTCATGCATGTGTTGTTACTTGGAACAGTTTCGTGTGTGCGTGTGCATCTGTGGCCATTTCTTTCCTTGTTGTTTTCTCTAGAAACGGCATTTACTTTGGCAGGCTGCCTGTCAGCTCAGATATTTTCTGAATTTTCAAACACGCTATGCACGCGCTTGGCACACGACTCACTTTAATAAGACTTTATATTCATTCATGAGTGTTTTCATTATGTGCATTATCCATTTTACTTTCTCCACATTTTTTCTTCTATGTTCACAACAAACTGCCACATATCAAGTGTGTCCTGTCCCTCATGTCTCTCCTTCATCTTTGTGGTGTTTTGTCTTTCCTCTCATACTTCCTGTCCCACTCACCACACCTGACCAAGCTACTAATTACAACTGCTGACATGAGCCACCATGTAATTTAAAATCTACTTCTCCCTCGCTGTTTCTTTCTTCTTGCCTTCAGTCAAATCATTCATCACCTTCTATTCAGCTCTTCTCACCCCTCTACCTCCACCTCTTCCTCTCTAATGCCTCAATCTGGACCTTATCATCCCTCCACCTATTACTCAGAAGAGCAGTGTGAGTTATTCACAGAATGACACAGACTTTTTAGTCTGAGTCGTTTAAAGGCCTTTCAGCCAATATTGCTCTTTGTTCATGAGTGGGTTGGTGCTTTCGAGGGTGGGTTTATATACCTGTGTGTTTAGTTGGAAGTTCTTTTAGACTGCGTGATATTTAAAATGGCTTTCTTAGAGTGGCAGGATGCTGAATAGACTTTCAGATACAGCAGAAATGTTAAGGACATGTGATGTGCTTAAATGATGTTCAAGATTAACAAACTCAGTGAGTGACTTTGGGTGTTTTATCTTATCTGCTGTTGCACATGAAGCCCACACGAGATGCACAATACCACCACAGAAGCCCTTAGAGAGCAGTACCACTGTTGGCTGCAGCTATTAGGATTTCTGCCTCTAATAGACTTAATTAAAATGCATCTGCTTTTCCAATAAAAATAAGTCAGTATATTTTTCCTGCATGATGCTATGGCCTCATTACTTCAATTCAGTGTGGTGGTGCTCAGTTTGAAAATAATTCCATAATTCATTAGATATTAATCCTCAAAGATACTCCACCTTCTTATCCAAGTTTAGTCATTACAGCTCTAAAAAGGCCAACAAAGAGCAATTTTCAAACCAGTGACAGGCATCACAATTAATTTCTTCATGTTTTATTTGCAATTTGGGAATGCAGTGTAGGTGATGCACATGATATGTCCATATCCACCTTAACATCATTCAATATGGAAATAACAGTTTCACTGCAGTGGCTGAGGAGAATACAGGGTTAACCACCGGTTATTTATAAAATATAACTTACATGATTTCTAATTTCCAATTTCTTTCATTGACAAGGAAAATGGATTATTTTAAGTAAGGTACAAAACAAACTAGATAAAACTTGAAACCGGCTTTTACTCTGGCCATGAGTGGCATTTGGGGCATGTGTAAAAGGCAGAGGTAGCTTTAGCTCTATAATTTCCATGCTGAAGTCTACACCTGCCTCAGGTCATTTCTCGCAGGAGGACTGAAGGCGAACACTCCTTCCTTTTCACCTCCCCCAAGCATGAAGACAATGATCTTTAGTAGAGATGGTTGAGACTGAGCCCATTTTACAACCCATTACAGCTGAAATGTTCAACACAGCCTCCACTTCTTTCTTTCTTAAAGTTTTATGGCTGACTCAAAGAAAAAATGTACAACTATCTTGATGTCATGCTCCTTTACTCTCACCAATGTACTCCAATGTTTTCCCCCTCGAGGTTGTACTGTCATTAACCTGTCAGCTACATCACCCCCCATTCATTTCATGTTTCTAAGTGATTTCCTTTGCCTTCCATTATCCAAACCAGTATTCTATTAAGCTAGTGGTTGAAAAATCACTCATTTGCATGTGCATTTCCTCCAGTCTTTGACAGTTTGATTGAGGTCAGTTAAGCTTTATTGGCATGACAGAAGCAATGTGAACTTAATAAATGTTATGTACAATGTCTTAATCCATGTTTTTTTCTGCCCTGTCATTCATTTCAGGTGTGAATGTAGCTGAATGTCAGCACTGTACCACAGCCACCACCCACCGAGTCCACCAACCGTCTCCTCTCAATTGCTTGATGATCCCGTGTTGACAGGCCAAGAGTTATTATCGTGGTTCCAGGGCTAAGAGGAATTCTGCCCCACTTCACAACAGATGTCTTTTTGAATCCTAAGAAAGCCACCCACAGAGACGAGGAGAAAACACTATCACTACACTCAGCTGACCCACATATGGATGCTTGTAACCTGTGAATGATCAACACTGACATCACGGCAAGGATGCAGACGTGTCTGTAAACACACAAGAACTCAGAAAAGACACCTGTTTTCTACCATGCAAGTCAGGGGTTCACCTGTATAAATAGTACAGTATTTCTGAATGGGGAGGGGGGTGTTAAGTATTGGATTTCAAAGAAATAATTTTCATATAAAGGGGTCCATCAAAAAATTTGAGGATCACATTAGTTCACTTTAATGTTTATTTTTTGGTGACAGCAGTTTGGTTTCTGTTTTTTGGCACCAACACAAGCATTACATATCAGTCGCCACATCATCGTTAGAACTTACGTTTCCACAGCAACCCAGATACAGATTAGACAGATCCGGAAATCCAGTGGTGAGTGTTTATAAGAAATCCAGTGATGTAAAATATTTTCCGTGGAAAAAGATGTCGGGGCTGGTCAGTTTAAGCTTGCATGTCTGCAGGTGACATTTGATTTAATGTTTTTAAAATCAATTCTTGTTATGTGTAGCTCATATCGCAAGCTTTACATCTGAAAGTAAAAGGAAAGCTTTACTTTATCATTAGCTTCTGGGCAATTCAAGTGAAAGGTCAAGGAGTCTGAAAGGGATAACTTGTTATATATTTTATATCTTTCTGATTTATAAATCTCACTACAGTTTGTATTATGAGGTGAGTCAGGTCAGGTGCTCTGTATTACAACACAGATGTGGAAATGTATAGGAATGTACATTTAAAAAAACTTTTAGCCTTTAAGTGTTGCTCAAATAAATGATAAACTGAAGCAAAATACTGGTAATAATGCATGTATTTTTCTGAACAAATTTCAGATTGTACATTATGTTTTCTAAAGCGATAGTTCATTAATTGTAAACATTTTATTATGTACTCATTTGCAATAATACAAAAAGGAAAAATAGCGAGTTTTTCTTATTTCTAGGTTAATAAGTTATTATTTTGGTGGGCCTGAGTTCAAATTGCACTAAACATATCAAATTGAATTTGACCCTTCTAGATGTTTTTAACTGTAGAAAACAAGTTTTTCACTGGACAGTCATATTCCCTGATTTCAGAAATAAAAAATAATTGAATTAACTCAACTGACAAGGCCACAGTACTTGCTGGTGCAGCTGACTGGTTGTGGGATTGGTAGACTTAAGTTGATAAGAACAATGTGAATTGATGCATTCATCACTTATCTTGAATGGCCTGTTTTTCTGACTCACACATTACTTAGTAAGGAGATCATGTTTTGACAAGATGTTTCTCAAAATCTATGTGGTGTTGGTCCTCATCAACCTCTCTGCCTGTTATGACCTAAAACTCCTTGTAGTAATCATGTTTGACAAAAACAGCACTTGATTTCACAGTTAAATTCAACATGTTGATTTGGGGGAAATATAATGTCCCCTGTATCACAGACAGTTTTTTTCTGTTGAAGTTTTTATGTATATATATATTGTTTTAATATGCAGACATGCATCTAAGCCTCTACTTTCTAAAAAATACACCCTCCCATAAAAAATCTGATGATTTCACTGTTGCTTCTTGGTTGTTATTTGGAGCTGCGATCCTGCCTTGACAACTTGACTCACTGTGGCTGACCAATGATTTTATCATGCTTAAAAAAAGCATCCTTTCTGGGTAATGAAGACCTTCTTTTTCCCCAAACTTGCTTTTTGTTCTGCCTGTTAATCAGTCAGCAGAATACTAAAACCGACATTTGCCGTTGTGTTGCCATTGTGTGGTTTTCCTTTTAACTGAATTTAAATAAAAAATTAAATAGATTCTGCAGATACTCTTTACTCTCTGAAAACAGCATTCACATTTTGAGTAAAATATTTATGAGTTGCAGTATTTAATTTTATTTAAACTTGAAGAATGATTTAAGAAAGACAGTGAGAGAAAGTTGGTGTGTAGCTTTGTAACAGGAAGTGTGAGACCATCCACACCTGAATGTATAACAGGCTCCTGACATTGTTTTGTCTTCCTCTTGATTACTAAGCCAGACTATAATAATGACCAACAGAGGGAAGCTTCATCCGGGAAGGATGCACACAAATTTGTTAACATGCTTGCTCATGCAAACATGCACCTCCTATTAAGTGTCATAAACTTAAAATGTTCATCTAAACTGAACGAAATCAACTGTTTGGAGCGTTTAGACATTTCTTTATGCTTGTGTGCCGATTTACATGCCTTATGTCTGGCTGTCTTTGAAGCACCTAGCTAACCAGCTAATTTCAGCCAGCTTCCAGATTCCTGCCTTATTTCTGGATGATCATTGTACAGAGAAGAATCTGATTCATGCTGTCACAATCTGATCATCATGCACTTGGTGGAGTTTCCCCTAACTTTCTCTCTCACACACAACCATATACACACATAACTCCCTTACTAAGATCCTAAATAAAGCTACACAGCAAGGACAGCTTTGAACCATAATCCATGACCTAATATAATATGCTTGGGTGTATGTGTGTAGTTGAATGCATATTTCTTTATTCTGTGTGTGTGGGTGTTGTGCAAGTGGCATCTCTTGCACTGCAGTAACTGATACTGGCATAGTTCTCACCTTGACAGCTCTTTAATTATTAAAAGCCAAATGGACACAACTGTTTTTTTTCTCTTTCTTTTAATATATCTGTATTTAAGTGTAACCTGTTAGCAAAGCAGCGCTACTGCATCAAACATGATGGTGTAAGGAGACAGCAGGTTTCACTAGCAAGTGATGCTCTCATAGCACATAGCTAGGCTAGGAGACAGAGTTTATATCCACTTGATGAGTCTATAATATTTGAATTTGTGGGGATTTAAATAATAAGCAGACATCTTCAATAAAAAAAGTCATATAAAAATTGACAATTTCAATGTAAAGATGGAAAGCACTGTGAGAGTTTATGTATTTTCTATTATTTTTAGGACATTTGACTACATTAAACAGATGAAACTGGAATTTTCTGGAGTTTTATTGGTCAGTCTTATTCTTAGCTAAATTCACTGGGTGCATTTGATGTTGTTATTTGGCAGTTAGGAGAAATATAAACATATTTATGTCCAGCTTATATTTGCTTAGCTTAGCTGAGTAGAGTTTAGCTTAAAAATAGCTTAAAGACAATAACAGTAATAAACAAAACTGAAATATTAAATAGCAACTTTAGGGTACTTTTTGTTTATTTGTTTATTTATTTATTTATTTTCCCTTAAATGTGCTGGAGACTGAATCTTGTTATGGAACGAGACTGGAATAAATGTTTTATCCTTTCACTACTGGCTCTATTAAAGCTGTCCATTTATTTGGCTCCACAGCTGAGATTACACTTGGATATATTTTTTCAATTCTGCCACAAACAGATCTAATTTGCCATCATTACATATGTTTTACTCTTATGAAGACAACAACACAAACAAATGACAGTTTACATTTTCTTGGCTCACACTCCTCTTTTTTTGTTATCTACCCCACTTTGTGTCTTATCTTTGACTTGATGTAGCTACTCCTCTGTGAACTTCACTTTTATTACATATGGTTGACTAATAAACCAAAATTACTCACAATAACTCGTAATGGTCCAGGTCCAATCATGTAACCATTAGGTTTTCAGAAAGTCAGTGCTTCAAATTCAACAAAAAGGTTGATATAAAAAAAACACTTGTTTTCTAAAAATTACCAGCTTCTCTGTATGTATGAATTTAATGTTAACGAAAGAGTAAAAGCAATATTGTAATTTCCTGTTCCTAGAAGACCATCGAGATAGTGTCCATTATAAAATGGAGAATTTACCACCACCCAGTGACAACAGCAATGACATCACCAGGTGCCACTGTGTCTGTTGACACATCTCAGTCTGTCTCACAATTATGCAACAAACACACACACACACAGCAGACTTTTCCTTTATTGGACCAGTCAGACAGCCCTGTCCTCCACCTGTCTCCAGTGATACCTGCCCCAGTTATTAACAGGGTCCCAAAGCCTCACTGTAAGTGCACATGTCAACTGCAAAATTACAGGGCATGCACACGCATGTATTTGTTTAGCATTTTAAAAGGGTAATATCTGTCTGCACGCAAACTATATTCATTTTCTTTGCTCCTTGCTCCTCCTCTTCTTTCTTTGACAAGCCGAGAAAACAAAGCAGATCAGGTTCAAAGTACAGAGGGGTGGCAGACGTTTGCTGGTCGTGTAGGAAGGAGTAATGACTATGAGAAAAGCTCATTTCACCTCTGTCAAACTGGTCTGTGTGGGCTTTACCTCAAGTGATTACAAGCCGCTTCTCAAATGGTTGCTAAATTTTTGTCCCAGCTAGTTCCTTCTTGTCACAGTAATGAAAGCAAGAAAGTAAGTGTCGATGCCAATGTTTAGGTGAGGGCATCTCTGCAACAAAACGAGGCTTTGACAAAAGCCGATTTTTAATGTAATCTAGAACAAGTGCACTGACAAGTTTGACAAGGAGGAAAACCAAGTGCAACCTGCTGTGGCTTAAAGATAAATATCTATTTCCAGTGAACTTTGTTTGTTTGTTTTTTACTTTTGGAAGAAAAAAATATAACATAGTGGATGCACAAACACAAACTAAGACATCTTTTTTTTGTTTGTTATTTTAAAAAGCTCTTTTATCCTCTGCTCTTTCAACAAGTTAGCTTTGGGTAACCCGAGTGCACTCTTTCCCTTTTCAACATGGTCTGCAAAACAATGACCAACTTCTGTTTTCTTTAGGATGACTCACCCAATCTTATTGTTGCTCTTATTTATGTTTTTTTCCACCGAATTAAATCACAGTTGTGTGTCTGAGCAGATACTGACAGAACATTATTAATCATTGCATAGCTCTTATCCTGAAGTGACACTACTTGCAGATAACACTGGACTTGCTTTCACAGGTCAAACACATAGAGATTACTTTTAAATATTCAGCACGTGAAATGACTTTCCATATCTCCACCTAGACCAAATTTGGCACAGCCAAATGGGTTCAAGTAGTTCCATCCATCTTCCAAGTAATTTTCCCACCTGGATCTTCAAAAACATCCTGTTGTCTGAGGACATCTGAGGCGGACAGGCCTGACTGTCCCACCCCCATTCCCTCGCCACATCATGCACTGTTATCCTGGCCTTGGCTAATGACAGCCAGCAGGATACTGTCCCCTGTGATCTCTGAATTTAAAAGCATCCTTTTTGTTTTGTCATGTTGGGGCACTTTGGACTACTATCATTAAATTGAGTGACTGTGCTGAACGTGGTGTCCTGTGTTGATGCCATTCAAGCAATTGCCACTTTGACTGCATTATCTTACAACTAACTGAATGTATAAATTCTTTTGTTAATTGTATGTAAAACCATACTGTACAAGCGTAGTTACTTTGGCGTGACCCATTGGTTTAAATTCCCCTTTAGAGGACTACAGTTTAGCATTTAGCTTTCAATGGCCACTATGCACAAAGGCTTAATTCAGTGCATGGATCAAAACTCTTAGCCCAGCACATTTGATCATATCAAGTCCTCCAACTAAAACGATCGTATCAATATTTTGTTCATAACTTTCAATGTGAATCAAAATAATGCCCTGCAAAGTTTCATGTTCTTTTACATACAGTACAGAGAGATGGTAGTTCTGTTTGACAAATTAAATTATTTGATGTCAAGTTGCTGCTTAAAAATAGAACGCAAAGCAGACCATGCTATGGGAGTCAGATAAAGGGGTGAGGGTTAAATATTAAAAATGTAATCCGCAAACTGTGTTTTGAAAAAAAAAGACTATTTGTGGTACAAAAGTCGGATTTATATTTTAATTTAGACAAAAAAAACCAACTTGTATTATTAATTTTCTCCTCTGAGTAGATCCTACATGGTATGTGTACATGGTGTGACTTGTGAAAGAGGTTTTGTGTGATTTATAAGCTTGTATCAGCTCATCTTAGTGAATGAAACTGGTTTATCGGGTAGTTTATCCGCACACCTCGTTTGGGTCTGATCAATAGCTTTCTCGGTTACAGTTAAATCAGGTGCAAAATATAAGATCTTAACACATCCAACTAAAGCCACTGTTTCACAGGAGTCCCAGTGTAAACGTGGAGATTTTTGAATGGGATAACCTTGTAGTAACCCTGCGTAGTGAAACACAACAGGTGGTCATCCCTCTTTGTCAACTGCAAAGGAGACAGGTGCTTCCGTCTATGGGGGACAGATCACCGGTGACTCTGGACAATGGAAGAAAACAAAGGGAAAGGGAGGTGTAATTCATGCATGGACACCTCCAGCACAGTCCAGCTCTCTGAAAAATATATGAGTGCACAGGCATAACTTTTCTATGGGCTAAAAAGACAACACAACACTCATTTAAAATGGTCTATTTTGTTTTTATTGCCTCAGTTTGTGAAGAAAAACAGAAGTGCCAGAGGACAAAAAGGCTTTTACCCATATTGGAGAAAATGAGCAAACAGGAAGACATCCCTTTTGCACATTTAAGTGTATTTCTGGAGTTGAAGAGGAAGGGAAAGCAAAAGCAACATTTTAATGTCAAAACATCTTCTCACTTCAATATTCCATCAGAGGAGGACACAGTTCATCAGAGCAACTACATTATCATTTGAGATCATAAATGGAATGATTTGTGAGACATCCCATGTAAAATCAGTTTATTAACTAATATTTGAAGGAGTATATGAAGGAATAAAAGCACTTCTTGTTGCTTATCTACAAATCTTTCTTTTTCTCTACATGTATTTTGCATTAATCACAGAGGATATCTTGCTATTCAAGAAGCTTTGTATTTCTCTCTGAACATGGCTCACGGGCATGACAGGCTTGACATGCTTGACATGCTTTAAGCCGAATCTAAAAGTAACAACACTGGAATTCATTAGAAGACATCATTCTGTTTGATAAGCAGCGGTATCCAAACAATGCGCTTCCTTATCGACAGAAATGCTGCCGTGCCATCAACCGTCCTGAAGGATCTTATCTTCATTTCTGTTGAATGACATACAGTAAATTTGTGGTGTCACTGAAGGATAAAACAGCACAGGTGACAAAGAAAAAGATGGCTGCTTTAGCTACTCAACAAGAAAAAATACTATTTTGCATTCATATATCCCCATTTAGCACACAAAATAGACATAAAGTCCAAAATACTCAATTCTGAGAACACTCAATTTCTAATAATTAATTATTAACCCTTGTGGATACACCCACTTCCTCAAAGCTGTGTTCTAACTCAATAAGCCTTATCTGTGCTATTAGTCATTGTGCAAGAGTAGCTGCCAGTGATAATGATGGTCAAATCAGCACTGATTGATTAAGTAAAAAATGGAGGAAGGAAGGGAAGTGAGGATGATGAGCAGAAAGAAAGAAGAGTGAGGAACTGACCTCTTTTCTGCACTGTCAGGCTGATAAGAGTAGTGATGGAGATCCTCAGTGCACTAACATGACCTTTAACTGGAGAACTTTAACACTTTTCAACACTACTACCCTGCTTTTGTTGTTTTCTTTTTTAACAAAGCAACTTACATAACTTGCTATAGCATATGTATTTGTGCACTATTTTATGCATTTGTTTAAGCATTATTATTATTTTGGAAAAGTAACAATGCACCTTTAATTTTGTTTTTATTTTCATGTGTCATTATCTGTTTAAAAGTAAATTTCTCAAAAAATTTGGGGCACTGTGTAAATTTGAAAACAAACAAAAAAACAAACCAAATAAAATAAAAATCATTCTGAATTTAATATTTGCTTTAAAAAAAAGTATGCATTCATATTTATTACAGCGTCTTGAGAAAAAAATGTAATACCTTTTTTAAGCAATGGGGGGCAATGTGAAATTTTAGTTGAGCACACAGCAAGCAAAGAATTTCTTTTCCAAGTGCTCGTTGACTGTGTGTAAGCAGGACATCTGTTCTGACAAAAAGCCTCAGCGCCTAAAGTTGATGATTTTCAGGATCCTCGGAGTAGTTTCAAAACCACTGTTATACTCCCCGAGTCATCTCTGGTTTTTACGTTATTCCCGAAAATTGACCTCTAAAATGGCTTTTCAGTATCCAGAGGCTTACCGTGACGAGGCAGTTGTAAGTAGATGTGACTTGCTAATTAGCCTAGCCTACTACTTAGCAAGGATGCCTCATCATGCGTTTCATTCATTGAAAATGAAGAACGTCTGCTTTGTTAGCATGCTAGTTAGCTTAGCCAGGTCTTGCAACCTAGATTGCTTATTAAAATGCACGGGCTTTAATTAACAAATAATGTGTAACTTCCCACGCCTACTTCTTTAAGTCTTACTAGCTAACATTTCCCCAGCCTTGTTTAACTTGGTGAACCTGGCCAGGCTTGCCAGCATGTTTACCGTTTCTATTTTGCCACACCTAGCTGACTCACATGCTACATATGTCATAAATGTCGCAGGTGGATGATTACAATGGATTTAAAGTACCGGATCCATACAGCTGGCTGGAGGATCCTGACAGTGAAAAGACACAGGTAAACCCTCATCTCTAGCTTTTGTTACCCCCTTCAGTTTTATTTATGGTTTCCTTTATTAAACACTGGGAGAGGTTGCTAGTCTGTTTATGAAATATAAATGCTGTTTGTGTTATGTCACTACTTACAAGGATTAAATAAAGTGTATCAATAAATAACATTGATATTTACTAGAGAACTGTCCCTGAAATTCATCTTGTAGGCAGTGTTGCCAGATGAGATTGACAGTTTCCAGCCCAATCACAGCTTAAACCCCCCCAATCCAATAAAAAACAGCCCAAATAAGGAAGTTGTCAGACAACCGTGTAAACCCTTGAAATAATTATACAAGCCATAGAAAACACTTATAAGTATCCAGAGATTCATATCTACATTAAATAACCACAGATAAATGGTGGATAAATATATTATCACAAAGAACATTGTACATTATCAAAATAGGCTACACATATTGCAACCACTATACATTCAACAGAAAAAAAGCAATAAGGATCGTCTGCAAAATTGGATATTGGGAAGATACAAATCTATTATTTTGGAAGTTAAAAATACTTAAATTCTGTGATTTGGTGGAGTTGCAAACAGCAATAATAACGTATAAAGCTAGAGATAATTTACTACCCGACCACATATAAAAACTGTGTTTTAATTGTAAAGGTGTATATAATCTAAAGATTTGAAATGTGCAAACAACTATGAAAAGCATGTGCATTACAGTATATGGTGTACAATTGTGGAATAATCTTCAAGAAGAACTCAAACAATGTCCAAACATCATACAGTTTAAGAAAAAAAATCAAAGAAATATTATTTAAAACGTATAAAGAAAAAGAACATGTATAAACCCATAAAATTAAATATGTACATAAAGTTACATCTGTAAATAAATATGATTGTATATGTATGTGTGGGTATATTCACGTGTTTCAGTAAGCAGAAATGCAAATGTATATGTGGGTGTATGTTTATGGGTACATGCATGGGTGTGCCGTATAGATGCGCATATGCAGGCATGTAAGTGGGTATAAAAATATAGATATGTATATGACTTCATATATGTAATGGCTTTGTCTCTGAGTGTATGTGGATATGCATATGTGTATGTATATATGTGTTTACATGTGTACATAATCAGATGCATACATGAGTATGAATGTGTATATGTCTATTTCTTTTTTTCTTAAAAAAAAAAAAAGCTTTTTCTTTCTTTTTGACAACTGGAAGATTAAATTATGATTGTGAAGGGGGCAGGAGTAAATGATTTTTATTTAATCCTGCTCCTTTTTGATCTCTATAGTAACTGTTACTTTTTAAAATGTAATATTTAATATTTTGTTTTAAATGAATGAATCAATCAATAAAAACACAGCATTGATTTGTATAAAACACTGTTGCTAGGGACGTTAGCAGCTCTTTCCAGACTGCACTAAAAGACTTGGCTGAACAGCACAGAGCAGCTTAATGATCATAAATTCCAAACACAAAAAAAAAAGTTTTAAATTAACAAGCAATGCATTAGAATAAGCGGGCAACAGTTAACAAAATCAGTCACAGTGCAAATAGGATCATGTATGTTAGAAAATAAATCAGCTTACCTATAGCAGAATCAGCCTTAGTCTGTCCATTAACTTTAACAATTGAGAACTTCAAGAACTATAGTCACTGGAAGCCAGGTCAGCTGGCTGATAGATGATCAGATTTTCTAACAGCTGCCGCAGAGGTTTGAAAGTAGCGGACGTCGGTCCGTTTTTGCTCAGGCCAGAGCAGACCCCCATGAGGCTGGAAAGAAGTTGATCCCATGCAATTTCTGGTGTCATCCTTTAGCAGCGTCACCCAGAAAAATGCTCTTCAGACGTGGTTCAGGCTTGCGGCGTAACTTCAGTCATCTGCTAGCTAGTCTGTTGCACTGTCACAGTAAATTGTGATGAAATTATGGTGTTTCAATACAATTCGTCGGATATTTCACAGAATTTTGTATCTATGCTGTTGTAGTTTTATTGATTTATTATATTTTTACTTTTTCTACCATAAAATGAGTGTGTGGTGCAGTTTTTACAATATTAAAAACCTGCTACATGTGGGCAAAAGCAGGGAGGGGGGGGGGGGGGGGG
>JBAMHW010000025.1:16460516-16478091 GCA_037177495.1 Rhadinocentrus ornatus
CTGGGATAGGCTCCAGCTCACCCCGCGACCCCTAATGGGAACAAGCGGTACAGAAAATGGATGGATGGATGGATAATTAGTTTCAGTGATATTTCATCAAGTGATTTATGGATCCTTTTATTTTTATTATACTAAATTCTACTGAACTTTGAACAAAACTTTCCCTACAAACAACCATAAATGCCAGAAAACATATATCAGTTAAACATCTGTAAATTTTTACAGCAAGTTCCAGGCAATCTCTTCCAACACTTCACATCAAAAAACAACTAATTCTTTTTGGATAACCTGGATGTACCAAGCTTACATGGCCAGAGATAGAAAAGTAGAAAGGAGAAGGATGTTAGGGTCAAGCATGTTTGGAAAGTGACTATATGCAAGGAGAAGATAGTTAAGGTGTTATTCCTTGTGGGGTCAAAACAAGTAAAACTAATTTCACTGTGATTTTAAAAACAGACAATTTTTTACAGTTATTTAACACAAAATTGCTGTTAAAATTAGGAAAAAACTTAAAAAGTTGTTCTTTTCTGTTAAAGTAAAACGGAAAACGAAGAGGAAAGTTTGAAACAATACAAAGATGGCAAACCTATGATGCCATATGCAATCAAATTTGTGTTTTCATTTATTCGAGCTCAGTTTTTCACCATGATGTAAAATCATTACCCCCAAATTTGATGTTTTTTCCATCAAACAAACATGGTGGAGAGGGACCAATTCTTATGTTAAAACATGTTTGACAACAATCAGTGTAGAATAAAACTGATTTCAAATTGCTGTATTTTAGATCATTTAGAGAAGAAATTCTACAAAAACAAGCAGCTAATCTTTAACCTTTTGAAAACCTAGACAAGAAATCTTGTTCTTGTTGTTCAATGTCCTCCTCTTTACAAAGAAGCCAGAAAAAAATGAAATCTATTTGTTGTAAAGGTTTAAAGGAAAATTGGGAGCTTATGTGGACGGATTTACTAGCTAATGCATAGGCTCAGCTTGGTATCAGCTAAACCAGGTTATGTTGCATCAGAAACATATTTTGCATTATTATTCTTATTTTATTTGGAAAATCTGACAATTTGATCCTTTATTTCTTTGGATTTGATTTTCTGCACAAGAAGCTAAATGAGGCAAAAAGACTTATGTGACATTTAAAATAAAATTTTATCTTCAGTATGAAGGAGATGAAGACATTGGAAAAAAAAACAACTTTTAAAGATATTTTTTTATAATTAGTCAAGTGAAAAAATCAACCTGGAAATGCAGTATGTAAAAAAGAAAGAAAAGAAAACAGATGGAAGACAAATACCAAACTTTGACTTCTACTTGGTTTTAGACTATAGAACAAAGAACTTTTTTCTATGTATTTCATTTATGGGTTACAAGCAAAAAATTTTCAGACTTAAAGAAAGGACCTCGGATTTGAATTTAGTTGTCTTAAAATGTTCACTAATCTCTGTTTTACTTTTTAAGTTGCGTGTTGTGACTAAAACAGGAACACCCAAACCTTATTTATCAAACCTATTCCCTGCCCTTCTCTTACACACATCATTGCTCTGCTCTGTGTTAACTTTCACTGACTCGTCCTATCGGAAAGGTCCTGTCAGGATATGAGTGAGTGGATAACATCTGACACTGGTATCCAGTCCTGTGACCCAAAGCGTAATTCTGTGGCGACTGTGGAGGCCTCCACTACAAGCATCTTCAAAAACAGGCCTTTGCGCGGGGGCTGGGATGGATTGGGATTGGGGGTAGGGGCAAAGCCTGTGAATTCCGGAGGGTGGGCTCTTCAGCGTTGGTGGGTGGAGAAAGTGTTGTTGTTTTATCATTCCTCCAATGTGTTTTTCCTCTCTCTTCTCAACCGGGAATAACCCTGTTGAGAAACGTCCTACCAGGGTTAGGTGTAAGATAAGATGGGGAGTTTCTCAATGAACAGACTATTTTTCTGTCTTGTTGTCAAGTTGTTCCATGGCCTTGAGAAACTGCTGCTATTCCTCTCTGCAGTGTTTCTGCTTTTTGAAAGCACAGAATGAGCAGGAAGACTTGCTTTTCAGTTTAAGCTTAAGAAAAATATCTTTTCAAGTAAGGTTAATAACTGCAAAGAGTTTAAATAATACTTTCCTTTGTCAGAATCAAAAAATCTTTACTGGAACTAAACAATTTCACACTCTTCTTCACAAGTTCCCATTTGCTGCATAATCTCTTCTTTTGTGATGCAGAATAAACAAACAAAACAAACGTAGATCAAACACTCAGGAAAATGGTCAAGCTGCAAACTTGATCCAACATTTGATTATCACAACTTCACAGGAGTCTCTAAAAACTCACTGGATTTAAGTGACTCAAACCAATGAGCTGATAATTTTATGTCTGAAGACTGACAGTTTTCAGGTTCGTTTTCCAGACTTTTTCACTCACATTCCAAAGCTGTGAGTTCAGCTCTCCTCTTGTGCCCACTACGGTGCTGAGAGGTTACTGGCTGTGTGTTGTGGGAACATGAGCTCAAAGACATGTCCATGCTTTGCTTTACATTATTCATAAGTTCTATTTTTTTTTTTCTTCAGGTAAAAGGGTATTTAGGTTACTGAGTGTGACTGGTTGCTAGCACTCTAACAAAGGCAACAGGCTATAATTTAAATCAGACTTCACTCTAGGGTTAAATATTGGTTTAGGGTAAAGTGGCGAAGACAAAGTTATGTCTGTGCATCTTTTATTGGAGCTGTGTGTTTACATCTGATGAAGCAACTTTGTCCTCACACTCTGATAGCATTTTTTAATTTTTTATATTTTGTTAATGGGTTCTGCTTGGATGCATGTTTTTTAAAATAATAAAAAATGAAAATAAAACTGATCTGTTTTAGATGAGGGGTTCTTCACGGGGGCACATTTCAGTAGTTGAGGTTGTTTTGCAGCTGAATTTTTCTTACCTTATTAACAACACATGGACTGAAAACTAGCATGAATTTTCTATATGCTTCCTATATACAACTACCCACTCAAGACATGGATTTCCAGAAGGGGGGATATTTTAAAGAATAGACACAAATCCAGTAGGTAAGCCATTGTGGTGCCTTTAGGTGTTTAACATCGTCATGTGCTTTTGCTGCCAATTGCTTGACTCGTAATTTTTATTTCCTTGTGTTTTTCCTGTTGCCAAGGCCACCAAATTATCCTACAGGGTTCATTAAAACGTAATTTAATCCCATCTAATCTAATCTTAGTTTCATAATAGTTTTATGTGGCCACGCCAGCTTCTTATTACAGAATCTCTACCAAACACACTGGCAAGCAGCACACCGTGAAACACACTGTTCTCACGATGAAATGTTGCTGATCTTTTCTCTTATCAAACGACTGCAATGGATGTTAGCAACGGTGCGAGTGGAGTTCACCTCTTCTCTCCAATCTTAGTGGCACAAATCAGTAGCAAGAAAGCATGTAATTGACAAAGTCACGTGTTCCCACTACGGGAACGGGCACAGCCAGCACAAGAGCGAATGAGAGAGAGGGAGAGAAAGAGAGAGAGCGAGAGAGAGAGCAGTACAGAGGTGGTGAGAGTGAGGAAGGGATTGAGGGGAAGAGAGAAAGACATGACAAAAATATCAAAAGGCAGAAAGCACGCCGTACCATGCGAGCGAAATTGTTGAGCGATGGGAACGAGGATGTCGGATTAATGGTGACTACCGCAGCCCGTTTTCGCAGAGGAAGCTTCTCTATTGCAACTTGGGTGCAGAGGGTCCGCGGGGAAACATGGCCGAAGGTTATTCTGCAATTATTTTCTATTTTTTACTCTTAGTTTTTCTCTCTGTCTGCTCACGCGAGAAGGGAGGAGAGGCAAGGTGCAACGTGATTATTGTTTGAAACCTCACGAGGGGACGACAAAACAAAAACCAAACAAACAAACGAAAAAACAAAACAAAACAACAACAAAAAACAAAACAAAACAACAGAACACCTCTGACCTGAACCGCCTCTTTTCGAACACAATGTTTGGCTGCAATAATATTGCTCATTGTTAAGAGCGTGCCTTTTATGCGATTGTGGTAGTAGTAAAGCTCGAGGAACCATGTGTACACCTGCCTTTTTCCTGTAGCATGCAACTCTACAGAAGCAGGGCTGTGGATGCACAACATAGCCTAAAAAATAAAAACAAAACCCCTCCGCAAGCAGAGCACTAATTTGTCACGAAGTAACAACTTTTTGGGGGTCATGTTTGAAATTGCTGCACACCGGGTCGTATATCCACGCGCCCCGATCGCTTAAGATGTCGATAATGGTAGTATAGGAAATTTCTACCGGCAGTGAACTTCACATTGCAAGCAGAGGGGATTCCCCCCACGCTTCTTGGAGAAGTTTTTTTTCTTTTATAAAATATAGCAGAGCCTGTTAAACTTATATAAATCTGTATGTGCGCAGGGAAATACATCTCTCGTAGTTTGTCTCAGTCTTAAAAAAAAAAAAAAAAAAAAAAGAGTCCTCTAATTCGCTGCTTGTGTGCCCGCTTGTTTCAGGAGGGCCGGGTAAAGGTGGCGGAGAAGACCTCGCCAAGTCCACCGAGCAGCAGGAGGACAGGACTCGACCTCAGACCCTGTTCGGAT
Source organism: Rhadinocentrus ornatus (assembly GCA_037177495.1). NCBI lineage: Eukaryota > Metazoa > Chordata > Actinopteri > Atheriniformes > Melanotaeniidae > Rhadinocentrus > Rhadinocentrus ornatus. Next base: position 16,465,106 of record JBAMHW010000025.1, read on the forward strand.
CGGGCTTCTGCAAATGGTTCAATGTCCGGATGGGCTTTGGATTTATCTCAATGACCAACAGTGAAGGAAGCCCCGTTGACCCCCCTCTGGATGTTTTCGTCCACCAAGTAAGTTGCCAAAAACCACAAACCACCCCGATGATAAAAACATCTGCTTTGGGATGTGTTTGCCCTGGTCCGGATTTGCTTTTCAAAAACGTTGAGAGTCCACGAGTGATCAATCGTTTTATTCTCCATGCCAAAATCTCACAGTATTAATTCAGGACCCATTTTGAAGCCCGCGGGCCCCCTTATTTCTCCACAGAGCGCGAGTCGGTTGTTACATTGTATCATCCGGATGTTTTGCATTGCCCAACATGTTACTGTGTAATCACACGTTGTCCACGGGCTTGAAAAAACACGTTAAGTTTCCTTTTTGGGCCACATGCGAGCAGCTCTCCCCTCCCTTACTTCCCTCTGCCCTGCAAAGAGGGAAAGGAAAAAATGTTGTGTGGCTATGACATGGTTAGTTTCACACTTGGCCCTAATGGACAGCAGAGCCTGCTTGATATCCAGCCAGCTAACATGTCGGCAAACGTGTTTTTAACAAGTCAAAACTTCGCTCGCTGACTCTGGCTTATGTTCAGAAGCTGCTGCTGTTTGTGTGTTTTAAGGTGCTTCCTACATGACGCCAGGCCTGCTTTGTACCACATGTACCTACCGTTGATTTATTGTGTAAGGAGTTAATTTCAGATGAATTGTTTTCGACTTGTTCCACACCAAACAAAGAGCAGTGAGGTGCTCTCTTCTTTCAGCTCTCCCCTCCTCCATTAAATCGCCCCTTTTACGGTCCAATAAAGTGGTTTTAAAATCCTCAATGAGGAACCAGTGTGAGTGAGGATGAAGAGAGGCATTTTTGCCATTTCATTTGACACCATCTCCTGTCTTTACTTTGGGCCCAGGGGATGTTGTTTTGAGCTGGTGCATTGTGGGGGTTCAGATGTTAGTAGTAATGGAAAAAAGGCATTATTATTGTTATTATTGTTATTATCAATATTGACAGGAGTTATGGAAAATGTTATAGCTTGTAGTGATGAAATTGGGTATTGAAAGTTCCAACTTTGCTGCACATCTCTAAGATCTGCCACATACATCTTACCTTTAATTAGATTTGAGATAAAACTGAATGGAGTTAAAACCATAAAGTGACCTCTGCTCAGTATCTAGGAAAGCATGTGCAGTGGTAGAAGAACTACTCAAATACAAATGTATTCATGAAATGCAAATTGGTTTAATCAGTACTTTTACTGTCTTCTGGTAATTATTTTTTTTATTATTATTAATAACACAAGAAACACCTATTAGATGAATCTAGTGTAGTAAAACTAGTTTCTTATTGGTGAATTAGCAGATGATATAAATTTATTAGTGTTGCAGTTATTTGTAATACTTAGTACCTTTACTCAGTTACTTAGTTTAGAAATCTGATCAGTTACATATGAAATAACACATGTAGGTTTTTCCATTAAGCTTTGGATGCAAATATAGTTATTTAACAAACAGGTGAGGCTCAGAAAAGTGCATTGTTGTGGGATTGCATGATCAGTTTTTGATTAATTTCTTCTAATTAGCACTCCAGCAGCTGAAGGCATCACATCCATCCACATACTCCAGGCTCCTGTCTTCCTTGCTGGCCAGAGATGTTTTAGTAAGAGTGAAGGAAGTTGTGGAAAAAAGCCTTAAGAGCTGAGTAAGAGTCAAATAAAGCCAGTCTGAATCAGCATTTTGTAAACTGTTAGCACAGGCTGCTGTAGTGTATTGTTCATTTTAGGGTTGCAGTGGTATGAAAACTAAAGCTGATTATTTGTCACATTCTGTTCATTAGACCTTGTGGAGATTGATGTGTGCACATCCCTTTTCTGGCTGTCTGTCACGGTCTCCAGCTCATGTCACATTTCCATTTCAAACTATTCAATTATAAAAACCTGTTTTTTGTTTCAGCCAAAGAGAAAGACGAAAAAATGACAAAGGGGTCATTTTAATGATTAAAAACAGTGAGACACAGCAAAAAAGTGATCTTTTGTGAGATTGTTTTGGTAGAGTTCTTGTATTTTTCTAAAGAAAGATGCATGTTCCACATTCGTAAAGCTCCACCTTAGTGTTTTGATAAAATTCACAGGAAGAAAAAATGTTGCAAAAATGATCAGCTATGAGCGTTTTTTTTCCTGAATGCATCTCGTTGCACTTATACACATTTAAAAAAATGCACATCGTCTCTCTTTTTATAAACACATTTATGAGAATACAATGAATTATATGTTTACACTTGTGCATTTCCAGAGCAGTGTTTCCAGCAATGTGTTTATGATAATACAACTGTCATTTAGCACAAAAGGAAGACAATATGCATTCATATGCACATCATCATACTGAATGTAAAACAGCCCATTTCTTTGCAAGGATTTGGATACACTCTCATTAAGTCAGTCACTCATTTTCTCTGGTTGCTCCTCCCTCTCAGTCTCTTCTGCCAGCAGCCCAAAGCTATTTGGATGATATTTCCAGGTGCAGAGGAAATGTTTAGATTTGGATAAATTGAATTAAAATCTGTCAGTTTATGCTCTAAGCTGCAAAAGCACCTGAAATTTATATTTAGGAAAAAGTCAAGAAGAAGGAATATTTCTCTTAGGATAAACATATTTCATATCTGTGGCATGCTAACAAGAAGACCCACAAAAAAAGGATAACTATTATTTTATAATAATATGTTCTGCATTTATGCTACAATGTTTCCTGCTAGTGAATTTAAAGGAAGAAGCAGCAGCAGAGACGTTTCAGATTTATTCCTGCAAAACACTGACCCTATATGCATAGGAGAAAGAGGTAAGGACTGTGGGGAGGGGAAGAGGGAGCATGAGGACAAGAGGAAGGGGGGGGGGGGTGTTTCCTCAGGAGGGGGAAAGAGGAGGGATGTGGGAAAAATAAGTGTGGGTGAGGGGTGGTGGCACTGGGTTGGGGAGGGAGGGTGCTAGCGGTGGTCGGGGAGGAAAAACATGAGTGAGAGGTTGGAAAAGGAGGAGCTGGGAGGTAAGAAAGGGAGGGTGAGGGTGTGAGTAAAGGTCCCTGCCCGACCACGAGTTCTCTTCCTGGGAGGCCTCCTCATCAGTGCTCCCATCTGATCACTTCCATTTGGAAAGCGAGAGAACGTCATTAAGCATCTTTACTTCCTGATACCTTTCTGCTTTTCATGACCTGTTTGCTAACCTCTTCTGTACCTGGGCTGAATATATATATATTTTTTCTGTGTGTGTGTTTATGCTGTCATATAGAGAGTGATTCCTCCTTAGGTATTTTTTTTTAATGAGGAATTTCTTTAAAGACAAAAAGGCAGGAGTGCTGCGTGGCTGTGGGGTAGGGGGTTGCTTGCCCTTTGTCGGTGATCAGTTTAAAATGTTGAACAGTTTGCTGCTGTTTTTTTTCCGACACTCCCAGAGTTTGTGTCCAATTTATGAAGCCTCTTCGAGTGGTTGTGTCCTTTCTGCTCTTAACCACCAGGTTGTTGATTTTTGCATGTAAAATGCTGCAAGATGTTTTACATTTTGAGTGTGTGAGCGTGCACGCTGGAGAGAGTGTGTGTTTTGTGTAGTGAGGTTAAAGTGGGCCCCTAGTGAGATTAACCTCTGGTCCGTGTTACCGTTTGGCATGCAGGCCCCACCCATCTCTGCCTCCAGATAGCCAGTATCAGGCTTTGTGTCTCCTGCAGCCACACTACTCTGTGCACTCACACCAACCACTAACCCACCCTTCTCTTCTGTACATAAAAAAAAGCAAAAGAAGAAGAAAGGCTAGTCATGTGACTGCCTCTTATGAAGCTGGCCACATACAGCGGAGATGATTGGTAATTGGAATGGTGGCAGAGTAGAAAGCAGGGCCACAGTTCACATAAAACACAGACAGTTGCTAGCTTGATTGTGTGGGTAAAAGTTAAATTTTGTCTGTGTTTGAATCTTTTATAGTTAATTGATCTAATTTAAAAGAAATCTAAATGAAAACATTCATTTAGGCTTTTTGTTCACTGTAACATTCTTTGGATTTTTTAAAAATTTGTTAAATAAAATACTAGATGCTCATAAAAAGGAATTGGTAATTTCCAATTATTTTTGTGATAAGTTAAATAGCAAAATGATGTATTTTTTAAATCTTAAAAGCATGCATCTAAGTGCACATCTTCTGATTCTATGGATCTCTTTTGGATCAGCAGTCAGAAGATTTTCAGCTTAATATGACAAAGAAATTCTCAAATTTTAGAATTTTATATTAGAATCAATTTTGCATGAAAAAATACAGTATTTAAAAAATAATAAATGAATGAATAAAAATGTTAAGTAACCAATTGTTTAATCTCACAATGATAATGGGAAATTGGGAAATATGTTTAGAAGAGATTGAATTATTTTAGAGTCCAAATGTTTCTGTAGAGTTTGGAATATTAATCATAATTTGATAAATAAAATTCTAAATCTTTCAAATTGGAAACATTGTTACTGTAAGGCTCAAATAAATAACATCACAATATTTGGTCTGTAGTTGCAAAACAAAACCCTGCAAAATCCATATCTCTTTTTTTTAATCACATTTTTATCAAGACTATGGCTTTTATCAATTTTTATATCTGTACAAATCATAGCTAATAATGAGTCATGCTTGAGACATATCCTGTAAGTTTAATCAAATCAAAACTGTGTGCTTAAAGATAAAATCATTTCAACCGTGTTCAGAAAAGATATACATTACCTCTGTCACAAAAACATGAAGAAAATAACTGTTTTATGAAAGTCATTATATGCAACTATCATTAAGGGGGAAAATGTTTTGGGGTGGTGAGTTATCTGTCATGAAAGGTTTCAGTTAGTAGCGGCTGTGGGTTTTATCACCAGTCACCTCACTGAGGTTCATTTCCCCCCTCATGCTGATAAATGTAGCTAGATGATCTACTGCTTCCTCCCCTAGATCAAATATTTGCCCCAGTCATAATCAGGGGTGTTGGATGTTGTTAATTTGATGCAGGGGAAACATGAAGGCTTTTAAGTGTTTGATGGTGGTTGGGCAGGGTTCAGAGGTCAGGGCCACTAATGACAATGTGTTGTGGAGGGCTGGAGTGTCAGCATCATGAGAGCAGCTCTGTTGGTGGTTGTTCATAAGCATGTGTATGTGTGTTTTCTTTCCTTCACTTGGCTTTCTCCCTCCCTCCACATTCTCTTTGCTTTTAATGTATTTATATACATCATGTTGAGCTGAATCTATCAGAGCTGATCTGACCCAGCTTTGTCCAGTTAGTGTTTCCTGTGTATAAAAAGCTACTTAATGGCTCCCCACCACATGGTTACCGCCAGTCCTCTCATGCTTACCTCAAGACAGTGCCTGTCCTTTTAATCCAGTGCAAAATACCTCATGGGGCAACTCTGATTTAATGCATCCCATAATTAGCTATTCCATAGCTGATGGTTGCCATGGAGATAGGCTGTTGGAGGATGGTGGGTCTTCTCATGCTTCCCCCATCCCCTCACGTTACTGCTTCCTGTATTGATTGCTGGGACTGGTGATGACGAAGGCCGCCTCATGAAAAGAAGGGCTATTTCTATCCAGGATGTCAGAGTGCATATTGATTGCTGGCTCCTTCCTACACACACACTCTCACATGTAGAACTGTAGAAAGATATTTATTCCTGGCAAGGAGGCTTGTAAGCATAACCAAACATTTAGAAGCATGTTGGTATCAGTTTTATCTTTTCCTTTTTTTCCCCTATGATGACAGTAGCAGCTGGTGGCTCAGAGAAAAAGTGCAGAGTGGTCTTCCAGTAAGGCAGAGGGGGGTGCTGCAATAGTTCTACCACTGACCCCAGGATTTTTACTTCTGACCTGTGAAGTTGCTGATCAAATGTGGGTTTTGTTCCCGTCCATTCCCCTCCCCTGCCCACCTAACCCACCCAGTCCCTTTCCCAAATCCAGCCACTGATCAGAAGTTGCTCCTCCATTGGAGCTGAACAGAATGCGCTTTAGGCATTTCTAGATTCCCTCCCTTGTCCACCTCCCCGTGCTAAGCCACTCCCACATTCTGTATTCTCCCTTTCGCTCCATCTCTTATGTCTTCCTTGGCGTTCTTGTGTTCTCTCTCTAGCCGGTCGTGCCCTTTCCTGACCTCATTGGGTTAACTGAAACGGGTCAGGACACCCGCCAGGTCACCTGAGTAGAGGACTCCGGTTGCAAGTTCTGATTTTGTGTTTTTTTTTTAATTTTTTTTAATTTTTTTGTCTTTCCTGCATACACTTGCATATGCATACACCAGCTCGGAGGCGCACATGCTGCTCTTCATAAAGCAATTGTAGAGATTGAGCTGTTGCAAGTGCGATGTATGATGCCACTTCCTATATAAAAGTGATGTGTGTGTGTGTTATTTCATTGCATTACTGCAGAACAAAAGAGGTTGTGTGGTTTCCTCACTGTTGCATTGTGGGAATTGGGGGGTTTGGAGAGGGGGTAGGACACTGAGACAAGCCACTCAACTTTGACCTGGTGAGACAAGCTGCTTGTGGTCTGAAGACAGGAGAGGAAGAGGAAACAATCTAGTGCCCCAGTATAGAGACCCATCAATGATTGTTCATCATATTTCAGAATGGATTGCATCTTGTGGGGAAGGGCACAAGATTTTGTTTGTGTTCTACTGATTTCCGCTGAAGAAATGCCTTTAAATTTGTCATTTGAACGGTTTTGTTGATGTAATAATATCAGTTAGCATTTTAATTAAATTGACCAGGGTTCAGGGCATTTTAAGTTGATTATTAAAATAAACAAACCATGAAAGTAGGCTTGGTGCATGCACATCCCAGTGTTGCAGGTTAATAATTATTGATTATTGAATTCTGTTTTTTTTTGCTGCACAGCTACTTGAGATTGATCCTGACTGGCTGCATGAAGCTCGGTTTATGACTCACCTAATCGTCCCTTCTGTTTTATTCCCTCTTGCATCTGTGGTGTAAAATCATTCCTTTCACACATTTCCATTCCCTGATTGTCTTCCATTCCTTAAAGCCAAATCCAATATCTGAATCTCCAAAATGGAAATGTCCTCCATGAGCAATCGGCTAGCGGCCTTTGCTTCGACTCTGCAACAGCAGAGAGAGGGAATCCAAAAGAGATCAATAGAGTTTGAGTTTTGAATAAAAATTACTTGTACTGAATATTTAATATTGTTGACTTTATTATGTTATAAATTGAAAGCGTGTGGATGGGGAATAAGTCAGAATATCCTCAGATGTATTATTTTTAGAGGGAAGACACTGAAATCTATCTTTTGTTAATAATTTTATTAAATAAAAAATATATGTTTAAAATTTAAAAAGGTTTTTTTTCTTTTATATTTTGTGCTTTCTAAATTAGTAAGAATTGATATTTGATTTATTACTTAGCTGTTTGTAATTCATGCTCGAGAAATCCTACATTATCTACAACTAATAATGATAAACAGAAAAAAGTTTATTTATTTTCGTTTTTCAATTAATAGAAATTTTCTCTTTTCAATTCATTCCCTTTTTTAAATAAATATTTTAACAGAAATCCGAAATAAACTCATAAACTGCAGTAACATTTATTTTAATTTGAGGTATATCTTTTTTTTTGTTTAATTAAATTGGTCTTTACATCTAAAAGTTATTTTTCTCTAAAAGTTGGGTTGAAAAAGTGCTAAAATATTTTAAAAACTGGATTGCATGAGTACCTTTTTTTTTTTTTTTACTGATCTGAAATGCAAGCTAAAATGGATTTAGTTAATATAAGAATAAGACTCACTATTTAAATGGTTCTTTTCATATCTGAAATATGTTTTTGTGCATTCGGAAATATCTGATCTGCTACACAAATATTAAAGCTGCGATAAAAGTAGTAGCCAGTAATTTATTTAGCCAGAACATTGTTTTTATGTTATCAAATTATTTGAGTTTAAAATGGTTTGCAACTAAATAAAGACAATTATTTTCTTTAGATTTAGCAACTTTTAGCAACAAAATTTTTTAAATGTTTTTATTTTATTTTTTTTACAGCTGGACGATCAAGTTTTTTCCTCAAGCATTTTTAAACCTGTTCACAAACTGAGTAAAGATTGGTATTCTTGGTTAGAAATTATTCTTCTTTGTGTGTTTCCACTTTTCTTCATTTGTGTTCAGAGCTCCTATAGAGTATGTTTAGCTTCCAGTAACTGCAGCAGATTCAGAGAAATTTCACATTTGATTCACTTGTGTTATTCTTTCCTTTTCTTCCGTCTCCACAGCGTTGTTGCTTTTACAGACATCCTACATGTTATTTATAAGTCTCGAGTTGTAGGTTCACTCTGCGTGCTGCATGATTGTGTGGGTGTGTGTTTACCTATGCCGAGATCTGCAGGGCTCTTTGCGATTCATGAAGGTCATAGATACAGTGCCTATCAGCTGTCTGTTCTGTTGCGATCAACAAGACATAAATCCTTGTCCAGTGGCTGTGTAGTAACTAGATCAATAATTCCGATCATGTAGATAAGATAGATGGTAGATGTGTGAAAGGAAAATTATCGTATGATTGCACTCTTGTCTTTTGGCCCTGCAGAAGGTAAAAGAAGTGGTGTGTCTGCAAATGTAGATAAAGAGAGTATACCGAGGACACTGTATGATAAGTCCCTCTGTGCACTATGTGGCAGTTTGCAAAAACAACATCCAGGCGGTCCACCATGTTTGAAATAACGTCTTTCTTTTTGCCTCCATTGTCTGTTACTGGATGTTATCTTCTGCAGGCAGCAGCACAGACAAGTCCCCACAGTAAACCTCTGAGTGTTAATTAGTGTTGTTCTTCTGTGAAACTTACTTGGTTATGAAAAATCTTGATCAGGGTGCTGTTTACTCACAGATCTGCAAGGTACTGCCTGTCTATTGTTATTTTCCCCCAAATTCCATCTAATTTAAGTTGGCTTTATTAACCTCACTCCTAGCTTCAACCATGCCTAGATTTGATAAAATATTTGACAGTATCTGACTTTAATCTTTGATATTGCATTGAGCCACAAACATCTGTCACTTGTAAAATGGATAATTACTTTTATTTATATAGTTTTTTATACTTTCATTTATTTATTTATTTTTGCATCCCAACAGAGCAAACTGGTGATGGAGGGTTTCCGCAGCTTAAAGGAGGGTGAGCAGGTGGAGTTCACCTATAAAAAGTCCTGTAAGGGCCTGGAGTCCCTACGGGTTACCGGACCTGGTGGAGGACCCTGTTCAGGCAGTGAAAGGAGACCTAAAGGGAAGGTCCCACTCCAGAAACGTAAACCAAAGGGAGACCGGTGAGTGTCATTAAGATTTCTTAAATATGAAAATGGGAAAAACAAACAAACAAAAAAAGGATTATATAAAATGATGCTGGCTTATCCAACCGGACATATTTATTACAATCTGAATGAATATAAGAGCTGATAGTTTGCAATCTCAAATCAGAGCTGCCCTCTAGTGAAAGGAAATGTGCCATATATGTAAATCTCACAGCAGTGAGTGGGCTGAGATTATAGATTAAATCTATTCAATCTTTCCCCGAACATGCCTGTTGCCATGGTTATTGTGCACCATAATACTTAATTGAATAAGGCACTTTGCCTGTCATTCCTGCTATTTTATGTCAAATCACCAGCTTTAACATTAAATAGTATTAAGATGACGGGTGCAGGTTGGACTTGCATGCATTTCAATGCCGCAGTAGCTCAACCAGTTGTTTTGTCCTCGGCGAAACCCTGAAGGGTGCTTTTCTAAATTCAGTCGGAGGCAGCCATATGGAGCTCCTTGAAAACACCTGGTGGTTGAAGCAGAGTAGGCTGTGTTTGCTTTCATTAGATGTGCAACAAACCCTGCCAGGTAGAGCTGCTTAAAAACTGAGGTTAAAATGCATCGCATTATTTCAAGGCCACATTTACATTAGAAAGTCCAGTTCTGTCTCTCTTTATGTAGCTGTGGCACACCTGCCTAAGTGGAACAGCACTGCGCTGTCCACAGCATAGCTCTTTTTAAAATGTGAAAACAAAAGCTTTTGTTGGAAAGCAGGAAACATTATCTGAGAGGAGGCTCCCTGATTGTTTTACACAGCTGAATAATTCAGTTTATTTGGGATAATTGATCCAGTGTAAGGTCAAGTGTCTAACTTCTACCAAGGTGGTAGCAAAGCGGTATTGGATTCAGAGATGGCAGGTGGATGCCTGTGATGTCATTGTCTGTGTGAGCTGCTCAGTGTCTGCAGCTCCTCTGGCTGTTAGACTGCTCTGACCTCTGCTGGTTACTCAACCGCCTTGTTCTCATCTGAGCTGCCAGTCTGAGAAACTGTTCACTGTAAGATCGGTGGGAAATATTAAGTCTTTGTTAGAATAATGGCTGCAGATATTAAACCCAAAAGAGCAGAGAAGTGGGTCTTTATTTCTAGTTATTTAAAGAAATGATCATTTAAAAATCTGTTTTCATTGACTGCTTGATTCTTGATTCCCAAACATTCCCAGCTCTAATTTATCTAAGTTGTTTTTACTATTAATTCAAGATGTATTTAGACAATAACATTTAAAACCTTTTTTTAAGAATGTAGTATTGTATTTTAAAAAGTAATAAATGTATGAAAGTTAGTTGTCCAAATATCTAGAAGTAAAAACAACTCACTGTGCAAGGCTGAAAAGCAAAGGTGTAAACAGTTTATACTGATTATTTTCTGCACAAATTTTTTTCTTAAAAAGTAAACATTTTTCTTTTTTGATGTTCTAACTTCATTTTATGGAAGTGAAAGTATTTGAAAAGTAGTAATAAACTAAAATTATTGTCTAACTGATATGATTCTTTAGAGAAGTGCTTAAAATAATTTTAATTAAGTATTTTAAAAGATCACTTGCAGTTTAAAGGCTATAAAATTCCAGTAATCTCCATCTAACTAATCTCAGCCAAATCTGTTTTTTCCACACTACTACAACAATTATTATTATTTCATTCTCATTGTTCCATTAAATGTACATATGTTTTAGTTTATTTTACATTTGTTTATTGTCTAAGATGAGAAAGATGGGTGTCACTGAATATAAAGATAATTAAGTTTGTGTACAGAGGACAGAAACACATATATATATTTTATATAAAAACTTGCCATGATTTACTTTCTCATTTGGTGGTAGCAGTGCACAGATTGACTAACAATGTTTTCCGCTTTGCTCCTGCTACTTATACTTTATCCATAAAAGATTGTTTACTATGTAATTGTTTATTTTGTTATGGTAGAAAATCTCACAATGAGTGCTTTACCTGTTTAAATAAGAAATGAAAAATTATTAACACCACAATAACAATAAACTCTTGAAAAGTGATATTTCAATGCTTAACGAAAACATGGCAAAAAATAAGTGACAACTTTGTGACAGACTGAAGTCTTTGCTTTGTTTGCATTTTTTATTATTTCATTTCTGCTACTTGAACTCTTATGCTTCCTGTCAAATATAATAACATACTGTAGTTCACAATCAGTGACTCACGTTTGATCCACAGCAATATCATGTGTCATACTTCCATCTAGTGGTGAACTGAAGTCAGAGCAGGCATGTCATGTCTTTTTTTTTATGGGCTTTGCAAAGTAAGGGTTTTAATTGATTAAACATCTGTATAAATTATTTAAAAATCTCTGTCTAATGTTCTGTGAAACAAAGACATACTGTGAAAAAAGTCAATAATTTTTATTTATTTATTTATTTTTGGTGTGTTTTTCATGATCATGTGTGTTCTCAATTTTCTGCAGCTGTTATAACTGTGGAGGTCTTGATCACCATGCCAAGGAGTGTGGCCTGCCCCCCCAGCCAAAGAAATGCCACTACTGCCAGAGCATCACACACATGGTGGCTCAGTGTCCCCACAAGGCGCTGGCGCCCGCTACAGGCTCTCAGGACCAACATGCGTCTACCTCGGCCTTCAGTCCAGGGACCGGGCCCTACCTCTGCCTCCCAGAGGAGGAGGAGCGCTCTGGCTCGTCTCCCCTGGAGGGCTCCTCCTCTTCCCCTGAGGAGCCCCACACACAGCGCGGCTCTCGGACACAGAAATGGAGGAAATCCTGAAAATAGTCCGTATAGGTGAACCTTTCACCAATCAAGGTTACCTGAAGCCCAACCACCCCCTCATCTACCTCACACCTGTGGAAAAAATGGGAGGTCTTATTTCCTTTACTATTTTTAACATATTTTTCAAACCAGCGCAGCTTTGGCAACGATCAACGGGGTACGGACATGCGTGAATGTGTATGATTGACTTGCAGTCATCTGGTGCAGCTATGGCAACCGCTGCTAGAATAGTGACTGTTTTTCTTTCAATCTGTGCAGCTCAACAGTGAAACAATGTGGTATAAGTCAAGCTTCAACCGGTTTGTTTTGTTTTTTTCCTTATATTGTTCCCCTTGGACCTAAGTTGTGGCCATTTTGAATGCCTTTTTCTTGCGTATGTTGCTGATTTGAAGACACCGATTTATATCCCGTAGGCTCAATCATTCCAAAAAGCATGATTGCATCTTTGTAGCACACAGGGTAGCACATTTTAAGAAGGATTAGAGGAAAACTCTTAAGAGCTTGAGACCCTCTAAGTGATAATCCAGACCCCTAGGGTTGTTAGCTTTGCTTCTAAAGATCTCTTGGGGAAAAATAATGGATTCCAGAGGGAATTTTTAAAAACCCTGCAAGCTGTCTCTATAAATTTGAAACACTTAAAACATACCTCTTACTTGACATAGACTGGACCAGCCGATTGTCAAAGTGCAAGTCTGAGAGAAAATGAAAACGTGTGTGCTTGTACTGTGTGTGTTATGCATGCTCCAAAAGAAATCAAAACTGACCCACTGGAGCACCTCTATTTCAGGTGTAAATTGTCGATAGGAGAGGGGGGGGGGGGGGGGGGGGGGGGGGGAGGGGGGGGGGGGGGGGGGGGGGGGGGG
>JBAMHW010000025.1:16478191-16491282 GCA_037177495.1 Rhadinocentrus ornatus
ATGGACCCAATGGGGGAACTCTGTTTCGGGTGAAAATTGTCGATACAACCCCCCCCCCCCCCCCCCCCCCCAGTTTCCTTTTATCATAATAGGTAGACACATCTTATAGAAGATGTCATATAATCCATGAAGATAATAGTTTAGATTCAAAGTAATGATCTGATCATTAGACACTCATTTTGTTTGTTGTATAATTATCAGTTGAAAATAGTCATTAATATATATGTAAAGTTGCAAAATATAATTAAATTCTATTAACTTTAAATAATGCATATATAAGGAATTAGCTTTGACATAGGTGCATAGCCCTGTTTACAGGCATGGGATACTTTGTTGGTGTGTGAAAACTCTCCCTCTGTTTAACTTTTTCTTTTTAACAAATCGTAACCTAAAAAAAAAAAAAAAAAAAAAAAAAAAAAGCAAAACAAACAAAAATAAAACCAAAAACATTTTTATTAGTCCATATATACTCAGACACAGCACAAAACCTCACCGGATAGCTGTAGTATCAGAACATTACAACATCATTATAGCTGCTTTACTTACTTAATACCTCAGTAGTTCTTCCTTAGGGAAGGGAATGTTTTTCCTAGCTGTGTTTTAGAAGAACTGAACCACATGTTCCTTCTCCATCTGTGCCTATCATTTGTCCGTCAGCACCAGCCAGGTAATACTCACTCCTCTTTGGGATGAGATGATGTCGCTGCTGCTTTAGACTTTAGAAAGAGGTAGAGGTAAATAGATGGAGTGTGTCACTTTTGGTATAACTTGAATCCCAAGCATGGCTTTAGTGGCACTTATTGAGACCTAACAACTCTACTCTGACCATACTGAATGTGAAAAGAGCTTATCTGAAGTCGACTCCTCACAAAGTTCATGTCGGGTCGCTTTGGAGTTGTATCTTAATGTTCTGACAAATCAAATAACTTTATATGATTATATCAAAATAGCTTGTGTGTGTTTTTAAAAGCTCTAAGTAGACAACCAACTTTCTTTGGTATGTTTCTGTACCAAAGAGTTTGGCTTTATTTCCTGAAGACTTGCTGAAGTGCTTGCTTTCCTTGCTCTTTCAGAACATTGCTGAAAGTGCAATAGTGTTTTTTATTTCTTAAAAAAAAATAATGTGCAGCTTTTGAATGTGTGTGTGCATTAAAAATCAAATCTCAACAATGCAGCATGACAGAAAAAAACGTGAATGACCAAACCACAGAAGGAGCACAGCCCATGCTCAGATCTCTATGGAAACACCTTTTTGTATGATGTATTTTTACATTTTTACACACAATTCCTCTCAGGATGATGAACTGTTCTCAGGGAATTAACAAGAAAAAAAAAAGTATATTATTCTTTTGGGAATCATCCACTGACTGACTCAAGGTTAAATGAAACTCTAAACAATGGTGAAGAGCCGTATGTAACCGATTCATGTACTGATATTAGCAACTACCTCTTGAGTTATACATACTTGTGCATTTCTGTTTGAATTTTTTTTTCTTTTGGATGAGCTGTATGATTTACTTTAGATCTGTATTATACTGAGGTGTTTTGTTGAGACGTTCCCTGGTGTTGCCACAGACTTCCTGGTCTTCCTTCGCAGATTGAATTTCTTTTCTTTCCGTTTCTTTTACTGTAAAACTCTTTTTTTTCTGATTTATTTGAATATTTTTTTGGGTTTACAGCAAAAGCCTACCTCATTCACTATTCCTCCACAAACTCCTTACCTCCACTAGTCTTTTCCATGCAGTTGTTTATGAAATTGTCACTTGTCACACAACAATTTCAGCTAAATCAGCTCTGAAGTGGCTTGTTACTTGTTTCTCCATTGATTACTATCAGAATCCTTTTTGGGGCTTTTTAACAAGGTTTCACAATTTTTCACATCCAAGGTGAAGTTTTTCTGCCAGCTGTGTGACACAGACCGTAAACACTCGTTACTCAGCTGCACACAGCCAGTCAGTTTACCTCAGTTTGTTGGGCTAGCTATGTTAGATACAAAATATTTTATGGTCATGTGAACGCATTTTGAAAATACAGACTGTTGTTTTGACTTTGTATTTTATCGTAACAGTTTTTGTAACCATTTGATATGAGTCGCCTAAGGTGAAGACGAATAGGTTTGCACTCGAGCAAGGAGTGCCTGTCTCTGTTCTGTCTGACCTGTAACCAAATGAAATCTTCTATTTGGACTACATTGTAATGGCCTTAGTCAGCCATTTTTTGTTTTTTATTTACAGCTTAAGATAATCAGAAGTGGTGTGGCTCAGAGATGATGCTCCTTGGTGCAAACTACAGTTGTAGTTTAGGAAGCCATTGTTAACAGCTACCATGAAAATCTGTAGATTTTTCTTTTCTTTTATTCTTTAAACTAATGGTGATAATGTAAATCTGAAGTTCGTAAAAAAAATATTTATGAAGAAGAATTAGTGTCATCAGTACCTTCCTAAAGTAACTAACCCAAGAGATTAAGGATCAGTTTTGCATATGACTGAAGTATTACATTTCAAACGTGACAGAGGATTATTATGTTTAGTTGGGTCAACCTGTGCAACAGAAAACTTGCTGATGTCAGTTAAGATCAAAACGATTAACCATTAAAAATAGTATTCGTAGTTTTAGCTTATATTTTCTTCCAATCAATGTAACTATTAATTGATCTATTTCATGTATCGTACAGTATTTGACACCATCAACTGACAAATCACATAATTCTAAAGCTCATCAAAGCAAGGCAACTTCTTGTATAAGAAATTGGTACAAAGATTTAATTTTACTTAATTTGAATGAGAACATTTCCACTTGTCTTAAGTTTTATATCACAAAACTGTGTCAAAACAATAAACTGTCATCCCAGCTGTCCTAAAAATGTTAAGGCTTATACCAATCATGAATGTACCAGTTGTCTCAGCAGAAAGGGAAAATTATTTTATCATCTTCAATTTTCAGCCACAAAAATGGACATGAACCTAACAAAATTGGCTGATTTGAATCAAAACTAATGTGATTCGGAGGTTGTATTTCTCCTGGCATGCCTCACATGTGTCTACTAAAAATAAAAAGTCACAAGATAAAATTAATCTTTGTGGTATAATCAGTTATAGAGAAATTACTTATAATTCTGTGCTTACAAAAAAAGATTCATTTAGGATAAATCATAATTGTTTGAAAGGCAACCCCTGTATCATTTTTTTTTTAATTAGCCTGTTAAGATTATGGAAAGCCATCAAAATTAAAAGGACAATGTATGTACATTTCCTTTTTTTTAATTTTTATTTTTTTATATATATATATAAACAATAAAATTTGTTTAACATTTTGGGAAAATAAACTAATTTATTCTCAGATAATGACTTGGCCAGCTAAAAAGATCAAAACCTTGATTTCAAGCTTTCTCACACCATTAAGGATGCAGCTAGCAACCACATTTTAACTCCGAAGAAAGCAGCAGCTTCTAAAAGACTTTATAAATTAATAATTTTGTCTGTTGAATGGAAAACATGTTGCACTTTTTCCACTTGTTTTCTTTTCTTCTTCCACTATCCAGTCTTTCCTCCATGCCAAGCCAAGCTTATCGTCTGAGATTAGAACCGAAGTTGCATTCAAAAAGGCTGTGCCTCAAGTCAAACATTTCTTTAAATCCATTCTAGTACTAGGTTAACAATGTTTGCTTAGTCTATACTTAACCATTTCTGTATGCTAAGTACAGACTGCTGCTAGCATTAAATATTAGCATATTTCCCAATATGTTGAAGCAAAGTTTTCAGCTCTGTGGAACTTTGTGATATGATGTAGTTAGATTTAAAAGACAATTACGCTTTGAGGCTTTTCCAACATTTTCAAAATTTCAAAGAAAGAGGAAGTTATCCACCTAGGCCTGGATACTAATTTGGTCAGAATTAGCAACCAAATAGAATGTAAAATAATTAAAGAAAGTATTGGTGTTTTTCACTTTAAATAAAACCATATCCACCTACATGAAAAACTAACTTAAAATTAGAATTATATAAGTATTACATGTCAAAAACTAAAAGCTGAATTATCCTGATTGAATTCACAGCCTTTGGAGACAGACAGAATGTACTAAGCCATGATCCTAGGCAGGGAAACCTCAGCAGTCAGTCTTGCTGCTCTCTGATGCCATTGTTCAGGAGATGATTGCAGATAAACTTAAGTTCACATACCTCAACTGTTGCCTTGACAGCTGCTCTGTACTTTGCCTTGACTGGATAAACCATGTCTGTAGAGGATGATCATTTATGTTTTCATGATCTTTTTTTATTTTTTAAACTCTAAAGTATCATGTCAGATTCAGAAGTGTTAATTTTTAGAAGTGTTTCTGGTACAACATTAAGTCGTACCAGAACATTGAATCTTCTGAGGACCTATAAATTCAACCAAGTGCAAATACTTTCTTGTATTGATGAATAACCTCACATTTTCAATGTTTGTTTGTGTTTTTACTTTACATTTTGGCCAGAGAAAGTCTTCTGTGCTCCCTTTCTCTGGAGTACATATAGAGCCAAGCACTGATTGCTTTTGAATGGGGAAATGTTCTATGTGCATATCACTTATTATTTTAGCCTCAATATAAGTGTATTGCCTTTTTTTTCTTTTCTTTTCTTTTTTTTTTTATCTCTGTGAATCCTAGATAGGATTAATAAAATAGGTCTTAAATGTCTCACTTGATTGGAAAATAAACTTATTATATTCACATTTAAGTATGTATAATTGCTGCTATATATCAAACTAGTTATCACTTTGATATTATGTGGTTCAGATAGAAAATTTCAACCTTATACCCTTTTATGCCCTCACAAACATCCTTTTAAGACCTGACCAATGAAAAATGGTAAGAAAAGTAATGTTTTAAAAATACGAGGTCTTCATTGGACCCTTTAACAACATGTAACAAAACAAGTAACAATTTTGTTTGGAGGGATATCTTTTATTACCATTTGATATTTAAAATTATTGTAGTGGGGCGTTCTGCTTCTGGATATCTATTAGGGTGCAGAAGACAAGTTGGGCAAAGTTTTACCATAAAGTGATGCAAAATGTCTCACAAAGTGTATGTAGCAAATATATCAGGTCAGGCTCTTATGGGTTAAGTTGCCAAATGTTTGTGTGAAAGTTTGCTGATTTAACACTTTTAAGTGAACTTAACCATGATAACTACAACTTACAAGTAATTACAGTTCCTGAAAAGCTTGTGTACAATAAATCTGATATTAAAAAGCTAAAGACATTTTTTCTGTATATTGCCAATGGCAGAAGAAATTTGTGATGACATTAAAGCAATAGCTACTGTGACAATCTGAAAAGAACTATTTCAGCCTTTTATTTTCAAAGTATACTTTTATTTTTTCTCTTTAATACCTGTTGAAGTTTTTTTATGGGGATAACGAAGAAGTATAGGTGTAAACAAATGGGAAAATATATGTTTGAATAAAAAAAAGTAATTCTATATTGACATAAAAACTTGAGCCCCTTGTGTCCTGTTACTGTTAGTAAAACATGAACTGATCTCCAAACAGCATAAAATAAATGCTAAAATTATTTTTAAAATTTTGGGAGGTTTGTTTTTCTTATATAAAAAAGCAACAATAACTAATAAAAGGGTTAGGATTAGTTTTTACATCTCATTAGGTAAGTACAAGACGGAGAAGTTCACAAGTCCAAGTCTGAGTCCCAGGTTACATGATCCACATAGAGGTGCACTCACTGCCCTGACGTGCCCAGACTGCTCTCCTGCAGCAAAGCAGCTACAGACGGTCGAGAAACCAAGGTAGGAAGTAAAAAAACTGCTGGTCCAGTGAGTAGATTTTGCACTAGTATTTGCTTGTGCACAGCAAATTCTTGCAATATGACTGAAGGGAAGTGAGCATTGTGTGTGCATGTCTGACTCTGAACGCACCTTTAATAAGTTATGGCTACTATTTAACCCCACAGTGTGTTGAGTGGAAAAGTATGTCAGGCTTCCTTTTGATTCCATATGAAGAGCCCACTGCTAAAAGTGCCCAAGTCACTCTTTGGTCAGTTTCAAGTTGTCTGTCCTTGATATATATATCAGTACCAATGTTTACCAAGCAATCAACTTTTTCATGGAAAAAAGTGTTATGTCCTATTTCAGAGCAATGGGTTTAGCTAGGATCCTCAACTGTTAAACCTAAAAATCTTTTAGTCCTGTAAACAGGACATTCTATTTATATCAAATAAGTAATGCTAGTCAGTGGAAGGCAGGAATTTGGTGTGAATGGTGGTCATTCATACTATTATGGTACTTTTCTTTATGTTACTTATTCACCTACCATATTGCATTTGTAAATACATTTGCCTTTTAATCTGAAATCCAGCTATATGTGTAGGACTAATGTAAAACAATTTATAGTTTTACTCTGCGGGTTAGGGTTGGCCTGTGCTTTATTTCTCATGACTTGTAAAACACTCCTTTTCTACACTTGGCATAAATGTGTTTTTTCAAGTGAACAGAAATCTGTATAACCTAACGTCTGAACTGAGTGTGAACAATGGCCGTTCTACCAGTTCAGCGAGTTAAATTATAACGTAATTTTCTGTTTTCAAATTTGTGCTCCACGTACCCCTTTTTAAATATTGAACACTTGCCCCTCTCTCTGAACAGCCCTGTTCTCCAGGCTCCTTAAAGCACTTTTCAAAGCACTTCTTTAGAACTGCCTTTTGTTGTATATTCTGTCAAGGTGATCTCATACTGCTTCAATAGTATTGAGGTCAGGGCTCTGGGGAGGATTCATCTCTCCATTATACCTGTTGATGCTGATTTTCAGTCCAGTTAAACAAAGGTTTTTACTCTGGATATGGAAAGACATGTCTCTACTAATAGCTAACTCCACTATGGATTCTTAAACGTGTCCTTAATTTATTGCCTCAGCTAGTTATAATTACATCTCCATTCTATTCAGTGATGTGTGACAGTAAGAGGCAGGTGAGGCACTGCCTCACCTCCCTCTTACTGTCACAATAAAAAGATAAAAAGTACATAAAATAAATATATTTTCCACTGATCTGTGTTAAAAATGCATTTTCAGTATGACTCTACATGTTTTTGACATTTCATTGAGTAAAAATTGCTGAATTTCCCGGTCAAATACAGGGCAGAAACCCTGGGTGAGGCAGTGGCGAGCTCACCTCTGACTGCGCGATCCAATACAAACTGGTTGCATGACGCGTGCCCGTTTCTGTTCCTCAGCATATCACCAATTTGAATGTTACAGAAATATTTGTTATACACTACGATTGAAGGCAAAGACTGAGAGAAACTTTAGAAATACAGATGTTTTCTAATGTTTAATTAATGAACCCTTTTCGTAATTTATGCATACGTCACTTGCACATGGTCGTCACTGCTTCTGCTGGTCAGAAAGCTAAGCTATCATTTGAAATATGCAGTGGGTCTGTCTTTACTGAGGAAATTAGATTCCAGATAATTATTGTCTGTCTAAATCATTAAAGAAAGAAGGCACGCGAACAGAGAATGCATTTTAACTGGTTTCCAGAGAGGAAACACCAGCAAACAGACTGAATTTGTGGGATCAGCTGAGCAAAGGAACCGGCGATGAAGCGCTGATATCTTCTTATTATACTTTTACAGTGCGCCTCCTATTTGGGCCGTTTTCTCTTGACTTCTCCATCCACGTCTTAAGTGACATTACACGGACAACAGAAACTAAGTCAGCACTGCCAAGGCAATATTGCCCGGCAGATCACACAAATCCAGGCTTTTCGCTTGTGCTTCGGTAAAAACGCATTCCCTGTTCACGTCTGTGGCCTAAACTTCCTCCTTTGGCCAGCTTATTATCCCAGCTGGGTATCTGATCACTGGCAGGGAATAGCTGTTAATTGCTCTTGCCATTGTGCTGACTTTTTAGGACTTGCCTTACCTGTTGCATATATTGTACTGTTGCAGCTTTCCTATCAGGAGGTGGCTGATAGTGGCCCCATTCCTAAGTCGGTATCCATAGCCAGTCTTGTTGATTAATTGGTTCAGGTGGTTCAAGCCTATGCAAAACAGCAGCAGGGATAGAGCATCTTCTTAGTATATACCACATTTGATGAAGACTTGTGGCATTGGCTCAAAGTTGGCCTCAAGGGTAGTCTGCCACAGCCTCTTGAGTTTGCAATAAAGGCTCTTAGAGTGTTGTTGATCTTGTACAGCTTCAGAGATTCCAGGATCCAGTATGTGGCATTGAGTCATAGGATTTCTGGTAATCAATCCAGACACAGACCGGCACAGTTTTGTCTTTAAGGTTATACAGTCTCAGGAGACAGTTCTATCAACCAGCAGCTGGTGTTTGGCTCTTCTGGTACGTTACCAATATCTTTCTGTGCCTCTGCCATGCATTGATCCATGTGCCCACTTATTTTAGCCGCTATGATGCCTGACAGGAGCTTCCATGCTGTGGTAAGTCGGTTGTAGTATCGGTAGTTAGATGGGACTGTTCCCTTCTGGGGATCTGTCAGAATCAGGACTGTTCACCTTTTGGTCAGCATGGGTCCCATCCCTCAGCAGTTGGTTCATCTGTGCTGCTAGATGCTCATGGAGAGAAGTCAGCTTCTTTTACCTGCATAAGTCTGTAGAGCATAGATTGGACTAAAGTAGAAACTGCATCAAATAATACTTGAGTGAAAATTCTCATAAAAGTCTAATTTTGACAGGGTATTTCTTTGGACATCTCTCTGAGTAATCGTTGTAGAAGATTATTAACCACATGATGATAACTAAATTAATTACACAGAGAAATTTTGTGATTAAGTATGTGAAGGCCCTATCTAATTTATCATAAAATAGCATTTGATGTCATTTAAATAAATGTCTATTGTTCTTTGGCTGCACAAATACCATAAAATCTCAGAAATGATAAAATCTAACAGTCATGAGACCTAAAACACAGCAACTAGTGGGGACAATTGAGTTTCTTCAATGTTTCAGTTTCTTTATGTCGCCACATGGTGGCAACCTAGTGCTACTAAATCATTTTCCCCCTTAGGCCTGTGAAGGACAGCCAAAACAGATTAATCACCTCAACACATCTGACTCACTAAGACACTGGTGGCGTTTCTTCACAGCCCTCTCTCTATTCTCTTGCCCTTCTTTAATGGCCTTGTGCCTTGTGTTTTATAACCAGCTGTCTCGCTGTTTCTCTCCTAAGCACATCCAGACTTTAGTGGTTCCATTAAATGAACACTCTTTTGTTTACAGTTTCTCTAAGTTAACCGCCATCATTTTCCTACACAGCTCCTTTTTCCCACATACATTCTCTGGAGATGGCTTAGTCAAGGTCAGCTATTTTTATGGTGAATGATAGTGGAGGTATCACGGGAAGGTGATGATAAGAAGAGGACTGCTGGGCCTCTGCTGCAGACACTACAGTGTTTCAGGGTGTCAGAAGCAGCATGCAGGCCAGAGACAGGAGAGAACTACATATCTTCCCCATCTTTCTCTATATTCCTCATTCCTAAACTACATGCTGACCTTTGTAGCACTGCCTTCAGGCTGTATGCTTTAACATTTCCAATGAGATGTTTTAGGGTTCCTGTGCTGGGAATTCAAGATAAATCACAACTACCATCTGTTAATGCAACAGACAAGAATATACACTGGCACGCATGCACTGCTGAAATTCTTGTCTTTTCTCATAAGATCTTTCTCATTCCTCAAGCACACATGCAGGCGGCCTCCATAAAGATGTTCCAAGCATCAGCGATCTGACTATTATATCTACAAGCTCACTCTGAATTATTCATCCGTCATTAAAATGCACTATGAGTAATGATAGCTGGGAGTGTGTTTGGGGCTATTCTTTTTCCTGAGCAAAACACAAGGGTCATTAGGAGTCATTTCTGGTCAATTTTGTATGATCAACCATGCTCCAGAGAAAGACAGAAAAAAAAATTCCATTTACTTTCTGTGCATTGGGAATTCATGTTGAAAGAGATCAAAGGGGACAGACAAAGAGATGAGAGAATCGACATCTTCTCGTCTCCATTTGGCTCCCTAGGAGAGGAGGAAAATTACTTTAAAGCTGATGCCTTGATGAAAGAAAAAGGCGTTGTGCCTGATGTATTCCTCTAGAGGTGGAATCAACAGTATGAATGACTCAAACGCAGATGGGGGGTGGGGGATTTGTTTGAGAGAACCTAATGGGAGATTTTGGGGAGGAATCAGGGTACTTTTTGACAGCAGTGAACAAAACATGATTCCCTTGTCAGGAGATGTGGCTGGTTCAACACTCAACACTGTTATTTCTGGTCTGTGCATACGAGTGCAGCAGATGCCATCAGATAGTGAGCTAATTTGCAATATCAATCCAGGGGTTTTTATCAGACTGAACACCATCAACATGTTCATGTCAGTAAGCGATTTGGTGTCATATTCAGCCAAAGCCTTATTGTTTTCTAGCAGAATAGGTCATGTAAAGGAAATAACCTCCGAACAAGGAGACCAGCACTGTCATTTTCCTGACAGAGCTGTCAACATATCAAGCCCACCATGCTAGTTATACATGAAGCAAATAGAAATGAAAACATTGTCAGTAAAAGACTCATGGGGTAACAGAGATGCCAGGAGCAGGGTGAATCACTTAGCAATCTGTGCTCCTCTATTCTGCAGCTGCCACCCACCACAACACATCTGCCACTGGGAAAAAAAAAATCTCTCAGATAGAAAATCTCATCCAAACGGATTGCTACATGACACAAACGATCACTTCTTAAAAATGAAATTCATTTGCAGTGAAAATGCTGTTTGTCCCGCTGGGAACATATGTGTGACTGTAGAGATTCACATGCAGGTGGCAAATACATTCAAACACACAGAAATCTCCCTTAGTTTGAGTAAGACCATCAGATTTCTTTGTGTGGGGCCGACAGTTTCCCGTGTTATCTCAGGGGAGACACATGCCACTGCTGGGCAAGATCCTAATGTGTACCAAATCATCACTTTCCAAGCAACAACGCCTTCCCAGCTCAGCCAGCTTCAGCAATTCTCCTTTTATTGTATTTCCCCAGGATTTCTTATTATACATGCTGAACTCAACAGCAAGGAGTCAAAGCTCATTTCTATAACACTGCAATGTTTGCAGACAGGAAATCATTGTCTGCTGGCGCTAAAAATCTCTCCCAAAATTGTGTAAAGTTTTGCTGTTGAGCTGCATGGAAGCAAACCATTGAATTGTTAGCACAGATCAGATGGGCGTGAATTAAAGAATATTTTATTTTATAACTTTCATTTATATTTTATAGCATTCTCTTAATGTTTGACCTATTGAACTTACAGTATAATTACATTTTTCTTCTAATTTTTTTGTAAGATTTGAATAATTTTCTTAGATATTTCATTGCTTAAAAAAAATCAAGCTTTAAGTTAATTAATATTATATATATCATTATTTGCCACAAGGTTTGTATTAATTTATATGTTCATGGTTAACTCGGGTGCCAATGCCTGGGGAGCAGTATTGGAGGTGAAAGGCCTAGCACAGGGCCGATAGTGGTTCACCTCCAGGGCCAGTCAAGGACTGAACAACCTGAACTGGACCTGGACTTTAACCATTAACAGGCTTATTTACTTAGATGGGTCTAATGGGAATATTTTTAGGTTTGCTGGGATTTGATACGATAATTTATAACCACAAATGCATTTATGGTGGTATTGGGAGAAAGTGGCATACTCATTGTGTTCGGTCTGAAATAGGAGTGAAAAAACTCACTGAACCAGACTTTAAATCTAACATGGCTTCAATTGTCATAAAAAGTAGTGACACCTATTAAAATACTTATTACTAGCAATTTTGTCTGCTGGTGTTTTATAAAATTAACTACATGCAGACTACCATACACTTTCAGTCTTTGACATGTTGTCATGACAATTCTATGGTTTTTGTGAACTCTTATTGGTAACAACAGTTAGCCAGGTGAATTAGCATACCCCACGTGTTTTCTTACCTTGACTGGAACATCATCAGCCACCGGATATTTCACTTCAGTGATAAATGTAACACATCAGAAATTCGAGTGAAGCAATTTTGTAGCTGCGAATGCCAAGGTGCGTGAGAATCTTATCTAGAAACTGTAAATACTGCTCCAAAACTGTCTCTGCTCAATGTGTGTCAAATCAGGGTCAGTGTAAAAACTGACTGATCAACACTATCATTGTGGAAATGATACCGTGGGTAAATATAACTGAAACCTTGCCTTTTCAAATACATGAAAAGCCAATGTACTGTCTCAAGCCTCTTTAAGACTATATAGAAAAATCTCTCTCTCTCTAACAGAAGCTATATTTGTAATTGTTTTATGTTCCCAATATAGTTGTATATGACTTTACATTACTCCTTCACAAGTACATGTTCTACTGCTTGTTCAAAGGAGAAAAATCTAAGTAGATTTACATGATTTTAATCTGGCATTATGAATTATTAAAATCACAGGGAAATGAGCAGAGGAATAAATTTCCTCCTTGACAAAACCTTTCTTGGCAGGCTTTAATAGCTTGTGATATCTGTATGACAAACCAAAGTCACATTCAGAAAGCAATATTCTGTCCACAACGCAATCTCCACCATTAATTGGCAAATGAACAAGATGTTATCCAAGGATACCTTTCCAACGACCACTTAGGAAAAGGAGGAAAAAGACTTAATAGGATGGAAATAAGTGTGACAGACTAAACGGTCCCTGCTGTATGCACTGACGCATGCTTTGACCTTCCCTGTCAATATGGAGGGCGAACACGGTGGCCGTTTATGTTGTGGTGACAAAGCTCTGGCTGCAGAGATACTTCGCATCGTAACTCCAAGAGAACCTTGTTGAAACCAAGAACTGACTGTGCTGAAGCAACGAGTAATGAAAAGTCAGACATGGGGAACATTCCTGGCCTGTTTCTCAGGATGTAAATCCCTGCAAAATCTGATCACCTGGATTTCTGTGGATTTCACCATAACAAACAAACAAACAAATAAATAAATAAATAAATAAATAAATAAAGAAAGAAAGAAAGAAAGAAAGAAAGAAAGAAAGAAAGAAAGAGAGAAAGAAAGAAAGAAAGAAAGAAAGAAAGA
>JBAMHW010000025.1:16491382-16519564 GCA_037177495.1 Rhadinocentrus ornatus
GAAAGAAAGAAAGAAAGAAAGAAAGAAAGAAAGAAAGAAAGAAAGAAAGAAAGAAAGAAAGAAAGAAAGAAAAACAACCCACGGGAATTTGAAAGGAAAATATACACAGCAAAGTAGGCAATTGCATAAAATTACTATCAACCTGTGAGGAAGTTCCAAAAATATAAAAAAATTGTAAGATTTAAATAATAATTTAGCAGTAACCTAATGTACTCATTTAAATGATATAAATCAAGTCTTTGGGAATTTAATAAATTAGAAGAGTTTTGACATTTTTTTAATATTACAAGATATAATGCTCATCATTATGCACGATAGCAACAGCTTTACTTAAAACATATTCTATTGTCTGCTTATGTGTCACAAAAATATTATGAAAAAGATGTATGAAAAATATGAGGCAAATCTACAATTATGACATTTTTAATGACGTTTTTTTTTTTTTCTTTTCTTTTTTGTAAAACCTTGCATCAATGTCAAACTCCATGAGCTCACAATTGTTTTCAACAACCAAGCCTTTGGATTCATACATGATGAATGCTTCCAGGTATTCCGTCACTTTAGCTTGCACCATTTAATTTAGCTATACGGAAAATGACAAGCAACACTGGTAGAACAGGTTAAAAGATATCGTCTTCCCCCTCGATTCTCATTTAGTTGTTGAACAGATCCAACTAATGTACAACGGATGTGCCACCACCAGCGTTCACCGGTGAATGGTTGTCTTTTAAGACCCAGGAATTACACTTCAAATGATTACATGGGTTTAGATAGGGGCAGTTGATGCAGTCACCTACCAAGTATGCTTGTCATTTAACAACATGGAACAGAGTCAAAAGACAGGAGGTGTGGAAACAAATGTGATTGTGTGAAGAGAATACACATCTGGAGACAATTAGTGGATAAATGATTTGCTCAGCCCACCAATTATTGATGTTGATCAAGCCCAATCCAGGCGACTTGAGGGAATCATAAACTGGCATTTGAGCAAAGGTGCAACACTTAGGATTTCAAATGCAAACAGCTTACAGCTTCCTAATTATTTTAACATCAGATGTATTGCAGCTGCACTGTTTAATACATTCATAGGCTGCCGATCATTAAGGTCTGCCTTTGAGGTCATTTTAGTTTGTTGCAGAGTCCTAATAGTTACATTTTTTTAACTAAGTGAAAAAAAAATCCACCTGTCTAATTAGAATATTTAGTCTTTTTAAAATGCAAATTGCCAGTTCTAAATGGATTTTCACCCTTCTTCTAGTGTGGGAGGAATATGCATTGTTATACCATGCATACTGATATAAATTTGTGAAAATAATTCACAGAACAGTTTGGTTTGTATTGAACATATGGCTTTAACTAAACCATTACTGCACTTATGCTATTATTTGTGGACCAATACATCAGTCAGGTCAGTTTAATGTGCCATCATATGACACAATCCACCAAGGAAAACTTAAAATACAGGGTTTTAAACTCTAAAAAAATCTTTAAAAATATTCAATCAATCCTTGTCTGTTTATATAATGCATTTAAATTGGCCAATAATTGTCATAAATAATTTATTTTTTACTATTTACTCTTCAACATTCAAACATGTTATGACCAACACTATGACTGTTTCTACCAGTTTAAAAATATGGCTTTTAGGACTCGATACTAGTAAAAAAAAGATCTCGTTGCTGTATAACGGTGCTACATAACTACATTTGTATTCCACACATGCAACATTTGCATGTTTTACTAAGTCTCTCATGGTGACTCATCAAAGCTACCGTTAGTTTCCCACACTTGTCAGTAAGACTTTGCTGACAGGACAATAGTTGCTTTTCCCAGAATGAGTCACTGCTTTTCTTGTTTTGAGCACCACTTCATTTACAATTCCATTACTCTCACCCACCAAAATCCACTATATTGTCCCCAGAAAGTATGGCCCCAAGCTGGCCCCATGAGACTGGCAGACAAAAAAACTGAATCTGCGATCAATAAGACAGATGAACCCTACACAGCAGAGCCCGAAGCCCGTTGTCAGAGTTTGAGGGGCTGAGTTGGTATCTGCTACATATTTTGTCTACAGGAGGGGCTACCATGATACAAAGTACTACAAAACGTCTTGTTCTTGTACAAAAACAAACACTTTTGTAGAAATCCTGCATTTTAAACAATGGCTGATACAGATTGAAAACTGCAGACAGTGTGAAGACAGATGTGAGTAAAGACTTTGACAGTATACATTGCTTGTAGAGGCTTTGAACATAATAGGCATGATAGAAAGTTCTTTACAATGGCAGAACTTTGGCACAAGAAAGGCATTACAGAAGAAAATGATGAGTATTTGACAAGGTCAGCATAAATGATTGCAAACTAAATATCACTTTTATACATCAGTTCATAATAAATCATATGGCACTGACTACGGTTCCCTTTGTCGTGTAAGATTAGTTTTTGTTCAAATTCTTGGAAAGAAACTCAAGTCACTGAAGGGAGGGTCTGATTGGGTCACACATAGAGGTAAGACAAAAGGGCATTGACATCAACATAAAAAACTACAACTGGTGTTACTGTCACAACAGAGTTTTCCCTTCTGCACAGGTGTTAAGCATGTAAAATGAGAGCATGAGTGTGTGTATACATGTGTTTTTAAATTTTGTGTGTTTAAATCCACTTCTGGTGTGGACTACACAAATGTTTTTGTCACAAACCTGCTTGGATCTGCTTTCAATGTACAACCTTTATCAACCCAAAGCAGAGAGTCCTTTGCTTCCAGCTCCCTTCAAAAAGTGAATGTCATAGCGAGGTGACACTGCTCAGGTATCTATATTTCCACAGGAAACATCTGTCTACATAAGCAAGTGGGTTCAAAAGGAATCCTGTTTTTACTGCTAACCTTAGTCTGTACTTAAGTCAGCATTGATCTCTCCCCCCTTTCTCCTCTCCATGGTTTTTATTAAGGGATAAGCTCTGGGCGTGATAAGCGTTCATGCCATGGTTTCCTTCCCTGGGAGTCTCCTGTCGTTGAACGTGTGCATGTTAATGACCTCTTCTGTCTTGACGATGACGGGTGGCTGAGGCTTTTGTTTGAGCCGACGTTGGCACTTTAGAGACATACGCAACTCGTCCATCATGGCGCTGCAGAAGGATCGCTGTGGAAGGAAACAGAATAAAATGATAGCAGGTGCCATTCTGTATGCCACACTCCTAAAAAAACAACACAAACCTTAAGTTTATGATCAGCACTGCTGAGACATTGATTATTGGCTTAATGTGATGCAACACAGATAAAATTTATGTAAGTACTTGTTTACAGCACTGAGCTTTGTCCCCATTTAATTTCCATGTTCCTTCAGTGTTTCTTGGTGTCACAGTGTTGTTCTTACCACTAGATGGCCACAGCATTAAAAGAAATTACTATGTAGGGGATTTTACATAAATGAATCATTAGGTAATAAGTTTATGAATTCCAGTGAATCATTAGTTCTTATGACTATTTTTAATGTTTGAGAGCAGCATAAAAGTAGCAATGATTCATTCATTATTAATTAAAGAGCACATATGCTCATTAACAGGCTCATAATTAAATTTTTGGGGTATACTAGAATTTATTTGGATATTTTTGGGGTATACTAGAATTTATTTGGATATTTTTGGGGTATACTAGAATTTATTTGGGTAAACCAAATAATCTTGTCATAATTTTTTTTTTGTTGCAGTACCACTTTTCACTTTCTTTCTGAAACCCTCTGGTTTTTCCAATTTAACTTCTGTCCCTTTTAGCCAGCTACCCTAAAAGGCTCTGTCTGGCCAGCAATCAAGCTTATGTGTTTCACGGTGATGCCACTATGTCTATAAAGAAAAGTCTGCACTACAAATGAGGCATTTTAGGCTACCCAAAAGCAGTCTTGTTGGTGTGTTATTTGAATATTATAGCATTTGTTCTGTATAACAGATTAAAGCACCCTACAAACAATTATTAGGTAGCAAATTGGTTCTATGTCTTGTAAAAAATTGAACTTGAACAGTTCTATAGCTCTGTAATACACTTAGATTTACCACAAACCCAATTGAAGTGTTCTTGAATTTGATGTAAACCTGTAGTTACAGACTATCAGATTATTACTTTATTATCATCTGTCAAGTCACTAAGGTTTTTTCTGCTCCGAGAAGAGCAACATCCTTATCAATAGTCTAAATCACTGCTTAGTTAATACCAGAAAAGTATGAATATTTAATAATTGAACTTTTATTAGTTCTCATTACATCCTTTTTAACCATCGTTACCTCATGAGTATAATGATTTGAGGTTGATGCAGTGTTTATGAAATGTCACATGCATCCCTGTCATATTGAAATCAGTAATGACATGTTAAGTATCATTCTTGGCGTTGCCGTATACTGGTTCTTCAAAGGAATTATTAGGGAGGTGCTCATAAATAATTAATCAACAATTGAATTATTCATTCATTTGTTTCTTAATTTGTAGTAATTAGACAATCACTAGCTAATAAAAACAAAAAGATCAAGGATTTCATAGTGTTTTTCTAAAGTGTGACTATTGTTGGCTTTAATGCTGCCCTTACATCCTCACCAGCTAAATTTACAAGTTTTAATAAACAACATATACGGGCCGTAAGAAGACACGCTTTGAAAAATTAGTGTCTTTTTCATCTGAGGTCTAGTAAGGGAGGTTAGGAGGAAAAGATTAGGTGTTTTTTTAGGACTCTAACTGGGTTTCTTGATTAGTTGTGGTATAACTGTGTCCCCACTGATTCCGATTTAAGTTTGTTCAGTTGCCCCCCGCTGAAGAGGAAAATACAGGAAATATGTCCCTATGACATATCGAGCAATGTGAACTGGTATGGTAATGCAGGTGAGTTTGCAAGTTCATGCATTTTATCTTTGTCTAGACTTTCTTTTTTATATTTAGTCTCACACTGCTGCCTTTCCTGAGCTCGTTCCATTGCATCAAAGTGTTTTAGATTTTAATTTACACTGTCATAATGTTACTGTTATGATGTGTTTTATTTAGTGGTTTTTATGTTTGACTCAGAAATGTGGGTAACTGCATTTTTTATGTTTTATTTAAATGTTTGTTGAACATGAGCAAAAATAATATCATTTTTCATGTCGTTGTGCAGTGAAATGACCTGTGGGGACACACACACCGTCTTCCATGTAATGTGGCTTGCCTGAAGGCTTGTAGTCACCTCAGTCATGTTGTAGATTTGTTAAAATGCTGGTTGCAGTGTTGGTAGCAAATAGAGTGTGAAGATTTTCCTGATGCAGTTGCAAACAGAGCACAGTCAGTTCTTTGCAGGTCAAACTCAGGTGGTACACCACATACGTCTGTGTGTTTGATGCTGTAGTTGGTGTTTCCGATATTGAGATGTTGTAGTTAAACATAAGATTAATGTCTTTAGGTCTTTTTTTGTGCAAAAATAATATTACTTTAATATTAAGTCAAACACAGAATGCAAACAAGCAAATATCTGAGGGAATATTTTTTAACATTGTATGGAGTCACAAATTGTATTTTTCCTCATATGGTGATGCATGTAATGCCGTGCTATGAAAATTTTTTTAGATTTTATTCTATGCTTTTTTGAATTTTCTGAATCTGTCTTGGTTTCATAACTTTGCATTCTTAGTCTCTCTTGATATTATGGGACATTGATGGTCAGCTTAATGTAATTAGTATTTTATCCATGTAAATTTAAAATGAGTGTACAATGTATCTACTCCAAAGTTACAGTATTGTTAGTTATATCTATAAAGGGAAGTTTTTAATGTGCAGTCCAGTAATTTAAGAGCGTATTTCACACGCTACAAGGACTGAGGACTGACACATCCATTAAGAGAATGGCACAAATAAAGCAACGGAGACTGAGTTACTCTCTCTCACAACTATAAAAAATATTTTCTGAGACATTAGAAATCTCCTCTGGTGCCACACCATATCAGTAGCTGCTGTTCAGGATAATTAGCTGACATTCACTATTTAAACTCCTTGATCAATATTGCAATGTGTATTGGATGGTCTGATAGTCCAATTACCATTGATAAATTAAAGTTTGAAAAGGCAGCACTGACAGTAAATGCAGATGAAGCTGATATAAACTTTTTGAATCAAACCAGTACCTAAATTAAGTACATCTGTTACAGATTAAAAATCAACAGAGCAACCAGATCTTTTTTGTCTAATTCCCAAACAATACTTTGGAAAAGCAGACATTTATTTACAAGTCTGTGTCCCAGATTTCTTCACTGTCACACGGAGGTCTGAATGCCATTTCACAGCCTTTTACACCCTGCCAAGAACTAAATCCTGAGAGAAAGACGTGGAAAAAAAGCCAAAGAAAAAAAAAAAAGTAATGATAGTGCCTAGAGGACAAAATATCCACATAAGCAGATTAAACCCAAAAATATTGGTAACATCAGTGTTATGCAACTTGAGTAATATGAGCTTCTGTTGTCCTTGCATTATGTATGTGGTGTAAAATCCCAAATATGTCAATATGCGTTTGCATCAACTTTGCCAAGTTCAATTCCCATACATTCATGTACTGATTATGCAAATTTAAATTCAAAGACTGTAGGAGGAGAGAAGATGTAAAAGAGGAGGGAGAGCATTAAGTATGAAGCTATTATTTTTCTGCTTCTGTTTGTGAGCATGTGGGGGTGTGTGAGATGGATATCTGTAGATGTCTTAGGCTGCAGTTATTTTTGTTTTTTCCCCACTTTTACATATATTTGTCAGCCATAAGAATGAGATATTTCTTACACTGAAAGAGGAGTGATTAAAGAAGTGGAGTGGGATTAAGGAAGTAGAGAAGGAAGAGAAATGGGAACTGGTGAGACAACAATGAGGGGGAGGGTAAAAAGCTGGAGTTGTTGGGTGAAGGAGGCTTGCAGGAAGTGCAAAGCTTGTTGTCTGTATGCAAATTACTAGCACCTTGGCAGCCTAGAAATAGTGGCATTTGCAAATCATCTGAATATTTTGACCCAGTCCTGGAGCTCTTGATTAATGATGGCAAAGATGTGCTCTGAAAAATATGCAATCTGTTAAAAAAAAAAGAGCAAAAAAAAAAAAAAGCTGGGAACTAATTACTATTCCAATAAAGCAACACACTGCTGTGCTGCGCTAATTCTCTAGATGTAAATAATTAAAATACACTATCAAAGGGACTTTAACAATTATCTGTAAATACTATTGCACATATTACAGTGTACTAAAATTTGTACTCCACACTGGGTGATGAATCATGCGTGCTAAAATAAAACACAGAGAAAACATTTAAAGTCTTATGTACGAACATAACCTGAGAAAAAAGTGTGTGTACTCAGCATGCAACACATTCATACACGGAAAGACATTTTATAGGAAATGATAACAATAATACTCATGTGGCCATAATTAGTGACAGAGTTGCTGGAAGTGCTTTTTGTGTTCTGAAGTACGTTTTTGCACATTTATCAATTAAAATGGACAGTGTGAATGGTTTAGTGTTTGTTGCATTGACAAGTACCACATAGGAGAAATGTGAACTTATATAAATGGTAGAAAATGCCACCTTTAACATAATTATCTCATAGTTTATGTTTTAGTCTGTGTTTCTATCTTATTAAATGTGCATTTGTATTTAATGCTGCTGTACCTTTTCCAGCTCGGCGTTCTGTTTAGACTTGTAAAGGACCTCCCCAACAGCTACAAACACTGACAGCACCAGTCCTGCAGCCAGCACAATGAAGATTCCCCCGATGTTTTGTACTCCCAAAGCGCTGGCCTCTTTACTCTCCTCTTCGGGACAGCCGTTGCCTCTCCACCACTTCTCCTTCATCATGTGCAGCTTTCCTTCCTCTTGCAGCTGCAGAATGGCTATTGTGATCTTGTCTCTGTATGGAGAGCCTGCGGATACAAAAACCCAACATGAGACTGCTGAATGTGGATAATGGCCAAAAATGAAAACCAAACAAACAAAAACACAATAAAAAATAAAAAAGGGATTGAATGGTATTTGCATTGTTGGGTTGGTGGGTGCATGAAACACCGTGAGGCTAGCATGTGATCAAATAACCTGTCATGTTATTGTTGGCTTCTTAGAGGGAGTTTTTGTAAGTCCTTCTTCAAAACCAGCTAATCCTTATTTTCACAGAGTGATTCCAAAATTCTCACTCCTCTCTGCAGTGTGTGAATTATAATGCATAGGGAGTTGGCAACAATGACTTGGCTTTGTGCAGCAGAGCTGCTGTTGATTTTGACGAATTAGCTGCCGTTTGCACCGGCTTTCAAACAACATAAATAGTGCCTATAAACAGAAGGACCCAGTGGGGTGAATGTTACAGGGTTGCATATGTGTTTGGGATTATATGTGGGTATTGGAGATAGAGTTTCCCCATCACTGAGCTTTTATGCATGTTGATGTCGAGTAAAAGAACCCAAATCCAAAGAAAGTAGGAAAGCGCCAGAATTAGTGACAGGGCATTAAGACTCAGTGGGTGCTGGCTGGATCAAAGCAAGAGTAATCGTCACAGAGTAGCCGAGTGGCGTTGTGTTTCTTTCCCCTTCGCGGTGTGTGTGACACAACACATGGACCGATCGAGCCACAGTAAGCACACTCTGCCTCAACCAGGCAAGGACTGATTAACACTTACTGTGAGCTCTCATGCTTAATGTTTTAGCTGTTTTAAGGGCTTGTTAGTGTGTTTATGTGATTGCAAACTCATCCATAACAAAAAAAATGCTTGGGCATTTCTATTTCAGGAACTTGGCTCTGCTGTTTAGCAAAATGTGACTGAAAAGATGTGAAACAAACATGATTATTTTAAAAACAGGCCAAAAAGAGATTATTTAAGAAACATGAGAACATTTTGTGCTAAAACTCTCTGGCAAAAGATTTTAGGTTACGAGTAGCATCACTTTCTTTGTTTCTCTGCCTGTCAGCCCCTTCTTCTGATTCGCTCTCAGTCTCATCTATCATTTATCCATTGCCATCCATCATCCTTTCATCTTCAAGCCTCTGAGTATTTACACTGACAAAGGGGACGTTGCTACAAAATGGAAGATTACACAAGGTGCCACTGATGCTTGTAGCAACGTATTCTCTTTTTTCCTCATAAATAGTACGTTTTTGTTAGCATACTCATGTTGTGCCTGTGGGTGCACTGAGATGATAACCTAGACTTGCATACATTTGCGCACATGCAGTAGATATATGCACAGCTCTGTATACAAATAGGACTGCGCATGTGAGGAGCATATGCCCACTTCATTTAAGGATGAGAGATCTATCAAGAATCCGAGTCCCCTGATTCTGGCGCCCCTCATATTTCAAATGATTAATGATGGCCTAACAAAGCGGGCCTTGGATAAATGCTAATAGGATGGGTCCTTAGAGAGGAGGATATGAGGAGCGGGGCCCGGGCAAATGGAAAAATGCTGTGCTTGACACACTGTGCATATACAAGTATCTGACAGATATTCAACACCGAAGAACATCCATCATTCTTACACTGTCTGGTCTCAAGTATTAATGTCTTCACAGTTTAAGTAGATGTCTGTAGATGAAATGCATTTTTGGAAAAAGACATTTGAAAGCCGACAATCACCAAGGTTAAGACTTATCACATGGCCTGCTTTAGCTTAATACTGCAAATGCCATGGGGAACTGAGCTGATGAACGGTATTTAGCAGACCATATTTTATATGCTAACAACTGATATAAAGGCTGAGAGCTTTGTGGAGTTTAGAGAAGAACACAAGAATGAAAATACAAATTTATTCTTGTTCTTCCACAATGACTGCCGGCATGAAAACAGAAGTCCCTCCGAGCTAATAAAGTAATGAACTACTTTGAGACCTCTTCTATCACTAAGAAAAACATTTTGCTGGCTGTAATTTGCCTATTGAGCGATGGATATGAAGACTAGAGACAGATATGTGTTAGTGGGCAGTAATAGCTTTTGAGTGGACAGTTTAATTATTAAATTTTATGCATTTAAACTCAAAACTGCTTATTACTAAATGAAAGTGATTGGATATAGATTTTGCCATTCACTTGTATCACCACATGGATAAAAAAAATGGTTTAGGTTCTATATGTCCATTTCAAGGGCACTAGTGGCAGTAATTTTGGACTCACTGAGCCACAGTGGGACTATATTTCACAACACCTCAGCTTTGTTATTGCCTTCGCAATCATTGCATCCCTGCAGATTCATAACTGCCCTGCACTCATCAGCAGAAGCTGGGTACAGATGCGAACGGCTAGAATTAATCCTCTACATTTTGATGGCCTTCATATCACTGATGATAGATGCCACAATTACAGCTGGTAGCAGTGATCTCCATGGCCTCGTCATGACCATGCTAACCTCTGTGACTTCAGTCTTTAAATCATTAATAGCTCTCAACCCACGTGCTCAGAATGCTTTAAAGGTGCTTTCACATGGCTTTAAGCTGTGTGCTAAGCTATTATGTTTATTAAGCTGTTACGATAATATAAAATGTTTTAATAGATTTAGCTTCTGTGCGTCATCCTAGAAAGATAATGGTGGTTTTGACTTGAGCGGGGTCAAAGCAGCTATAGAAAACAGGTTGAAATTGCTCATTTTATTCTCTCTGAAGTGCTTTTTACAAGTGATTTAATGATCAGAAGAACTCAGGCTGTCTAAAGTAAGTCAAAGGGAATTACACTGCCTTAACTTTCAAGTTGATTCCTGTGTTGCACCGCCTTGCACTCACAGGCTTGCCTTGTGTGACCCCAAAGTGGAATTAAACAAACCATAAAAAAAGCCCAGCTTTGATTCTGTACTCTGTGAGAAAATCATTATGGTTACAAAGAAAAACAACACACTAACTAAAGTAGTGAGCCGCAGGCACACTTTAACCTTATCTGTAAACTCAACCTTTCTAGCCATTTGCTATTCATTAAGCTGGACCCTATACACCCTACTCTGTTAAACCCTTACAGCCATGACCCCATCAATAAAGATCAACTGTCATGTTGTTGGATCTTATCTATCACATGGTATTTGTGGCTAAATAACACAACATACAGAGCGATTTCAAGATGATTTACCCATAGGTGTTCCCACTCCGTAGGCTTTGGAGTCAATGAGGCCGCCAATCTGTGTGAGGTTGCAATTGCGCTGGGTGACGAATTCTATGGTGGTGGACTCCATTAGGAAAGCATAGTCTGAGGTCAAGACACGTTGGATGCCCTCCTCCATGTTCTTGACCATCACAGATTGCCTTCTGCTGTTCATGAACTCCCACATCTTGTCATACGTAGAGATTTTTGTTTTCTGTAAGTAACCCAAGGACAGGGGTTTAGTAACAACTCACAAGTTTGCTGTTGTGAAACTTAATATGAAACAAGAACAAAACAAAACCAGAACAAAACATGCACAAAATATTAATTTTCCTATGAAAAAGAAAAAAAGAAAGTTATCATTGTCAACCCGTTGTTGGGAACTGGATATGGTAACTTCTGTGGTCGTTACATAATTTCTCCATGGTACTCCAAGAACCACTTGGATTTCACCCAGTCAGTCATCAAAGATCAGGCCATCTTAAAGACACCGACCTTGTTTTTTAAACTTAGAAATAAAAAACATTTACTACTATTGTCTACTTTATAAAATAAAAGGTTAAGATTATTATGAGCCACAAATGATTTTTTTTTTTTTTTTATCAGGCCCTGCTTTTTGCTTTCATGGTTGGCATTTTAACAATAGCTTTGTCATGTAATTAATATCATGCAATTACCTCCACAGTGATGCATGTCTACCATCCTGCATTTATGTTTAATTCATCGTTACTAAACATTTCCTAATGTTGCTGCTTCCAAAGTAAAATGGCAAAACATGAGAAGGCTTTTATTTTCGATCACAGGAGATGTGATATGATGTGCACTGACTGCAGATATAAACTGAAAACACATCTGAAAAACCAAATTTATTTTTTTTTGTTTTGAAAGCAGGTTAGCTGTGAATATGTTGGGACAGGGCACTGACACCTCACATTTACTATTATGGCCATCACCACATTTTTTATTTGTTTATTTGTTTGCGAAACCATAAATTATGAGTAGAAAACCTAAGTGATAACCTTGGAATCCAGTCACATCATCCTTACTCTACTCTAGTCCGTACCATATTGTGGCATTTATTTATCTCTAAATAGAACCTTAATCTAAAAAAAAAAAAGGAAAACAAAAGTAAAAAGACTTTAAATTGGCATTTAAGATGATAGAAGAAGACTAATTTTACAATTTACAAATCAAAGAGGAAGAAGAAGAGTAATTCTCTAATAGTCGTCCATATGAAGACATCCTTTTGCATCAATTATAGGCTATGTTAACACTGCAGGTCTTAATGCTCAATTCCAATTTTTTGCTGAGATCTGATTTTTTATTCTTTTTGCATAGTTTTTTACATTATAATTTAAAAGCAAGCATGATCAGACTACAGTTAGAGCAGCCAATGGTCCTGAAGTGACACACTTGCACAGAAGAAGCCACATGTAACACAATGTGTGTAGGCCTCCCACCTCTTCCAGTGCAGAATTTGGTCTCACTTCAATGACATAATTCTTTTTGAGACTGAGGTCACCATGAAAAGCATCAGATATGTGTCTGGTTTAGGAGAACATATGGGACAAATATGGACCAAATTTGGATTGTTCAGACTGTCAAACCAAAAGAAAAAAAAAAATCACAAATGGGCAAAAAAGTCAGATTTGGGCCATTTTTGCCCACGTACATGAAACATAAAGTCTTTTCCTGCTGGCCAAATGTAGATGCTAAATAAACATTGGTATTTGACACAGGAAATTTTGCCCATCTTCTAATTTATGCTCAGGCAATCCAGAAACTTTACTGTTCCGAGCTGTTGTATGGAAAACTATGCAACCATCATGGCTGTGTGAAATCTATGAATCTGTTTGCCTGCACTGCAGAAAGATACATGTGTTGTACCTATGACTATCCTCTAAAGCATCATTAGTTACTCCTGCAGTTACAACGAACTAAATAACATACAGAAGACTTGATTAAAAACTACTCTGCTACCTTGAAGAATGTCATTGTTGCACCGTCCTCCACCACCCCATATGGGATTTTAGTTTGTTTGGCCAGGTCATCAGCAGAGTCTATTGGTGACTCCATCCTCTCCACAGTGAGGAAGGCAGCCAAGTTGGCTGTATATGAGGAAATGATGATGAGGGTGAAGAACCACCAGATACCTCCCACTATTCGAGTTGACAGAGCCTTGGGCATTAGCTCCGAACCTGAGGTGAGGAAGGTGGCAGGGGTGAATAGTACACTGCAAAACATATTCATCTCAATTAATTCAGATTAGTTTCTAATTCTCTGAGTTTTTAATTTCAACATGCAAACACATTATTAAAATATTGAAATATTTCAGCCAGATTTCTTTCTAAAAGTTAAAGTTTTCAGCCCAGATAGATGTGACACTGGTTTCAAGATATTATTACTTTTAAAGCTTCTATAAACACAGACATTTCAAACAAGTAAAACAATCTTTTCCCAGACATAGGGACTGCTTTACTCGATTGAGAGGACACCGGAAAATGCTATCCAGGAACAAAGTGTTTGCATAAATCAATTATATCAAATCAAACATGCAGTATTGATTGTTCAGAACAGCGTGGAGAAGGGACAATGCTGTGTGAGCCAGAGAGTCATGTACCCAAGGTAACCTCACATCCTGACTCCATACCCCACTGATCTTGAGGTGCTGATAGGCCAACGGCAAGAGAAGAGGACACTGCATCTTGGTAGTGCAAATATTGAGTGGTACTAAACAGCATGGGTTGGGATAGAGGGTGAACATGTAAAGAAACATTAAAAAAAAATGCTGACTTTAGTCTAAAATGGAGATATGAAAACATAAGTACAAGAATGTGATGAGAAATGTGGTAGGCTAACATGCTATTTAGTGTTTTTGTTAAATTAAATTTTAGCTTCTTAAAATTAGACATCAATCATAGCCATATTTTCAATTCAAATTTATTTATATAACACATTTAAAACAACTTCAGTTGACCATAGTGCTTTACATTACCAACTTTAGTCAATAAATGCATATAACAAAAAAATAGACAAAATATGTTATTATAACTGGTTAGTAAACTGTCACATATTTCCTTTGTGCTTTAAAGTGATACTTTTTGTTAAACAGAAGTTTATTAAAGTCTTGTCAACTGTCACCCTAAACACACTTTCCAACTTTCCAACAAAGTTCTTAAAATTGTTGGAGGAATAACACAATTTTTTTCATGTTGTCTTTTCACCTTTTCTGCAACAGTTTCGTTTGCAAGGTAAGCACTTTCCCAGTGCAAGAAGAACTATGCTTAAGAGTTTTGTGAATAGTCCAGTTTCAGACGGTGCAAGTGAATGTAGGTTGGCTAAACATGTAAATTTAGCACAAGCAATTATCTCAAAACAAAAAAGTGCAAATGTTGGTCCTGCCTATACTGAACTTTTATGCAAAACTGGAATTATTATGTATTATGTTACTTTCTATTGGTGATGCAAACTAAAAAATACCAAAAAACAAAAAAAGTCCTTGAGTGAGTTCCACAGAGATTATTCACCTTCAGGGACTTCCCACTGTTGTTTTGTCCAACGGCACCCAAAGTTAATTTGATTTTACTCAAGTGACATAAAGGCTATAAATCTCCTTTTTTATATACATGTTTACTATTCATAGATTTGGTTTTGGTCTATTTTCCCCGTTAGCTGAGTTAATAAAAAAAAAAAAGAAAAAGAAAAAGAAAAAAAAAGGCATATTTACTCCTGCCTAGACCTCCAAAGGTCTCCTTCTGTTGCCATTGGTTTAGTACAAATAAAAAACAGCCCTCAGGGACAATGGGGTACAGAGAGCCACTGCTCCATGTAGAGCAACTGCAGACACAGGCTGAGGCAACTACCTTGCTGCATGAGAGCCCCAACTCCAAACCAGAAACTATTGAGCAGCGTGAAATTGTTTTCCACCACATCTGAGTCTGGGTTGCATGGATGCGGGTTATACCACTCATAAGGGCTAAACCTATAAGGGAAAGAGCAGAAAGACAAATAAGTCCGTAAATCACAGAACATTTTTTTTCCTACACATAACTTTTAAACAGTGGTAATTAAGAGAAATTAAATGTGTAAGAATATGGTTTTGTGGCCTCCTGTAGAAACTAAAGCAAATCATTCATACTTTCACTGAAATCAACATATTGGCATATTCAAATGCCATCAGTTTATTGAAAGAACAGATCAATAGACTGGAATAACACTGTCACTGGTGATAATGTCCCAACGTGTGATGATCTTTGGAGCTCATTTCTATTCACTTACTCTGGTGCTTTTAAATAATTCTCCCTGCAGCTGCAATCACTGTTAGTCTATAGATATAATTTACTCCTCATATTTGTTTTCTTTCCTCTTTTTTCTTCTGGTTTCCCAACAGCCATCTCTCTTCCCCTTCCTCTTGGCTTTTCTTTCCTCACCCTCCCTTGACATATTTACCTCTTTTCCTCATCCTACCATCCCCATCTCAAAAACAGTTAAACCTACACCTTATTTACCGTTTGAGCTTTGCTTCCCCAATACCCCCCCCCCCCAACCATCTGCTGCCTGCATTGGCTGTTAGTCAGTGTCTTTGGGTCAGTTGTGGACATTTCTCATTTATTATCTTAAGCAAAAGTGGCATGGCATTAGCACAAGGTGATTGGGTTAGTGTTGAGCATCAGGAATTGATTGAGTTTGTGCTGAAGTGGTTGATAGAGGGAACATTGCTTATGCAGAGTTGAGGGGCCCATCAAGTAATGTTATTGAGGAGCTTTCCCGGAACTTAGTGCATGCTAATAACCAAGGCTGTCATTGTGAGGATATACACTAACACAAAGTTACCCCAAACAGCTTGCTTTAACTTCCGCCTAATTGTTACTTTATGTCTAATACATCAAAGGGTGACAAACTGAAGAAACTGATTCAGAAGAATTAAGATTAAGAAGAAGATGAGAGTAAATGGGGTAAGAAATTCTGGTCAACAGTTTTGATGACTGTGCCCCTCACTGATCAGAGTGATATATAAGGAAAAGCAGAGGAGTGACTCATCCTCGGGTGACTGAGAATGTCAATGCAGGACGTAATCGGACTGTGTCAGCAAGAACAGTCTTTCCACACCTACATAGTAAGGGATATTATAGTAAGGTTGCAGTGCATAAACCTCTCATTACACAGATGAATGCACATTTAAGACTTCAGTGGTGCAAAAAAACATAGGTTCTGAGATGTAGGGAAAGAAGTGATTTGTCCTGGTGAGTCATCCTTTGCCAGGAGGATAGAACAGGCCCGAATGCCTGATTTTGTGGGAGCATAAACTGGCAACGCTTGGGTCCACTTGTCCCCTTAGAGGGAAGGATAACTGCAAATTAAAATAAATTTTATATTTAAAATCTTCTGGTATTTTTTTTTATATAAACCT
This sequence comes from Rhadinocentrus ornatus, assembly GCA_037177495.1. Taxonomy (NCBI): domain Eukaryota; kingdom Metazoa; phylum Chordata; class Actinopteri; order Atheriniformes; family Melanotaeniidae; genus Rhadinocentrus; species Rhadinocentrus ornatus. The sequence continues at coordinate 16,507,877 of JBAMHW010000025.1, forward strand.
ATTTCTACCTCTTTTTCAAAATAATTTTTCGATTCTACCTTTTTATCTGCAAAGTTCAAGGAGATATGTCACACATTTCTACAAGCTGTATATTTAATATAAATTTTTATCTGACAAATTAATCCTGAATCTTGAAATCTAAGATGATTTATTGCATGATTATTACAGATATTAACATAGATATATCGTTTGATCTTTCTTGGTTGCTGTCACAGCCTAATTAATGATTATTATTATTACAATATTATTATTTGCACTAATTCTGAATGCGCCTACATTTTTGCTACATTGCCTTTCCTTTACAGCTATTTGCAATGCTGTCCCCTCGAGATTCATCTGTGTGGACAAGGCGGTGATGACACACTATAATTTTTCCTGTCAACACCATCAGGATGCCTGATTTACTGGAATGTCAATGAGCTATGTCTCCTTGCAACCACAGGCTACAGTAATAGCACAATGGCCTTGTGGAGCTGTATGGAATGCAATGTGTGCTCTTGCATGTTTCTGTACACGTGTATATATCCATGCCTGCACATATCAAGCCAGTGGTGCATGAATGCTTTAGCAAATGCCTTTGTAGTGCTCTGTGTATGTGTCTTTCTGTAGTAGTAACTTTAGATTTGCTTTAGCCCAATCAAATCCATCTCAAAGTCAAACATTTTCTGTGGTCGTTCACAATCATTACTTGTAATGTACGACTGCAGCCTGAGGAGAATTGAGGCTGACACGGGATGTATGCAGACAGCAAGGTTATGGATGTAAGTCTATACAATGCACACTTGATTGGATTGTGTTTGTCCCTTTCAGCAGCTACATGTGTATTCTGTATGCAGCAGGCCTGATGGCTCCTCTGTATGACCTTTGCCTGCAGCTGGCCTGTACTCCTGCAAGTCATGTCCTGCACGTCGATCATAGAGAAGAAGGGGGAAGTGGAACATGCAGATGTAAGGTCACCCCTTCATGATGAGCTCAGGGGACATGTCGAACTGCATGCTGAATTCTAAGAGAACTCTCACCTTCTTCCTACCTCCCACATTCCAGTCCCTCCTCCTTTTGTTCTGTCCCAGCAACAATAACACAAGACATGCTCCCTCTGTTAAATGTCTGTTGGATTCAATTACTTGGCCTGGGTTTATAGATCTGTTTCTTTTTTGTCAAAGGCCAACTGAAAAGTTTTTGTTGGTTGGGTCCTACACTTCACACATGCATCTAGTACTTGCACTACAAAACCACAACAGCCTGTAAGTCATGTAAATATATAATAATGCCATTTAAATAATCCATTCTTCTAGACAGATGGGCATTCTCTACCCTGGAAATGTTCTGTGATTTGAGAAAATGCCATTTGTTTTGTTAATAAAGATAAAATCAATTCCACCACAAACAGAAGTGGAAGAAGAAACCACTGACTGAAATGTATTTCTCTGGAGCTTGAATTGAGATAGCTTATTAAGTCAAGAAAAGAAAGCATGTATGTGTGTGGGAAGAGACTCAAAGACCTAAATGCCTGGGGAGGCTGAAGTGTTTAGTGTTTTATTGTGCAAAACTTCATAAGCTCTCTTCACTCACTCTTTTTGCAGGGGATTAAATAAAATAATATACCCTGCATTTGGGAGGCTGAGTAATCAATTGCTGGCGTTGCAATCAATACTACAATTATGAGAGAACCAGATTAGCAAACTGTAGAGAACACTGTACTTCAGGTTTAAACTTGACTGCTTATTTTTTGCCACATAATGATGACCAGATCTATGTATTGACATGGCATGCAAAGAAAAAGGCACACTGCATGCACACAAACGAGAACACTATAATTGAATTAAAGCACTGAGGTAATTTTATTAGAACCAGAAGAATATGACTATAATTAATGAGAATTACTTACCCTGACCAACCATGGACAGAAAGATATAATTTGCATATTCTGAACTAACTTAGGTGACAGTTGTTGCTTTACTCTTGCGTGATCATTCTGCCGGTAACATTTGCTGAAATGTGCATTATACCCAAACCTCTCTGGATGAAAACTGAGAAAGAGCCCTGGGGTTAACACACATCACACGGGATCAGTCATGCATCCAGGGTTTAGAGGGGGTAGGTCCAACAAGATAATGTAAGAACTATTCACTGTACATTTCTTCTGACCGATTAGGAGATCTAACTCGCAGCTGGTCTTACAGTTGCTAATGTGTGTGCGAATACAGTATAGTCGGTCTATTGCCAGCTAATTTTAAAGATCAAACCAGTGTTTTGTTTTGGTTCATAAATGTAATGAAATCACAGTAGTACTTGAAACAGTGGATTGGCTTTGAGACAATAAAAACATTGGTTTGGTCCCTTAATGTTACATGCTTACTTTAGCATTTGTATAGTTTAATTATAAACCGTGTTATGATCCCAGACATCACCTAAAAATACAGAGGTCAGGATGAAGCAACAGCTGTTTGTTAGTGAAAGCAGGCTAAAAGTGAGGTGGAGTGGGAAACAGTGGGAAAGGAAAAGAGAAAGGGGAGGTGGACATGTTACCTGGCTATGACAAACAGCACACAACTGACACCCAAGCAAGCCAGCAGAATATACATCCAGATATCGGGCGAAAGGGGGTTGAGGAAGGAGAAGACGCCGGGGTTGGTGCCGTTGGGCTTGCGGTACAGGATACTTATTCCCAAAGTCATAAAGGGCTTTGAGAAGTCGATGACCTTCTCTCTCACGTAGGTGATGGCCAGAGGAGCAACTGCGAGGTCGGCTTTCTACAATGAAACATAGACCGGCACTAAGTGAGAAATTGGTGTTTGAATACATCAGTAAAAAATTACCATCTGATTTCTGTAGACAGATAGTCTCGTCAATATGCACAGGAGGAGATATGTCGTACAGAAAAAAACTGCTAGTGACATTACTTCAGCTAGAATATCAGTAAGAGGCTGAGATTTTCTAGAAATTATTGGTTATACGTCTGAGCCTTCTTATGTGGTGCCAAAGGTGAGTAACCGAGGCAACAATCTAGGGATTAGATTCATCTGTGACAAATTAACCTCGTGCACCCTCTGAACATAACATTAGCCTTCTGTGCTGCAATGCACGTGCCCTGAAGTATTTTTACATAATCCTTCCAAGAAGTATCTTCATCTTCTACAGTGCCAGTGTCTTTCAGTCTTTTTTTTATTCTACCATTTTTTTCTGTTCAAAATTGATTTTTTTTTCTCTGAAGGTAAGACTTATTCCTTTTTCTTGTGGCCATCATTACTAAGGAAAACAATACACACCACCACCCATTTCATGATGGCTTTCTATGGTATTATCTTTATCTGTAAAAGTAATTACTATGCTTAAGTTTTGTCCTTGGGTAAAAGTTTCTCTGGATAAAACGCTCTGCCAAAAGGCATGGAATGTAATGGAAGGCACACATTAAGTTATATCTGCTTGCTTTAATAAGCCAACATTTATCACCATAAGCAAATCCTCATATCAGACCAATGCTCTCCTTGGAAAACCTTTGATTTCAACTTTATATATTTAAGAAGATGAGTAATTATTAAACATTAATTTTTAAAATGTTACACCATGTGGCTTTCCATCCAAATGTTTAATACATTTTAGGCACATTAATAAAAAAAACTCGCAAAATAAAAATGCAAATTTATTCTTGTTTTCATCCACTGCTGTTATTAAAGTTTGGCTCAATGTAATTAATTGTAGGTGTCACAAACTTTTAGGCTAGAACTGCAAATGCGGAGGGTACATTGAGATGAAGAAGGTAAAAAGCTCCAATCAAACTTTAACTGATGGAAAATAGGATGTAATTTTATGCAAATTCTGGAACGAGAGTACACAGTGGGCGATGGAAATGGAGACTTAATTACAATCAATGTATGTACTTTTGGAGTGTAAACTTGTCTTATGCATATTTCTTTTAGTTATGGGGGATTCAACCTGCCAGTTCAATCTGCCATCTGCCAACCATCATCCCTCTCTAAAATATTGCTATGTTGTTGTGAATGCAGCATGTTTCCAAATGAATTCAGAGTATAAGAATTTTTATATTGAGGTCTGGCCTCAGATAAGAAGGAATACAGCAGGCTCCTGTGCTTCTGTGAAAAAAAAAATGTAAATTTTGACTTCTGAATATTTTTCTAGCTCTGGGTATTGTTGACTCACATGGTCCATCAGCTCCCGCACCATGCCGTTCCATTGGCCTGTGCTCTCATCCAGTGCCCCGTACCTCCCATCTTCCACTAATCGCACCTCATAGCGGAAGCCCAAGATGCCAGAAAGTTCCCTCAGCAGGTCGATACAATAGCCCTCAAAGCGGTCATTTCCATACAGAGGCTTGTCAGACTTCTTAAACATGACATATGGTTCCTCCTGTACAGAGAAAATAAGCTGGTGTAGAAGTGCAGAAATCTCTTTTTCTTTGTTTTCAGTATTTTCTGTGTGTGCGCATTGTTTATATGTTTTCATTTGGCTGTTTCTACCAGTATGGTGGATACACGCAGGGATTTGTTAGCCAGAGAGTCAGTGATGTTGGATGTCTTGCTTTTCTGAGTCTCTGTCATATTCAGACCGCTGGGTGGATCCCATGTGCCTATCTGTTGGAACAATTCAGTGTCAGATTGATTTTACCTGTCGTATCTACAAAGTGGGAATGCAACACTTCAAAGCATAAAACCAGCATTTTTTTTTCTTTTTAAGGCTTAGAAGTCACAGATCATCAGCTGTACCAATGAGTGACGCACCTTTTCCAGCCCTTCCTCCTTCAAGCTAATGACATCCAGGTCGAAATCTGTTCTTAGTCCATTGGTCTTGTTGAACAGAACACGCCCTGTCAAACCATCCCAGTGAGCCTAGAGATGGAAACATCCAAAATAATAAACTAAAATCCAAAAGCCTCAGGCATTATCAGCAATATCAATCTAACTATATATTAAAAATGTTTCTTGCTATTATTAATTCTTCCTGGCTCTCCCTTCACTGTCTATCTCAGCAACATAACAAGTAACAATAAAGCAGAGAGAACAGAAGCAGGTTTGACAGGTAAGAGTTCATTATGCATGTGGTTCATTGGGCTTGAAGTTTCACATCAAAGCCGTTGGAGGAGCAGACAGGCGTGGAGAGCGATAGCAGGCTCAGGAGGGGGAGGAAGCACTGGCTACAACAATGGCTCATTCTGAAAATTACCTGCAATGATACCATCCACAGAATGAAAGAGCTCTGTAGAACAAAGCAAATGGCTGACCCTGACTGGAGTTAAGGAGACACGCAGAGGCTTTGATATAAACACAGGAAGAGATAAGCACAGAGAAAGCATGGGGGGAAGAGAATGAAACATCCCAAAATAAACGTAGTTACTGTGGATAATGTAATGGTTATTTAGATTCCATTTTCATAAAGAGTTTTGAGAGCAATAAGGTTAGGCAGTAGATGTGTTTGAGATGCTAATGACGATCACTGCAAGAGACAAAAATAGTAGCATCTTTTCATAAAAACCAACATTGAAATTGTGACTAAATTAAACAAAGAAAAACAGCATTATACAAATGAAATGCCTGCAAACCAATGATTGCGTGGGTCAGAGATCAAGACATAATGTGCACTGATAGCAGTGATGGCCTTATACCTCTTTGATAAGATTGATGAAGCGGCCTCCAAAGCGCCATGGCTTGTGGCGATTACACTGCAGAGAGCTGACGGTGATCTGCTGCGACTGTTGCACTGCCACCGCCACCACATGCACGGCATCATACATCAGCGCCGCATCCGTCTGCAAACAGGAAGTTAATATTATCAGACATTCTAATGTGACCTGTTGACTCTTCCGCCCACATGACCATCCTCCCTTCATTCTTTCACCTGTGGAGTAACATAAGAAACCATTTGAAGTTTTGCTTTACTTCAAGAGAACCTGAATCGGGAGTATTGCCAGCAGTAAATGCCCCACACAAATGGCACAGCATCTCAGCCGGTTAGTAAAAATATCTGACAAACGTCTGAGGCAATCAGAAAGCTCTGCCAGAGAGAGTTTTTCAGTGGAAGACTGGCCTGTCAGTGTGAAGACTAATGGTTCCTGATGGGTGTGCCTGTTCTTGAGAGAGAGGGAATGCAAAGCAGGCACCAGTAGAAACAGGACAACTCTGACTGCCTCACTCAACATGCTGGAGCAGAGTGTTTGGGATTCATAGTGAAATGCATAAAAAATCCTCCATGATAACTATCCACCTAACCCCAGAAATAAGCCATCAAAGTAAATGCCACAGCTTAAACTTCTCACTCACATACTGAGATTTACTTTAACCGCTCCGGCAGGCACTCATGAATTCTCTTCATCCTGTCTGTCCACACAGTTTGAGACACTGCATTTACCCAGGTCAACACATTACAGTTCAGTTCAGATCTTCTTTACATGGTTCCTCACAGGCTGAATATATGCTGCAGTGATCTTATTTGACGAGTCCTGGATGACCGACCTGCAAAGGAGAATGAAAAATGACTGCAAAGTGTCTGCAGCTACAGTGTAGGATCTTGTGGGTGTGCTTACTGCCAGAGAGAATGAGCTGGGCTGCTGCTCAGCTCATATCGGCTTCCTGTGTTTTCTCCTTAGGTGCACCGAGGCATCCGTTTCATCCAAGTGGCAGAAAAGGGACATATAAAGGGTCGAGGAGGGGCAAAAGAATGTTCTCTGTACAGTTTTTTTAAAGCCTTATTAGTGTTGACAGGCCAATTAGAGAGATAAATCTAACATTCAGAAGCAAGGGAAGAAGAATTTGTAGATAGAGAGAGAGAGGGATGAAGCCTGTGTGTGGTTGCAGTGGTGGGAAGATCCGTTTTTAGCCTGTCCTTTCGTTCTTCTGTTTTCAGAGTTGGTGGCTGCTAATGTCAAAGGCAGCAGTAGATCAGAGAATGGGAGGCAGTTCTGCGCTCTTATCCCCTCTGCTTTCTCGGAAAAAGGGAACAGCTAGGACTTCTCCCAGAGCCGGCGATATGTCAGTGTGTGCCACAGTTTTTTCTCTCTTTTTTTTTTACACCTTGCCAATGTCCAAACACTTTTACATAAATGGGTTAGTTTGTTATGTCTAATAATTAAATCATTCATTTAGAACAAACAACTAAGCCTTTTTTCCCTGTGCATTTATAAAAGGTGGAGAAATCTTGAGACTAGTTTTTTTTGTTAAATTGTCTATTTTGAATTTATTAAAAATGAATTTTGGTGGAGATTCATTAAACTCAAATAGAATTTGATCCTTTACTGTTTCTGTTGACACATCTCATGAGTACTTCATTTCTGCTCTTGACCTCTCCGCTTCCTCCACCAGCTCTGATGTTTTCTTCTGAAAACAAATCAATATCACATTCTGATTTTTCCATCAACCTGATTTTCAGTAAATCAGCGTTGCTCTAAATATATCCCATTTAACACTTCAGAGAATAAAAATCTGTCAACTTGTTTGCTAAAAACAGAAACAGACTGAAGTTGTCTGCTTCAACGTTTATTTTTAGTTTACTTTTAATCCTGAAATATGCCTGAGAGTGAAGTTGTTTTTAGCACAGCCTTAATATGTGACAGCAGGCTGATGATTAATTTTTACGAAAGCTTAACAGACACGTTTGTATTGTGCTCATCTCCCCCCCCCACCCCCCCATTCCCCCCACCCCCCTCTTGATATATAAAAGACGAAACAAGAGCATTGTTTATTTGGTGCGTGTGTGACTTTTGTGTCTTAAGGTATTGGGATTTTCAAGGGAAATTGTACTAATGCGCTCCTGTTGAGATAATTCAAATGCGTCGATGGTTTTAAATGTAAAAAAAAAAAAAAAAAAAAAAAAGTGATTTTTTTTTTTCCTTTTTTGTGACTTACTCAAGGGAATCACAAACTTGCTGTGAACTCAGAAGTGATACACACTAATCAGCCACACCATTAAACCCACTGAGGTGTGTAAGGTGAATAGTATTCTGCTGGGGAACCTTGAGACCTGTTTTCTTGCAGATGTTTCAGCACTACCAACCTTAAAATTGCAGAAAAGATACTGACAATCCAATGTTGATTAAACGTTACCTGGAAAGAAAAAAAAAATGCTTACTCACAGGGTCTATATCCTCTATCCTTGTCTGGGGCTAGTGCTGTTATGGAGGGGAAATGGTGGGGAAAAAAAGTGGATTTTGCAGAGTTTTGCACTGAAGAGCAAAACACAGCTAAAACTCACTGTATTGCTTTCTTTAGTTAAGTGACATTTTGCTGCAATGCTATCATAAAATATTAGTAACATTAAATATATTACTACAATGTAATTTTTCAATGCAGCGTTCGTTGCTTGAGGAGCAGACTTAAAAGTGCAAAAAAGAAAAAAAAGAGCAGCTCAGGTTAGTGATGTAAATAACAGACTGTTTAATGATGAGTCATGTGTATGTATTCTGTTTGAGGGTGCTTTAAAAAGGCTCATATATCAAGGTACAACAACAATTGGCTTGCAGCAGTGTAAAAAGGTTTTATCTGGCCAATGTTAGAGGCAAACCTTTGTTTATGGTCACATAAATATCGATCAGATGCATCAGTTTATTTGAAAACAGGATATTGAATGGGGCTCAGTATAAACACAGATCTGCAAGCTGCTGTGTTTGTACTCAGACGGCAAAATAATTCACCAATTTCCCCATCAGCCTCATTGTTTGACTGATTTATGCCATTTTATTAGAGTCTCTTCTCACTTAATGATTTGTGGAAATTTTTCCTCCATCTTTTAACTTTGCATTGATGTGGTATATCAAATGGTCTCTCTTTCAGATGATTTATAGGGCAAGGAGTTTTTTGGAGCAGAACAATTGCTGAAAATCCAATGCAGTGGAAACAAAAAGAGGCTGGCATCAAGTGGAAGTAAAGATCAAGGGGAAAAAAATTAAATGAAGGCTCACAGCTCTGCCAGATTGCATTTAATTTTAAAACAATCCAAGAGTGATCTTGATATTTATTGCTGAGCCAAGCAAAGGTCCTGCGGGATGCTTTAAGTGCTTTAAGTGGAATCAGTTTAGCACCTTTGAGACACTGAGGCAGAAAAGGGAAAATGTTTCAAAGAAGATGCCCCAAAGCCTTGCTTATTTCTTCTTTCTTTCTGCCTATCTCTAGACATTCAGATGACCATCTGAAATCCACAGTCATGTTATGTTTCAGTAAATATACCAGTCCAGAAACTCAGTCCTGTACGTCCGTAAATGCTCAAGTCCAGAAACAATTTTCCTTCCAAGAACTCACATGCTTCTTTGCTTTGATGCTTTTGTTCATCTTTGCATCCTCTCCCTCCCAGAGAAACACAAGACGTGAGAAGCAGGCAGATGACAATTAGCAAGAGGTGCGTGACCCCCCCCCCCCCCCCCCCACACACACACTATTTAAAAACATGATCACAATCAAACTCAGTGACAAACCCTCTTTTGCAAGCTTCCCACAGGCAAGCCTCATTTGTTGCCGTTGTGTGCACCTTCCTCATTTGGAAGAGGTGAACCTCACACTAAAGCTAGCTGCTGCTGTGTGTGTGTGTGTTTATACAAATATATTCATTTTTGCTGCATAAGTATTCACACCAGCTCTCCACCTGTGCATAATTCTATATGGTAATGTAGCACCCTGAAAAACAACATCTCTCTTTCTCGTCTCACCTCCTCCCAGACATCTGTCCTCTTCCTGGATTTCCTATAAACATACACCAACACACATAAAGACAACTTGTGATGGATATGTTCTGTGGCTGCTTATGTGTAGTGGAAATTCACTGTTTAAACATAAATATGATTAATCCTAATGAGATTCGCATGGGCCTGTTATATGCCATGCATGGCTGGGCTGCAGCTACAAGGCATAGAGCAACAACAACAGACACACACTACCTTGCAAAGATGTGCACTCTGACACAACCGCATCCCAGCAGCGTTGCTACCAGCATCAGCGTCACAGTGTAAGCCAGAGAAAGGAAAGCTCTTTGTTTTCTTGGAGGTGAAGGCACTGCCCTCAGATCACAGACAGACCCATGGGGTTTGCTGATTTGATTGAAGAGGGAGGTAATTATTCATTTCTTTCCATAGTTTATTTGTAATTGTGCTGCTTTACAGAGTAGCTTGTGCAACAGACATTCTTGAATCTGCTCTCTTTACTTTTTAAAACAAGTTGTGATGCAAACTATTAAATATTTCTTTAATTTGACAATATTAAAGGAGAATGGTGGGGTATATCTGGACATTATAAAAACAAAATTAAAATGGCATCAATAAAGGTGAACATTCTTGTTGATGAGTATAAATACTTCCAGTTAAATTTCTTCTAATATTAATTTACAGAAATATATTAATTTCCTTGATGCATATTTGCTTAATAAGCGCTAGAAGATCGATACCACCCCCATATCTATCTGCTCAATGCTAAATTGGAGCCAGCTGTTATGTTATTATCTACAATAACGAGGCACAGATGAAATGCCATCAGGGAGGTGCCTGATTGGTCCCTTATTCATTCAGCATGACGACACTAAACTTACAACTACAGTCTTAAATAACTGCATTATCTTCAGCTGCAGGATGAACAAAGAGTCCGGAAACAGATGGCGTGGGTCCCACAGAGCCCTGATCCCAACATCTTTGAGTCATTCTAGGATTACATAGACACAGAAGACAGTGAAAGCAGAACATACAGTGTGGAAATGATGGAACGTAGCCACCGGCTTTGACAAGGGAAACCAAAGCGGAAGTTTCTTACGGATGAGGCTTTACTGGCTCCAAAACACTTTGGGCTCCAAAATAGTTTCTTTTTTTTTTTTAAATCAAAAAGAGTCAACTTTTATCAGGAAATATAAATTAATATTTTATCGAGGTTTTATTTTCATGAGGTACATTTATTCCTTCAGATCAACACAGTTTTATTTTGATTACACCAATTCACAACTAAAGTCCTCTCAGGGCACAAACCATAAAGAGAAATCTGATAATTAACTTTAAATAAGTACTCGAAAACTTTAAGGGGAGAGACATATCCAGAATTTCAGTGGCTGGTTATGCTTTAAAAAGTGTATTTAATCATTAAAATATTAGGCCTAAAGCACATATATGTTTGGGGGCATAACAGCTTGATGGACATTGTAAGTGTCCGTGGGAGTGATTGACAACCCATTTGGAAGAAAAAGAGATATTTCTTTCCCTGCTGGCTAGTTATCTCTTATTGGCAGATTAGACCATATTTTTCAGTTTTCAGACAGTTTGACTGTTTATTGGCTCTTTAAATAAGTTTTCAGTTCAGTTGAAATTGTGGCTTGCTGCTTGGTATATTGGACTCACACACCCTTGGGAAATTCTGATACCCTTTTATTTTTTTCACTTTTTCATTGCATATAACTGTTCATTTGCTGCTAAATCTCTTTCACTTTAAATACACATTCATAGTAATTCATTTGCTTTGACCAGAACATGTAAAATACTCCCAAAAAGCTGATGCATTATCCCCCAGAGTGTTCAGGGAAGACTATTATTATCACACTTTACATGAATTATGGATGACTAAGCTAGACTAAGCTAGACAGAGTTACCCAAATGGGCTGTGTTCAGATTGTCTAGGTGGTCACTCATACACTTTCCAGTTATATGGTGTTTAGATGGAAATCTCATCAAAGATAAAAGCTGACAGATGTTGATTCATTTTAAACATTTCTTGG
>JBAMHW010000025.1:16523919-16555691 GCA_037177495.1 Rhadinocentrus ornatus
TTTTGACAGTTGGTTGGGGGTGTCAAGAAGTGGGTTTTTTTTTTTATCTCCAACCCGTTTTTTTTGGGGACCCCCCCCCCCCCCCCCCAACAATGAATGAAGAGACACCGCAATAAAATACGAGGAAGCAAAGAGCAAAGCAAGAAAAGGATAATAAATTCTCTTTTAAAATTCCTCCTCTCCATCTCCCTGCTCTCACCCACAAAAAGGCTTCTATGAACCACGGCAGCAGTGGTGCTAATAATGTTGATGCTGTGCCAAGCCCAGCTGGTGATGCCCGGCACAGGGCATCAAGTGTCTACTCTCCACAGTTGCTGTCTTTAAAAGCATCTCTCCTTTGCCAAGTAGGATCAGACGGAGGGAGATTGCACTGCTGTAATGGACACAACCAACCTGTAGACCTGTATGGCGCTCATTATGTTTGTTCGATCCATCATATATCAAATGCAACATTGAGGCATCATGTTATTCTGTGTAGCTCATAAAGGGAGTGGTTCTTCTCAAAGCGCCAGAGAGCAGGTTGGAATGACAACTAATTAAAAAAAATGACTCATTGTATTACTAAAAAACATTTGACTGCTTTATTATTATTTTAGGCATCTCTGCACTGGAGGTTCTTGCATAACATGAATTTGTTGTGAGCTTTAAGTGTGTAGTAACAATGTATCAGTTTAGTACTGTACCAAATAAAATAAAGAAGTCTGCTAGACAGTAAATAGGTGTGTGACTCTTTATTGCATTGTTCAGCTATTTAAGTTGCAAGATAAAAAAAAAAAAAAAAAATATGCATGAGCTAATAAAAGAATTCCACAATATACAAATTTTATTTCCAGCTATGTTTATTTGTGTAGTGATTCATATTAGGGAAAACAATGTGTCCTCCATTTAATATGCCAATTGGAGAGCACCTTATTTGGCTTAACACCCATAATTTAGGGCACTCATTTGGTTGGAATCTTTGATTTGAGCATAATGGTATTGAGATTTGTGAGTTTTCGTCCAATTATCAGATTTCAGGCAACTGTGTGCAAAAACAAGTCTGAGCCAAGTCATCCCCCTTCAGAGGAGTCATCAAATGAGGAATTGAATGAGACAGTTTTCAGAATGAGCTCAACATGTTTAATGCTTACATAAAGAACAGCAGAAGTAATTATATAAAAACATACATGATAAACACCAGCTAACCTGAGTGTATAGCTGCCACCTAGCAGTATTCTCCCGCTTGTTCATACCGTGGGTGTCTCCCACTCTACTCCCAGCAGTGCTTGTTAATGCAGCTATGTATGTGTTCTCTCTCGCTCTTCCTCTCTCTCTCTCTCTTTCTCACTCTACCCCTCGGCACATCTCCACAAACCTGCTTCCTCTCTTTTTCTCTTTCTCTTTCATTCTCTGCTCCTCCTGTCCCTAATTTGAGTCCAAAGAGAAATGAAGCATACTCGGACTCAGGCTGCAGATTTAGAGTTTGTTTTGGCTACTGCAATGTGTCTAAATTAACTCGGAGGAAATTATCTGCTGTTGCTGCAAATCACAGCTTGCACAAAGCATTGTGCATGCAGCATTTCCTCTGGTTCCTTTCAGCATGCAGTGTATTTCCCATGGGAGCAATGACAGACTGCCATTAACTGTATTAGAGGAAGACAGTTTCAGGCTGGAAATATTTCTGCAAAATGATGCCCATTAATTATGCTACAAAATGAAAAATGTAAGTATTATAATTTTAATTTTAAATATAGACAACACACAATTTGTTTTGGCATATATTGCAAAATTTTGTTTTCTTGTCCATCCAAAGAAATTGTGTACGTATTTAAGGAAGTAACAGTAAAAACAACCAGCAATCCATGTTAGGCACAAATGCCAGAACCTTTAAAAAGTGTGCTCAACTTACCCAATGTGTTTATTATGTTCTCAATTCATTTAGTCTGGTCTAGTCAAACATACCTCTCATAGTATCCCAGATGTGTTAAGGCAGCATTCCCTCCATGTCTGCTCTCTATTAATATTAGTCATTATTATGAGCTATTACACCAGAATTTTCATTTGTGTTGATGACACTGGAGAACATCCAGCTCTCTGTGGTGGTAATTACTGCTCAGTGAAATGTAGACATCAATGAAATGATGTAGAGGTGGAAAATAACTGGGTCTAAGTACATACTTATCTCATTAAATTGGGACTTAAAACAGTTCAAATTGCAGCAAAATATTACAATCAAATATTCTATTAGAAGCAGGCAAGAATTATGTACTCATGGGAAATACAATGGTCTTATTTGATAGAAAATTCTAGTAAAAAGCTTGGAAACATACAATGCCAACATTTCAGTGACTAGGTGTGTTTAAACTTGTTTACATGATGCAGCATGCAAATAATTGAAAATGCAAATGTCAAAATTTCTCTCGATGTTAATAATTTTCAGAAAGAAAGCGAACTGATTCAAAAGTCTTTTAAGTAGAAAAAATATTATCTCCTATAATTAACCAATATTTGTTGTAGTTTTGTGCAATTTTGAAGTGAATAAATAAGAAAAGGACATCATTAATAGTAATTTTTTTTTGTAAATTATAACCAGGTCTCAGTCCTTAAGTGGCATGTTGGGTCTGTGGCTTATTAGTAAAGGGCAAATTATGCTAATTTTAAAGTTTTATAAATGTTCTGACAAATTCTATTCTCATTAATGAGCAGTCATCGACTCCTTAAAGCTGTTGCTTAGCACCCTAAAATGCACAAATAAGATCTACAAATTATGCGAAGGCTGTAGGGCAGCGGAGTGTATATAGGTAGTTATTTCCTCCTTTGGTAAATGTAGTTAAGAAATTATGTCTTAATGGTGGAGATCATGCTGAAGTCTGAAAGACCAAGAAAACATTTAGAGGAAACTGCTTGTAGAATTGCAATAACGTTGAGCCAAACTGCATTGCTCCAGTTTGGAGGAATTTTAGGAAGATTTGGTAGGTTCTGTTCTGTTGTTTAGCAGCTCATGCATAAATACAGTATGACCTTCATTGAAAAAGACAACAGAAGAAAACCTTTACTGCACTCTCGCCAGTAAATCATGCACAAGACGTTTGCAAAAATAAAGATGGATACATTATACTGATAAAGACTTAAAAAGCCTTTTGCTGTAATGAGCTAAAGTATGCTTGGAGTAATTAGAAGGAATATCATATGGATTATCATTATGTTTATTATATTATGTTTAATAATATATTAATGATTTATTATTATACATTGAACCAATCTTTTATCTTTTTGTTTTTGACTATTTTTATTGTGGTTTATATTCTTTTTATCATTGTTAGGCGAGCCTGGGATTCAAGAATTTCATTGCCAATAATTGTTGATATAACTGTTGTGCAATGACAATAAATTCATTCATTTATTCATTGTGTTTTTAGAATCTACTACCAGTTTGTATTTTTAATCATTAAAGGGCAGACAAAGTAGTCAGCAGCATTCTTTGTGCAAGTGTGTGCTGGTTTATGCTTGGGAACCAAGGTCGAGCTGTGGATAAGATGAAAGGACGTGATTGTACCAGGAGGAGACCGGACACAAACCGACCCATGCTTCCCATTTTCCAGGTCTTATCTTTAGTGGAAAAGACTGTAACCTGAGACTTGTGTAATTCTGAAGTGTGTAATGTTCAAGGGAAAGACTTCATAAACCTCCCTTTATAATGCCTTGTAATGTGTAAAAAACTCAGTGTATCCATCATACTTGTAAGGTGCGTACACTGCAAGTAAAATTGTATACATTTGAATAACAACTCTCTGTGCTTCTTCCTTATGTTGAAGGTTTAGCGTTGCAGTTCTGGTGTTGAGAAAGAATTTTCCTAACAGTAATAAAGGAAGCAAATGTTCATAAAAATAACATATTAAATAGTTAAATAAAAGGTATTTTTGCTTTGGGCTTGTGTACAAAGAATTTTTCACTGATGGAACATTTTTTTGGGATGCAAACATAAATTTTTTCATAAAGATTTATGATGAAAGCACAATTGCCTCCTAAACCCTCCTCAGAATCAACAATAGACTAACTCAATCAAAAGATACAAGTGAAATGTTTTGCCATGGGATATTATTAAAAATCTGTGTTTAACCTTTTGAAGAGCTATGGATGTGAGATGGCAAAATAATCTGATAAAACCTAATCTTTTTGCAGCAATAATTGAATATTTCCCTAAACAGAAGGTGAAACACTCCCAGCAAAGACGCATTTACAAACTGTAATTCATGCCAAAAGGGGTATTATGATTAGGGGTGTTACTGACCATGCAGGATACCCAAAGTTATCTAACTGTCTGTTGGTGCTACCTAATACATCTCTAATTGCTGTAAATTCACTTATAGGTAACAAGAGAGATTTTGAGATCAACAACACATATATAAACAAACAAATTGGACTAATTAGCAGCCATACTCATTGTGGATTTCTTCGTGACAGAGACACCTCTAACAAACAGAGTTAAGAGGCAGATGCTTGGCATGTTTGTGGCTACAAGCTTGCAGCCAAACTTCTCATTATGCATCCTTTGCTTTGACAACACTCGGCCTCCCCCCAAGGCACCGTGTGTCACTGTGATTTTACACTGCCCTGCATTTACGTATGCCTTGTGGCGTGAGAAAACATTGCATGCCCCTCTCAACACTCCTAACGTCCTCGCCCCACATCTCCTGCCCATTCTCCTCTTCCTCCTCATCATTGTGACTATCTAGCTTCAGTCCCTCTCACCTTCCCCACCCTACCCCTCCACATCCCATTTCAGTCAATCAATTCCTCATGAAATCACAAGGTGACACGTACGGCGTTGTCCTGGTAACCATTGCTACACAACTGTTGCCTGGTCACCGGGTGCAAACAAGCTCAGAGCTCAGCAAGGTGTCTGTACTGCACAGACTAAGAACGAGGCATCGAAGAGAAGCAATAAAAGACTGAAGGGAGGGTCAGGGGGTGGAAGGTCAGACACTGGCTGCTGCAGTCCACCCTCTATTTAATTTAATGATACCATTCAAGGTGGTTTCTTTGGCCAGAGTGCTGTAGCATAAATGTCAGGAAACTCTGCACATTAATTAAATACATTTTTGCTACAGAAGAACCAGAAGTTATCTCAAACTATTTCAACTCACATTTATAAAGTAGGTGCAGAATATTTTTATATAACCAGAGCTGTTCCTCCATTATGCATTTATCATTCCATTAAAATGACAGTGCTTTCATTTTCTTGCAGCAGTCTCTTCTTTCACTCATTATATGGAACTAAATTAAGAGGACAAACTCTAAAAGAATTAAATGAATCAGACCTCAGATTTATAAATAGACCATACTAATGAAGCACTTTGTCAAGCTTGCCTTTGGACCTATTATTTATTATTATTAAATGACATTTCTAGTCCAGTGAGGTATGTCAATAAGGAGTATAGGATATGACTAAATGATTCATGCGACTAATTAATCAGTTCAGCATTTCACTACTAATATCCTTTAATTTCCGGTGAAAGAGAAAAAACAATCAAGTGACTTTACCTCTTTGTACCTTTCATTTATTTCTTTGCATTCATAAATACTGTCCTTATTTTTCTACATTTGAGTGCTGCACAGAAAAAGAGGAGCATAAAGGGGCTTGAGGAAAATGCTGTGTGATAGTTCTATATTTGCAGCAGTGTGCAGCAGTTAAATTGCTGTAGATGTTCATGAGACAACAAAAACAAAACAAACAAACAAGACAATCTCACTGATAGTTTGCATTCATTTTTGATCATATGAAAAAAAAGAATTAAGACTGTGAATGATGTATGAAGTAGACACCCTGTGCTGTGTCTAATTCAAAGACTTGTCTGGAAGCCTTTGATGAAAAGACACTTCTTACATTACAATGATTTTTCACGCTAGACGTTCAGTCTGCCAAGAAAAACAAGAGGCTGGCTAAAACAAGGGGAAAAAAAAGGTGTTTGTCTCCAAGGAAGGTGCTGCGAGGGAGGTGGAGTAAATTGACTGTTTACAGCAACAGACCCAGAGAGGGACCTTGAATGTCCATGACAGGCTCCATTCCCTTTTTCACTTTCAAATCACCTTATCCCTGGGTTTTCTGGATGGCATCCTAAAAAACCAAGGCCATAATTTCCATCCAATTTGCTCCCTCTCTCTGCATGAACACTGACAGATTGTCATATTTTGGCCATGCTCCCAGAGGAGAGTTGTGAGAGGCAGGAGGGCAGATAAACGGCTATTACCATTCACACCGGCTCATTACTGAGCATTTAGACCCAGGAACACAGAATAAAAAATGCTCCATGCAGAGGCCATTTATATCCTGTAGCCACCCCAGGAACTCTGCACCACTGAGTCTATGATTGACAATTCACACTCAGTCAATCTCCTCTTTTTGATGAAGTATTGTATATTTCAAAACATTGACTTGTTCCATCAACAATCATCTATAAATCCATAAAGGTGAGTTTTCATAAACACAACTGCCTGCAGCATAAAATTCCCAAAGGTGCATTTGCTTTATGTCTGCCATCAGATGTTGTGTGGTCACTTGGACATTGACAAATGAAGTACAGCTGTTGCCATGATTTTGCATGCACAGCATAATGTGCATTACTTAGGCGACATAAAAAGATTTAAGCCTACATACTGTCATGAATCCATCCAGCAGGCCCGAGTCTGGTTTGGGTGGGGCTTGTAGCCGCTCCATTGACCACTTCTCGATGATTGATGACACCTGAGAGTTTTCTGTATTGAGGATGCGGAACCCGGTCATGTTGACTCCGCTGTAGCGATACGGTTCCATGTCAAGGGCAAAAAGGTCCTAAAGGAAAAAAAATGTGAAAATCATGTGTATTTGACCAACAAATTAAAGGATTTTCTTGACTTCACAATTTCACTGTTTTCCAGCTCTACAGATGTAGATAATTTTGAAAAATCTGACCTAAGAGTAGAGAAATAAATTTGAAGGCTTTTCAGTAGTTATTTTATCTCGTGCTGATGCAGTAGTGATTACGGCAAGACTTTCAAGGTTATAGGCAGGCTTTTGGTGGATAGCCATCTATCATGTGGAAGTGAAAGGACAACCCAATTGTCCTGCATGCAGCATGCCTGGCATCTAACCAGGCAGATGTCTCGGGGACGCAACAACACAGCTGAAAGAGCAACAGCAGATGAGGGGATGCAGAATGGGGCTGCCATGGTCAATATTTGCTGTTCCAAAAACAGCATGAATATTTGGTACCAGTACACAGCAGCTCAGGCCAGCGCAGTGGCTCGCGTTCTGCCAAACACTGGCTGGTGTCAGAGTAGACATGTTTCCTCCTGACAAGCAGCAGCATGCCATTAAAACAGACCTATGATCACTATTTTCTTCTTTTCTCAATTACTTAACTACTGTCATTCCCTCCCCCTCCTTCTAGAGGTGTTCTTATATGTATGTATATATATAAGTATGTATGAATGTATGTATATATATAAGAGTGGTTACATCCATAGGAACTGCCTTTTTTCTGGTTGGTTTTCTCCAATCGCATCTTCAGCTTTTCCAGTTGGGCTCCAAACAACACAGCATGCAGCTTGGTTGGTATAGCCATAATAGCTGAAATGGATGACAGTATCATCTGTTTGGGGCTATTATCAGAGCTTTCAGTGCTCTGTTCTCTGGGCTCAGAAAGAATACACTGCTTTTCATCTGAAGTGTAGCAGCTAGCAATCTTTGTAGTGGCCAGATCAAAGAACTTTGTAGAACTTCAATGGCAGACAGAGTCAGAATAAAATACCTTCACCTGCTTTTGTCTCCTACACTCATAGTTGCGGTCAGCCAGGTGAGGTAAAAGGTTGGTGCTGGATTTAGGAAATACAACAAAGTTAAACTTTCCAAGATGCAAGGAGTACATAAACTACTCAATAATAACTCAGCCTTTAATTTCTACCTGTTTCTATAGGTTTGTGCTTGGCTTCAAAGTGATTCACAAACAAAGAAAATACGGGTGATGTTTATCTTCCACTTGCTCTGAGTTGAACTGTGTTCAATTTTACTCTCAGTAGAGAATAAAAAGCTATCAGACACTCATTCAGATGGATGAGTTTTACCTTGCAACAAGCAAAACAGATGAGTGTTTGCACTACAATAGGCCCAGAAAAATAATCTGTCCAAAACATACATTATCAAATGACAGTGTTGTGAAAGAAAACGAAACAAACAAACAAACAAACAAAAAAAAACAAAAAGAGAAGAGAAGATGAATAGAAAATAAAATAAAATAAAATTAGAAAATTATGGTGTACTCACCAGTGTAGTAAAAATATAATGGTAGTATTCAGTCATCATCCCCATGGCTAGTGCCTATAAGAAGAAAAGAAAAGAAGGCAACAAATGCATTCAAATATTAAAATCTAAAAGAGAAAATAATTTTATTTATTTGAATTATTCATTTTATATTAGTCAGTAAAATGAATCTGGTACTTATCTGAAAGACTGAGGAAAAATAAATTATTTAAAGTCAAATAATCTTTTGCAAACACTTCCTTTTTTTTGTACTATTTTGTCCTGCAGTTATTTATACTAATAGATACAGTTTATTTCACATGTTACACAAATGGGCAAAATACCTAATACATTTCTTGTTGTTTTCAGTAAGCATACGAAGAGGAAGGTTTATAGTAAAAAAAAGAAAGAAAAAAAAAGCTTGTCGTCATGACAACAGTTGCATTGCAGTTGTTGGAAAATGACATGCAGATAAAACAAGAGGTCCTCAGGTGTGTTTATCTACGTATCTTTATGTAATTTGAAAGTTACTGAATTGATAATAAAGTGCAGATTACAGTTTTTAATTTATTTAATCGTAGTGCAAACCGATTTGTTGAGCAATAACATTATATAAAAGGTTAAACATTATTTTCCTTGGAGACAAAGTCTCTTTGATGTTTCCTACCTACAATTTAATGTTTGAAGTTCTGTTAATGTAATGTTTGAGTAACATCACAGCAAAACAAAAGGTTTGTTTTCTTTGCCAATTTATAAGTCCATGTGGGTTCTTGAGTGAACATTACACGACAAATCAAAAGCTATCTATTCAGTATAATAAATAGTCATTTTTGGTGCTTTGTATCCCATAGACACAATGCTGTTTTGAGATTTCCTAAGGTGCAATGTTTTTCAGAGGAGACATGAGTTCAATAAAACCACCACTGTTTTTATAAATATTTTGCTGCTGTTAAATGAACTTTACATGCTTGTGAGTTACACTTATTAAAAAATAATAAAAAAAACTTTATTATGCAATGGAGAGCATTCATTAGGATGGGTCAGTAGTCAAGATCTAATATTCTACAAAGAGATTAAAGATGTACAGAGCAGAAAGAAGGTACCAAATCATTTGCATCAGTGCTTAACATGAGAAAGAGTAATAAAGAGAGAACACATGAGCTCATTGTTTTAGCACTTATTCATAATGAATGAATAATGTGCCTATGCACTCAGTGTTGAGTGTATGCAGGGGAATTATGTAGATTTTGAGACTGTAGGTAACTTATTTTTTAATTAAATTCAGAAAACAATGTAATGAAAATGCTCATTTTATTCAAAAATGTTCCATCAGCTTATTTTCTCTTACCATTTTCATAATGAATTTTAAGGTGAATTGTATGGGGCCTTAAAGTTTTCAACACAACACCAGTGCTTTGAATTAAAATGATCTGTTTGGCAATCTGTGAAAAAGTCCATGGATTTATTTCTGTAGTCAGCCTAAGAAACTATCATGGAAGCCTCACCTGTTTCAGGATCCAAGCAGCCATCTCATGTCCACAATCAAAGATGACGTGAAACTCCTTTGCCTTCTTCATCTCCTTCAGAAGTGGCTTGGCGTCCTTGGTCTCTGTGGGCAGCTGTCGGATCTTCAAACGAATGTTGTATCGTGACGGAGCCTTGATCAGCTCCTGCAGTCGAATGAGACCTGCGGACAAAGAGAGTGCATATAGCATTAAAAAGGAATTTTAAAGCTGCAGCAACATAGTGTGTTTGATCTGTCGCCATTTTGAAGTATCTGTAATTCTATGGATGCCATGAAAACCAACTGGAATCAGGTTTTCTCAGCAGAAAAAGGCTCATATGCATGCCTTTCTAATCCACAGTCAATTGATCCTCCTACTCATGCTTGGCAAGCAAACAGACTGCTACAGACCTATCAAGAAAATGTTACACCAAGCCAGCACATTGCATTCTCTTATACCAAAAGCACAAAATAGAAAGAACTTCAATCTGCACCTTCCTACATTAACTTCCAATCTGACAGAAGCTCTCAAAATGTTGATTTGCTCTTGTGTTCTACGACACCATACAGAAGCACAGAATAGGTTCAATTTTATCGTGATGGAAAGCCATGGTCAATCCTGCCTCCTCTGCTTCTTTCACACACACTTCAGATGTGTTCTGATGAGAGAGGCTCTGTTTGCCCAGCTTGTACTTTCCCCGAGGGAGCCTGACGCCGCCATCACATATTGAGCTACAATCTTCACCTTTCATTTCTCGACCACACGTTCAGGTAGAAAGCTCTCCGGGAGATACTGTGATGAGATTACAATGAGTTTCTCCCTCAGTAAAGAACTTCAGAGTCTAGGGATGAAAGGAGCCAGATTGATGGGAGAGATGATTACTTGTCATGGGTATAAAAATGGATGGAGCAGAGAGGATAGTTTGAGAGGGAACTGGAGTGAGATAGGTTTTTTTTTTTCATATGGAACCACTTTAAGATAGCTCAGCCGATTTTTTTATTTTGAAACGAAGTGCTGTGTGAGCAGTTTAATGGTCTTACTGTGAGTAGGGCTGGGTCTCCCTGAGGCGTATAGAAAAATTGGTGTGAAACAGATACATGCAGGTCTTGTTACGAAAAGAACCACAGTAGGGAGGAATGCTAAACCATTGAGAACTGTCCTCAGGTAATCCCAATAGATCCTGGCTTTGGGGCATGTCTGCTTCTCCCTGTTTTTGTTCTTACTGACACTTTGGGAGGTGTTAAGCAAGAAAAAAAATTCTGTCAGGGGAGCTCAACGTTTGGGAAACACTGTCAGCGTGGATGTTTGTGAGCTCTGGCTAATGCCTTCAGACTTTCCCCCTGGATCTTCTAACGGCTGTGTGTGAATATTTTATCCCCTCCGATAGTTTTTCCTGCCAGACGTCAGATAGGCTCCAATCAGCAGTGCGGTGCCCTGGAGCATGAAGTTGTGTAATTACAGCCTGAGACTGGGTAGAAGTGGAGGGGGAAAGCAACACAGCTATGCAGCTGTCACACTTTTCAGGGCGTCAGGTGTCTTACACCAGAAAAGCTCCACCGAGGAGGCCCTGACAGAGAGAGGGAGGAGAGAGGCGAGAGGTCATCTCTTGGCATCTCTTTGGGACAGTTTGAGGGGGATGGAGGGTGCTAACGTACTGAGCTCAGGGGGAGGAAGTGAAGAGAGGTCAAGGAGATGAGTCAGAATAATGTGGCAAGTGGGATGAGCCACTAGGATATAATATGAGGTCAACATATGGGTGCTAGAAGGCTGCAGGAGTGGCTTTTTACTGAAATGTCAGGTGTTTAAGAAGAGATACAATAAGGACAGAAATAATTTGAAGACAATTAAATTTATTGAAGGAACAGAAGAGGATTTAATATATGTTTAGAGGCATAAATTTGGATGACAACTACAGGGCAATGTCTATTTGAGCAATATGGGATGAAATTCATTAGGCAAACTGTCTAAAATATGTATATATTTGTAATTCTGTGATTTATTTTTATTTAGTTTTTAACTGCGTTGTGCCAAGTAGATCAAAAAATTGTGAATAAGCATTTGAATAGCGTCATTTTCTCTGGAGTGATTACACTTTACCTTATAAAAATATCACAGTACTCCAGCTAAAATACAACGACCTCTAATAAATGCATACTACAAGCCACTCCACAAACTTCCAGAATAGACATAATGGTTCACAAACACATTTGATAGCAACCTTTCAGAGATCAAGTGTCTCTGTGTGTACTTAGTGACTGTTGTCAACCCCCACCTACTACAGTTCTGCATTGCATTAATCTGAAGAGACACTGGGTCATTCTGGGTAATGTGGTTTTTTCTTTCTTTTATTTTTTCCATGCTGCTGCTCACTCTCCTGGAAGACTGACATGGGCAGCACCTGGAGGACTGAGGCAGAACAGTAAACTATTGATTTCTGAATTAACTTGACAGGTTACAAAGCGCTTGCTGAACTCTGAGAAGCAGTGCCATGTTTTGTTGCTCACCTAGTTCCTCTTTTTTTTTTTTGCTGAAGATTTTATGATGCAAACGTTGCAGGTTTTAAAAATCATCACATTCATCACCATATAAAACAGACACACCAGTGGAGAGTGAAGACAGACACCATCTGTACCTGTACCTGTGCTGTCGTCATAGACCACAGTGACTGTTCTCCACTTGAAGAAGTGCACCAGGTCAAGGATGGCTCTACTGAGGGAGGAGAAGTCAGGGTAAAGGCTGACATAGTAAGAGTCCCTGTTGTCTGACACTTGATGCTTCCACTTGGTCTGAATATGGGGCACTCCCAATGCATTGCAGATGGATTGGACTGCATTAGCTGAAGAGCTGTGCGAGGGGCCAAAAATGGCCGCCACTCCAAGGGAAAGCTGGTCACATGCTGGTAAGGGAGTAAACAGAAGAAACAGTGAGTTGAAGACCAGTTTCTGTCATCCTAATACATTTGGGCATGTTTTGTGCCCAAATAATTCTAGGCATCCAAAAGTGATGCTTGATTATATTCATGATGAAGCAAATTACAATCAGGGCACATACAGTAAGTTAAGTTTTGGTTGGGATGGCAGCATATTGTGGTGTATATTCCCAATTCATCGTTCAACCAATTTAGACCTAATTTTATCATACAAAGGTTTACCTTTAAAGCCAGATGTAGTATATTTGAGATACAAAGATAGAGATTAGGGGGGAGCAAATCATTTACAAAAAGCTATGTCAAACTGTTTTTCTTTCATGTTTTATTCTGAGGCCAATTAATAAAATCTTTCACATGGAGACTTTGTGGTTATCAAAAATGTGACTTACTAAACAGATTTTTTGTGGGTATTTTTGGAACTTCATCTTTTTTTCTTTCTTTTTTTTTTTTTAGCTCATTCAACTCAATTTATATATGCCACATATATGATATTTATTCTAACAAAAGTAATATGTTTCATCACGAGATTTTTAGCTTAAAGATGTTTAGGGCTCTTTACAAATTTTCAAACTCAGACAAGATAACGGCACAATGAATTAATCTGAAGACTGTTTCACAGTAATGTAGTATCTCTCTGTACTCACCTTTCCGGGAGGCCTCAAAGCTGTCAAAGATGTTTATTCTCTGGATGTCATAGGTCAGTGTGGTGTTTGGGAGCAATGTGCGGTTCCTGTTGATTGTGTTCAAGGCAAATTTAAAGGCTAGTTCCTCTGCTCCGGAGGGGCCACTCTCAATGGATTCAAAGATTCCCCCTGAGGGTTGAAAAAGAAAGGTAATAAGACTTCTGAATGGTCCCTTTAGATAACTGTAATTGTAATGGATTTCTTAACACAAGCCATTCAGGTAAATGATCGAGATGATGCAGGCAATTACAGCTCATGCAGTGAAATAATTTGTATCTCTTAAATTCATATTATTGAGGCTATTGTATTCACCGTACACAGCTCAGTCACTCGCTAACATGAAACCGATTTATATTGCAGATAAGACATTTGGATCTCAGCTTATTTGCATTCTGTGGGAGTAGTTGGTATAATTATAGGCAATTAGTTGCATTGGGAGGTGAGTTCAGGGGCGGTTGCCCTTTTTTAACTCCCTCGCTCAGCCTTGACAGAAAGGTTCACTGTTCCATTTTGTCCCATTGATTTCAATGATTCTCAAATAGGAGGTAAGCAAATAAAGCAAGACAAGAGAGCAGGGAAGGTCGATGGGAGAGAATTCACAATTTGTAAGTGATTTGTAAATCAAGGCCAGAACAGAGAGATTATCAGTCAAATCAGAAAAGAAAATACTCTTAGGGCATATAAATAAAAATCAAATCAACTTTGAATCGTATTTCCTTATATTGACTCATAATGGGAGATAATCCGGATGGCAGTACAACGATGTGCCTGACTGAGAAATCTTGTCATCTTTTGGATATACAAGAATATGACCTTAAAAGCCTACAAATAAACACAAAAATCAAACATTCTGTTTCACCATCACAGAAAGTAATTCCCACTGAAAAGTAAGGTACTGTTAAGTTAAAACAAATCCTTGTCAATTATTTTGGGCTGAAAATATATGATTAAAGCTCCAGATGTTCAATCAAAATGGTTCAGAATCCCAAATAAAGGAAGGCAGTGTTTGAGTCCCAACCTTGATGAGTGTGTCTCATTTTATGATTATACCAAACATAATTTACCTGTATTCATTAGGCCGCTTATGTCAGTCTTTAACTGTTACAATCAAAATTACACGGTCATATTTTTAGGAAAACATATAAACTGGATTAAATGGTGTTGGTGAGAATGATGACTGATGATGATGTGCCTATCATTAGGGTGGAGTAAAACCATCTTATATGTGCAGCAGCAGAATCAAAATATTTTCACCAATGAAAACAAACTATTAAAAAAACAATACCTTCCAACAGTCGGCACACCTTTGAAAGTGGACTGAATCTTAAGAAAGCTTTGCTGAATTCAAAGTTAAAAGAGAATGTATGAGGGGAAAAAGATGAAAGGGGGCTGTGAGAGCAGCTCTGAGAAATACTCTTGGGGACTAGAGTGGAGTTCAGGAGTCCATCCACGGCTCCCGTCCTCTCAAAGGGCAGAGAGCCGGATTGACGAAATCCAAACTGAAAAAGTTTAAAGCCTGTTTATTGATTCAATTACAGAGAGTGAGAGAAAAGACAGATTAAAAGAGAAAAAGACAGAGAGAGTGATGCATTTTTAAAAGAGGCAAGAAAGGGAGAGGGATAGCTGTATAGTAATAGACATAGCCACTATAAATAGCATCTGGCAACGGCAGGGAATGATAGAAAATGAGTGCAGGAGGGCAAAGAAGATGTCATTAACCCAGGGAAGTGAGATTTATCACTGTCACCATAGTGCAGCCTTATATTGGGGTCTTTTACTCTTTTTTATGATGTTATTATTCATATATTATCAAACAGACCAAATGGTATAGGATGCAGTGTGGCATAAAATTGATGGGCATACTTTAAAAAGCACTAAAGTACATGTTTTTGCTTTACTGTGTAATTAAGTGAACTATAATGATATGGATTTCGTTTGTTATTCTTTTTTCTAAGCAGCAAAGTGATGTAGACATGTTGCTTTTTCAAGACATTTCATTTTAATGAAATGTCACATTTAATCTTTTAAAGTATCAACATCAGAGAATTGTCATTAAATACAATAGAAATCATGTTGGTTGGATTTCATAGATAACTGTTACACTACTCATGCCTTTTAAATGAACGTGAAACTGAGCATAATTGTGTGAAGTTGTGCTCATCAAATTTCTCTAATGCAGTGTGTAGCTTGGATGTGGGGGTGGTAATACTACTACTACTACTACTACTACTACTACTACTACTACTACTACTACTACTACTACTAATACTACTACTACTACTACTACTACTACTACTACTAATAATAATAATAATAATAATAATGATAATAATACATGATTACCTTTAGGAACACAGAAGTCTTCAAATCTCAAATGTTACACATTGTTTTACATTCTCAAATTAAAACGAAAATAAAATTATCATGGTTTGCTGTCTGCTACTCCTTGGAATATAGTGTTTTACATGAATTTTTGATTAATCTTTTTAAGGTTGTAGACACAGGTATTGATTGCAGTGACTGATGATTCTGACATTTCTCCAAAGTGGACTTTATACACCTTGGAAAAGACTCGCCCATGTAGGGTTTCTTGCAAATTTAGCTTGATTAAAGTCTTATAACACTCCCTCGATCATACTTCCATCCATCCACCTCTTGCTTGCTTTTGTGGTCCGTCTGATTGCAGGTGAATGAGTTACCGCTGAGATAATCAGTGAGTGTGTGTGTGTGTGTGTGCATGTGTGAATGAATTAGGGACCAGCTGATCTGAGGGTCTTAACATGTGTGTGTATGTATATGTTTGTGTGTATGTGGAGGAGAGAAAGAAAAACTGGCAGGAATTTAAAAATGAAGAGCTGTGCAGGTGAGTCTGTTATTTTACACTCTTTTAACATTTCTTCAGGGTTAATGAAGCATATTTTGTATTGAACATCATGTATTAACTTTGTCGCTGGATTATCTTCTGACTGAGAGGAGTTAATTTAAAATGCATTTCTGTAAAACAGAAAAACATCGTCTGGAATGTGTCACAATAATAGAATAACCTTGAAATTCATGTTAAAAAATATTATTCTGTTTTATGCAGTTTTGAGAAATTAGTAAAACCAAGGCTACATGTTTGTGTCTTCAGTGCACTGTGAATATTTGCAGGAAGAAAAAGGTTATTTACAAACTCTGAATGGAAAAATCACCAGCCTTCTTAACTCAAGGATTTTCTGTAAAATGAAAGATGCAAGGTGAATATGTTGCTAGTGACTCATCTATACTATGGCTAAGTAGCGTTGGCAGCTTTGGAATCTGAACAGCTGATTGTTGAAGGAAGGAAGAGAGTTGTGACAATATGAACGACTTGTGTCTGTGACTAATGGCCGAGAGTGCAGCTGCAGAATGGTGGTGGGCTGTTGGGTAGCTGCCATGGCAACTGGCAAGAAACCCTGTCGCTAAGGCAAGTGGCCCAGGTATGAACACAAAGTCCCTCAGTTAGGCTTTAAGACCTCCACCCACTACATCTCAACCCCATGCCCTGTTTCTGTCTGCCTCCATCTTTCAGCCACAGAGGATCAGTGTTCAGAGCCAATAGGCGGGAAGCAGAAATGATGGAAGCGCTCCATAAATATCACTGAAATTCCCAGTGGGAGCACTCCCTGACATGTTTGGCGGTGAATGGGACATGATGCATGAAGGCCTGCGGAGAGTTGCCGCCCCCGGTCATTAATCTGAAGCTCCCCTTGGTAGGATGCTAGAGTGACCTTCCTTTGCTGCACAGCCTCTACCTGAAGATCCGTAGATACTTGACCAGAGCATAGGATCTATCGTAAATGCAGGACACTCACATGTGCTTTCATATCACACAAACAAGCCACAAATAGAAGCAGTGTGTACAAAAATCTACAGAACCACTGCAGAACATGGATTTATTTGTCACACGTTTATCTTTTTTTGTTGCGGTGTGACATTCTCCTCTGTTGTGGTCTACATGCATGGGCAGAGAGACTTTCTGTCTCTATAATGCTTGTAACAGAGGTGATACATCAGAGTGCATTATTTAATAAATAAATTTTCACTTGCTTCCTGTCAGTGACAGCATCCTGTTATACATCGGTTCAACACATTCTTACTCCTTATTTGTCATATATGGATATTTGGTCAGGCTCCTTCTGAGTCACATATTCACACATCAGATATCCCCCTCCCATCATTAATTCACTTACAGGGTGCTTTCATTGAATGTTATAAATCTCCCTAAATGTTGGTAATTGACACCATGTAAACGTGGAGAAGAGCCTGTTTCTGTATTTTTATTTTTATATATTATATTTTATATTTTTATTATTGCAGAAAGAGATCTTTAATATTTAAATAATAACTTCACTAAATTACTTGTGGTACACTATGAAAGTTTTGCTCTCTAATGACATATTTTTTTATTGTGTGTAGATGTGTGTATGTGAGTTTTCTTTCTCTTTATTTTTCTCTTTTTTCATAGTCAGATAATTTTGAATGAAATCTGGCCACCATCTCTTGAATTGTTGTTTCGTGTTAGAAATTATTTATAATTTTATTTTCATTTACCAATATTATCATTGATAAGAAGAAAGTAGTACACTAAACAAGGTATTTTAATTACTTGTTCGTACAACACGTTCTTACTTCCAATGTGTCAACAGTCTGACGAATGGTCAGGGTCCCTTAGCGTCACATGCCGACTCATAAGGTTCCAGTTTTCGACGAGTTGAGTGACTTGACAGATTTACATTGAATTCCCACATAATCTGAAATTGACGCCACAGGAAGCATTTGGGATGTCAACAAGCTCTCTGTTGTCATGGTAATGTGATATTTTCTTCGTCATATAAAGTTCTTATTCTGCTCTTTTTTTATTGATTTATTTTTATAGTCTAGGTTTTATATTTTCTGTTTACTTTATGAGTAAGTAAACACATCAACCAGCTGGAAATCAGACAGAAATAGGAGAGTTTTCTAGATTCTCTCAGGCTGGTGGAGATGGAAGCATCTTGTTCCAGTGTGGAGCAGATGGAGAGTATTTCTCCTGCTCTGGTGTTACACCGATAGCGACACTCTCGTCACGGCTGATCAAGCTGAATCATCTGTCATTGAAGGAATTTATAAGTCGTATTACGAGTTTAAATGGATCCAATATTCTTTGTAAGTTGTATTAACATCAAAACGTTATCTAAGATCTGAACTAAAAGAATATTTAGAGCGACAAAACGGTTTAATCAGGACTTTAAAAAAGTTTAACCTTTTTTCTGTCCTGCGTTATTTTTTCATAACCGCATTGAACTGGCTCTGAATTTGGGAAACACTGTATTGTTATGGTACTTCAGAAATTAAGAATGTAGATGTGTCAGATCAGATTATTTTGATTGTAAATAAAATGTACTCAGTACTCACTGTTTTCATATATTTTAAAAAAAAGTTTTATTAAAATGTTTAATATTCAAGATAAATATGTGGTGTTACAAAATAAGCTGTAAATGAATGAATGAATGAATGAATGAATGAATTGAATCAATTTAGGAAATTAGTAAAAATACCCAGCCCTATGTTGAAATAAAATTGCATTTCTTTTCTTAATATCAAATTTTTAATAATGTACCAGGTTAGTGTCCCAATAGCAGTCTATTGCTGCAGGTATATACACCTCTGGTGTCCTCCGTCGGCTGCCCTGGATCTGTTGAGGAATCTGCCCCACAGCATGTTTGTGAAAGCAATTGTGTCAACACTCTAGGAAGGGGATTGGTCCGTACAGCCATCTTTAACCACAAATACGTCATTAAATTGCGGTTGAATGTCAATATAATGCTAGATTAATATGTTGTACAACTTCAAAGTAATATAATTCAGGTAATAGCTCAAAAAAAAACTGCTGTAATAACACTGACCCAAATCGATATCGAATGAGAAAAGATCGGATCGAAACGATTCGTGAAATTTATATAGATAATAGTGATAATCGATTCTAAATCTTAAGAATAGGAATCTAATCAATTCTTGAAATTTGAATCAATACACAGCTCTACTTCTGAGTATACAACTTATACTCCACCGTACACATAATGTATTTATCATTTTCTAATTCATTAAGCTCATTAGTTGTAGTATTTAAACAATTGCTTTTTCTCTACTGCTTGATCTTGAATTTATGTAGATACGACCTGTCATTCAGCTTTTTCAGCATCTCTTGAGTACGTTTTTAGTAATGTACTTCATGGCCATTCTTTTTCTAAATTTAATTTTCTCTTATAAAACTTCATTCTCTTAAACTGGTTCCTGAAATCTTTGTCTCATTACAATGTTATATTTCCCATGATAGTAATTTACATGTATAATCCTTTTCAGGGCGGCTTGTACCGCTGGAGATGCCTGACAAAACTTGCGGTTGTCCACCAGGGTCACTGAGGGTCAAACCAGGAAAGGCTGTTGCTGTGGTCACAATGAATGGTGAAGATGTGAAGAACTACTGGCCTACTACTCTTCACTTCGCCACAACATATTTGACAGATGTCTTTTATTTATTTGAAGAAATGAAGAAGGCGGCACCAGGACTGTCCTGCCAGGTATTTTGATTAATGAACTTTCCGCTTTGGCCATGTGAGCATTAAAGTTATTTATCTTGCAGCATTGCATTATCGTTTCAAGAATGCAGCTGGATACACCAAAATGTGTATAATATCATGTTTGTTTGTAGTAATCAGAAAACATAAGTCTTTAATGTTCACTAAGGAACCTTAGACTGTAAGATATTGTAAACTGCTGTGTACCCTTTTGTTATTTAGATCTGAGGAACAGGTCATCTTTGAAGGCATCTTCATTGCCAACGACGAAGACGTGAAAATTTGTGAAATAAATTTACGACACAACCAAACACGTAAGACTGCAGACTATAATTATATATATAAGACCACAACAACCTACTGAAGAGTGTTTTTTAGCTGAATCTGTATATTGTTTTCTATACTGTAGGTCTCTGGAAGAGGTGTTTGTGGAGAGGAGTGGTCAACAGCCAGAAAGACCTTCCAAAGATCCACCAGCAAGGTAGATGAGGAGGGACTGGAGCTTGGGGTGTGTCGGCATGGAGTGCTGCTCTGTGCTTTAAATATGTACAGAGGATAATTTTTTTGCTTATCCCCTGAACCTGCAAGAAAAGCTGGCCAGTAGGCAAGTCATATGTCAAAAGCAGGTGAGATGACCACATACTGAACTAGTTAGATTATTTAGTGTAATAAGCGAGGATGGTAATGATTTTCTGTGCTTGCAGGACGCACAGACATGTTGACTCTCATGAGCATGCGCTGGAATTAGCAAAAGTTTGAGAATTTGACCACCTCACAGAGTTACCGATACCAGAAGGTAATAACATCAGTGCTGTTTTTTTTTTAAATGTTTAATGTTCCATGTTAGCAGTACTTGAATTTGTCAGCTGGACATTTGTTTTTAATTTCTTATTGTCTGTTTGTCAATGTAGACCACAAAAGTGCTGCACAGCCAATTGCAGAACCTTAAGGCCATGAGAGCCCAGTCAGCAGTAACAGAGAGCCAAGCGGAAGACTGGGTCAGTGATGTAAAGGACTGGGCAGAAGGTAAGGAAATGATTACTGATAATACATTCATTAATAGGTACATTCATTTTAATTCTGACTGAATTCAAAATAACACCTCAAAGTCCAGACCACAGCGAACATGTAGGTTAAGAGACTTCAAGAAGAGAACATTATTCTTGTTAAGGAGATGGACCACCACTGGCAATCTCTTTCAAGCTGTGCCAGTACCCTGAAAAAGCTGTCCTGCCTACTTTCTGGTGATGCAATAAACTGAATTGGATAAACCCACATGACATTGATGACTATGGATACAATTACTAACACAAGATTTATGTTATTGTACTTTTAAGAATCTCGTGGGACCTAAGAGAAGAGGGGATGAATGGTCTGGGGAGCATCATCCTCAGAAAGCAGTGGAAAATCAGAGAGATGAGGATGAGCACAAGGGACTGCTACCTGAAAGTTTTGGCGAGTGCAGAGGACATCATGTTTCTAAAAAATACCACCGCTGATGAGTACAACAGTGACTCTGAAATTTCAGATGAAGAAATGTAATTGACACCTTTTATTTTTGCGGACAGTGTTGTTTAATTATTGCTGTAAAAGTAGTGGTTTGATCCCTCTGATGTTATCACTTATGACAAATTATATTATTATTACCAAAGCATCTGTGGAGGAGCACCTAGAGGTGGAGCTAGTTTACACTATATACAGTACAGTAAGCTAGTTTGTATAGCCTTTGACAGTAAAATGTTATGTTTCTTGTTCAACTGTACATTTCAATGACTATTTATCTTCCTTAAAATATAATCATCAATTAGGCCCATGAGCCATGTTATCCAATAAAGCACTCGAACGCTGTGTCTGTGCTTGTTTCTGTGCATCAAATCTAGGTAGTATGACGTTTACATACCTGACATGTTTGTCATGACATGGCTGTCACCTGCAGCCTTCCTCAGAACGAGGCGTTGTTGACATGTTATCAGCTGTTATTTGGAGGCGCGGCCGTCCTAGCAAACCTGTGTGATCCGCTGGGAGGGCCACGCCTCCCGCCGTGTGGTGGTCTCTGGAGTAGGGAATCCCAGGTGTTGGACCTTTATTATTAAGTTCTGATAATTCTTTTTATGTAGTATTTTATTGCTTTTATTTGTTTTATTTTAGGATGAGTGGTTTTCTGAAGCAGTTGACCACAATGAATTTAAAAGTTTAATCAATCAATCAATCTTTAACCCATTGTTTGAGTTTGTTTTCCGATCCAATAATCCTTGCGCCGTCCCAATCTACGATGTGATTGTTTCTCCTGCAGTGGTCCGATATGGTAGATTTTAAGTTCTCCTGTTCTGCCTTTAGTGAGCCGTCCAGCTGCTTCCATCTCACATTATTTTTGATGTTCCCTTTTTATGTTGAAAGTCCTCCCTGTCTCTTCTATGTATGTTTAAAATTGAAATAAGAAGACAAAATAAAAATCTTTGAGGCCACTGATTTGTTGGTAAACTGTGGAGTGGATACATAGCAAAATGAAGTGTTACATGGGATCTCCAGCACTATACCAAAGCATACACAAATGATTAGTAGCCTGTTGTTATTAATTACTTTCTGATGTCCACTTTCATTGATGCGCTCTGCCGCAAACTCTCGCTCACACTCTGATGAACAAAAACACACAAGAACACACCTGATGCATGAGACATAGCCTATCTAAATGAAAATAGTAGGCTACCGTGCAGGATGCTGCTTAGTTACAACGTATTTGGGCCCCAGCATTTGCAAGTTCTGCTTTACTTTCAAGGGGACTTGGGCCCTTTCCGCAGTATCTCCTTTTTTTGTTGACTCAAATGCACTATCAACACCTGTAGAAAATACCACAAACGCAATCCCAAACACTAAACCTAAAACCTAACCTGTAGCCCACAAACTTCGGGCCCTCCTCCAAGCCTTTTGCTATGCCCTAGGTTGTCAACAGTATTATAATCTCAGAAGGTGACTGCTTTTAATCACTGCTTGCATAAAAAAGGAAAGTTTTATTTTTAATACTAGGCTTTCAAAGTGCCCTTTGAAAGTATACTTGTCCTTGACCTTGGTGCATGTTTGAATGGTCACAATTCAGCAACAAAAGAGATTACAGACATGAGACCAACTGTTATAGAAAGCTCTCAGCTATTATGTAAATTCAGTGAACAGTAAGGGGTGCTGTCAAATATAGGTAAAATAAACTTTCACCTGTTTAAAAATTTTAATTAAAATTAAATTCTAATTACAGAAATGTGTTCATAAACCCCTTAAACCCATCTGAGCACTCTAAATACAATACTTACAACTTCCAATTTTATGAAATACACTATAAACATTAAAAACTACAAATCCCTAGAGCCCCGCCATGCAATTTGATACAAATCAGCAGCAGACATGTATTTTTTTCTGATTTGCAAACTAGGAAAATTTCATAAATATGGAGTATGTTTAACAGCCGAAATAATATTTACACTGTATCTGTGTGATCTATTTAAAGACAAAAGTAAAGATATAGTTTTATTTAAAATATTTTAGCTGTTGACTATCTTTGAGTATTCTCTAAAATGAGTTTGGGAATGTATAAATCAAACAAATTCTCAGAATCAAATGATAAATAAACTTAACTGATACCCTTAAAATTTACCTATTGTATTGTTGAGTTATCAGTAACACCTAGGTTTTTGTTTTCATGTTAAAGATATCACCAAAAAAAGACAGGCAATTAATTTCTGGGTGGTATTATTAAGAATTGCTTTGTTCACTTTGCAATCAAAGATACTTTGACTATTATGCATTTAACAAATTACATTATTAATACGTGTGAAGATTGTGAGTAGTCCTACTCCAACACGTCACAGAATCTGATGGGTTACCGAATACAGCGTAACACCTGTGGTCACCCATTCGCTTTCCCTCTTGGTAAGTAGAAAGGTAGATAATTAGATGTCATGTAACCTACAGAGAGAAAAATGCTAAATCTTTACCCCAAACCGATCGAGTCAGGCCAAGAAGTTATTGACACCTTCAGAAGTACAGTGTAGAAGGTTTGTGGGACTGTAAACGGTACTAAAATAAAAGTTAGCCATCTTGCTATTATCTAACTTCGCACCAGGATAGAAAGTTAGCATCAGCCAAATAACAGTAAAATATAAATGTGGCTGGTAGATTTCAGACAAAAATGAATGCTGTACTATTGAGCAGCTGTTGAATTTGAGCATTTTAATTATGTTAAAATGAATTAATTGAAACTGGTTCAAAGTTTTGTCTTTTCAAATTCAACATTTTTTTGACACGTTAAAAAAAATGTATGGTTTCCAGTTGTGATGTATTTCCAGTTACCTGTGTTACATAATCTGTAAAATATCTGGTTTCTGATTCTGAATAGTTTATTGTTTTCTCCCACACGTCCTTTTATCATCCATTGTTTCATCCACTTTCCTAAAATAAAAACCAAAGACACTTTTAAGAGCCACATCTTGTTATCCTGTCCTAAGCTGTTGCTGTCTGTGAGTCTGTCTCAGTCTTTGTTAAGTTTTTTGTTTGTCTTTTTTGTTTGTTTTGTCAGTCCATCTTGAGTTCAGTTGTTTATTCAGTGATTTTCTGCCTGTCACAATGACACCACCAAAATTCAGGCCCAGTCCATCTTATGATATTCTGAATCAGGCAGTCAGAAAAACATTTAGTGCCTGTCGACAAACAAAAAAATTAACAAAAAGGAGGCATCATTTGTTAACAAGTGGGCACAAGGAGTCCTCATAAACCGATCCCACAGGCGTGTATTTCTTTCTACCTGTATTACAGTAAGTATGCATGCTCATATTGCATATTTGGCAATTAACGGAAAGTCAGTATTTTAACATCCTGTATATCATAGACTAGGCACAATATGATCTGACCTTCATTGTCTCCTGTCACTGATCTTTTATCTTACTTTGTCAAATATTTGTAAGTATTATTTTATTGAAAGATAGGGATACAGCAAAATAAAAAAAACATATATGAATTAATGATAATGCAGCAGGGTTAACTAATGTGTGCCAACTGCTTCTGATCTTTTCAGGTGAAGAAAGTTGCGACAATAGGCAATAAGCCCATTTTGTTTATCGGGGAAAAAAAGGGCTTCAAAGAAGTGGGAAGCAGAAATGATGAAACATTTAGCCCCCACTCCTCCTATAAAAACTTTATTGGAGAAGATGCAGAGGGCTTACGAGTTCATCTTGACCAAGGGTAAGAGAAAGATCTTTTTGGTTCAGACACGATTGCTTTATTTACATGTAATTTTGTTAATTAATGTGTAGATTTTAAAGAAAAGTAAACTTCTGTTATTGTAACCCACAGAAGAGCAGCATGACGGCCCTCCGAAGGAGCAACACCATGCCACCACAAAGGAGCAGCACGCCAGCCCTCCAGAGGAAAATGCTGTTTTAATTCTTAATCTTGTTCCTGTCTCTCCCACACCCCATTCAACTTCTTGCTCTCCTTGTTCCTCTACCACTGACACAGCTTTCCTTCATCTGAACACAGCTGTACCTCCACTTGACACAGCCATGCTTCAACTGAACACAGCTATTCCTCCTCTGGACACAGCTATGTCTCCTCTGGACACAGCTATTCCTCCTCCAAATTCTTTGGGAAAGAGGAAAAGAAGGATTTTAAGTAAAGCGAGGCCAAAAGTGAAGGCTAAAAGAAAGGGTAAGTTTTGTTTTGCTTATTTGTTACTCCACACTATTAATAATTTGACTCCCAGACAAATTTTACTTTGGCAATTATTGATAATTAATTTGATAAATACATAAATAGAAGTGCTCACTGACACATTTGAATTTCCCTCTGAGATAAATAAAGTTTATCTTACACTTCAAGGCACACTTACACTTAGGCAAATCCAGCCTTCATTTGGGCCACCAAGCCATTATACAGTACACATTAGACCAAGCCAGCCAGTACACTCTATTTCATTCTTTATTATTAAGCTGTATTTTAGTGGCCACTGTGAAGTGGCAAGTTTCAAGGGCCATGGTTAATGTTGATCCCTGGCTACAGGTAAGAGGGCTGTGTGAAACCCAGCCTTGTATATTTTCTTTGATTGATAAAAACTAGTGACAAACTTACTTGATACACCTGACACAAATGAACAAGACTGTAGCTTACCTTGTATTTCCACATCTTGAATAAAAAAATCTGGACTTATACTTGGTCCAGCTACAGAGCACCTGCATTAGCTCCAACAGAATTAAAAATCATTGTCCTAACCTAAAACCCCTTAATGATCAGCTACTTTAAAGAGCTCATACAGTAGTACCTTATTACCTGACTACAATTGTGGTTCCTAGAGTCTCTGAAAGTACAATGGGAGGCGGCACCTTCAACTATCAGGCGAAGGCCTGTTGAACCATCATATTATGCAAAATTCACTTTTCAAGGTTTTCTAATATATGTGTCCTCATAGCCTGTGTGTGAGGCCCAATAATTAGAAAATGTCTCTCTCCTCTCTCACTTGCTTGCTCCACTTTTTAGCGAATGTGTGCTCAAACGGGTGAATCTGAGATCTTTCTTCTTTAGACATCACAAAGGGAAAAAAACATTCCCCCCGGCAGTGGATACTGTCATTTACCTGTCCCCCTGGCTAACTGAGCTTACCCTCTAAAATCAGAGTGGGTACCAGTGACAGCCCGTTCTCAGTAGAGCCACATTTGGAATTTAAATTAAGGACCAAGGCTGAATTTGGGGTAATACACATTATATACACCACTGCACGGTGGTTAGCACCACAGCCTCACAGCAAAAAGGTTGCTGGTTCGAGCCTCGGCTGGGGGGGGGTTCGAATGTGGGGGCTGGTGGCCTTTCTGTGTGGAGTTTGCATGTTCTCCCCGTGTATGTGTGGGTTCTCTCCGGCTTCCTCCCACCGTCCAAAGACATGCATGTGAGGTTAATTGGTGACTCTAAATTCTCCCTAGGAATGAGTGTGTGCGTGAACGGTTGTTTGTCCCTATATATGTTGGCCCTGCGATGGACTGGTGACCTGTCCAAGGTGTACCCTGCCTCTCACCTGAAACAATACTGGGATGGGCTCCAGCTCACCCGTGACCCGTAATGGAATAAGCGGTAAAGATGATGACTGAATAATGACACTTTATATAACATAAAACAATGTTGTTGGACCTCTGACACCCATATGAAATTGTTGAAAAAATGTATAATATGGGACCTTTAAAATTTAATCACGTTTAAATGCAACACCGTCCACTGCTCTCTTGCCATGACCAATTTGACGGATGCGTTGGTCGTATCCCTGCAACGTGCTGAAACAGTCGATGTCTTTGCTGTCTTCAGCAGACTGAAGAAGACCTGTTTCCGCACTTGAGACCACCAAACTGTCAGCATTGAGATATAGTTCCGTCCTTGTCTGCCATTTCCCCTGCAGTCGGATACTCTTAAAAATTTCAACAGCGATAGCAGACTATGGATTATATGCATTCACTTGATGAAGGTTATTAGGAAAAAAACTTACAATTTCTTCGTGAACTATGAAAATGTTGCTCTCTAATAATGTAATTTTTTGTGAGTGTGTGTATCAATACAGAACTAATATCCATTAACCTATCAAAACTTTTTTTTTTTTTCGCTTATCTGGAATCAAATTTCAGAGGTGGCAGCCAAAACAGGGAAGCCCAGACTTTCCCTATACCTGGCCACTTCTTCCAGCTCATCTGCGTGTCCAGAGGTGTTCCCACATGCCTTCCTCGAGCTTGTCCGGGGTCCTCCCTGGACCCTTCTCCCATGGGAATGCACGGAACACCTCATCGGGGAGCTGTCCAGGAGGCATCCTAACCAGATGTGACCACTCCCTCCATAATAAAGTACATTATACTATTAGACATATTATATTACAAATATATTACATGGAAGTTCCCCTGCTCCAGGCTGGTCTAGGAGGATTTTCTTTTCTTTTTCCCCTTTCTATTGGCTGTTCTTGGTGTCAGTAGACGCCATGCAAAAGCTGTGGAATTTGGAAAATGTTAAATAAACCTAGATATTTACTTTTTCCTTACCACAAATCATTTAGTTACTGAGTAAGTGACAGTTTGGCTGTACAATGTTTGAACTATAAGGTAAGTATTTGTTTTTATGACCTTGTTACGACTCCAAAACTATAAGAACTACAAGCCTACACCCAGCCTAATAAACCATCATATTTACGTTTATCATGAAGAATAGGGGTTGGCAACAAAATTTGGTCTGGGGCAAAATCTTTTCAGACCTACTGAATGATGTGCCAAAATGACATCTTTATAAGGCAAAACCTGTTTTTTTTCCTTCTAAACAAAATATTTTCATAACCACGCAATTATATCTTGCACAAAATCATAAATTACTAAAGTTATTTATTCAAAATCAATTGTATTTTCTACAGACTGTTACTGATTTGGCTCCACACTGTCTGCATTATGAACAGACAGTAACCTGGTGAAGGTAAGGCTGCTATGTTTAATCACCAACTCACATGCTTCTCTGAGCCCAACTAATATGTTAATAAAACTAGAACCACTCAGAGAGTGCAGACCTCCGCCAAGCCATAGGGCCACTCACCAAACCCCCAAAAGGCCAAACAGCCTGCCCAGTACCCCCTATATTTTAAACCTTCTGGATCACCATCCAGAATATTAACATGATCAGGGTCAAACAATGTCCAATTATAACATCTACCATGATGTGTTTTTTTGTTTTCCCAGAATATTGGGCATTATCTGTTGAGTTAGACACTGTAATGGCAAAAAAATCCCTATCTCCCAATAATGAAAAAATCCTTAAAAAGTTCCTGAGTCTAGACGGTGATCCAGATCATCCCAAAAATGTTATCACTTGTTCCTTTATGATTCCTGATATTTCTAATTTTTTAGTTATGTTGACAGATAGACAGACACACAGTCTAATTCCACCAAAAACACAATTTAAAAATACACAGAAGCAGAAGATCGATGCACAATAAGCTATGGCTATGCTCCAACAAATGAATGGAAGGAAGCCTCAGAAGGGGGAGAAATGTTCAGCTCCTCTTACTTCAAGGACCAAGTTGGGATTAGACATCCTTGACAAGATGCCAAGGCAGTAATTATCTCGAGCTGCAACTAGAAAATGTCTGTTGTTGTGTTTTATAAGGTTTCGGACATTGCTGCACTGAATGCATGGGTCCTCTACCGGAGCTTCATTGATGCCAGAATGACTCTGCTTATGTTTATTATTGAGCTGTCGAGGTGTGATACAATGAATCAATATCAACTGACATTCAGCGCCATGTTTCATTACTTTAGCATTATGTAATGCAGTTTTCCTAATTGTTCACCCCCAAATAATTGATAAAAAAAATATTAATACATTTAAAAAATATATTTATGGGTTTCATGATTTGGATCATCTCCAAAATCTAATCAGTTATTCCTTTTTTCATTTAGGAGATTTCCTTAAAATTCCATCGTAAGTCGTCCATTACTTTTATGTTGCTAACAGACAGACAGACGCTGCTAAAAACATTACCTTCCCTTGCTGGTGGTAGTGATGGGGAACTGCATGAGAACCAAACCAGAAATTACCTGATAAATAAATAAACTGTTGGTGAGATGCTTCTGAATAACCCCACATAAAAGACTTGATGAATTTCTGAAAATTAGAAACAGGTTTTTCATAAATTATTTCTTATTATTTCTGTGACAGCTGCTAAATGGTAAATGGTCTGTATTTATTGCTCAGGTACACCTCGGCATGAGCTTGACAGGCCGAGGATCGAACCGGCAACCCTCATATTTTTATGCTATTTCTTGTTTGTCATTATTCCAGTGGATTACAATGATGAACACAGCAAGTAAAAAAAGAAATTACTAATGATTAAGTAATGAGCCATAAATAACTCATTACTAGTTAGTGCCGCTCAGAACCTGGGTTAGAGTGGACAATGATCAATATTCAGCTTCAGTGGTATTCATGAACAAGCTATGACCTAATGGAATTAAATGGTTAGAGTAAAAGGTGTGGCATGAAATGAGCCGCATTATTTCAGAAGAATAGAGTACAACAGATGATATATTTTGTGAAATACTAATATATTTCCCTTGAAAAGAAACTATAACCTAAGAAAAGGCTTCTAACTCATTTTAATTTAAGATTTAAATGGTTATCAAATAACAGACATGGTTTTGATTAGGATTTCCCAAACATAACTACGAAAATACTCATCTTCAAATATAACGTACTAATTCCATAAATGCATGAGAGCTGCTGTAAAAGGCTGCATTGAAAGAAATAAGTTGTAGATGGTTACAGTCCTGGGAATAGAAGAGTTTTCTAAGTTGTCTTACAAATGAGCTAAATTAAAAAGTAAATCAAAACAGGGAGTTTGTCAATAAATCAATACCTCTAATTGACCAGTGTAGCAAATGAGCATGACACGATAAGACTATAACTTGGCTTGTTGTTGTCGTTTCCTGCAGAATAAAATCAATCCCGTCACCATAAAGCCTCTTGACACTGGAGTGGACTGTCACCTGCCACTGCTGAATGCTAAGCCCCAGGCTGACTCACACACTTCACCATGCAAGTGTGAACACACACACGAACATGCATTACAAAGATTGAGACTAAACAAAGCTGTCGGATAAGAAACAACTGAGTCCAGGAAAAAGTGACTGATGTAAGAATTTAAAGCTCACGCCTGCAGCATTCAATGATACCTGAGTTCGGCTGCACTCTGTAATAATTAGCTTGTCCACTGCCACAAGATCAATCTCATCAATCTCTTATAATGAGCACATATACAATCCTCAATTAGATATGTGTGCAGTGGCTATCGTCTCCAACCTAGCTCCAAGTTTAATCCAGTGATCATATAACATGTATTAATTCTGAGTGCTGGCAGCAGTTGTGATAATTTGTAAGGCTCTCTCAATTCATAATAATGTGCCAGCTCTCTTCTCAAAATATGTGCTAATTTGCAAGTGCTAATTGTGGATGTGCTAAACTACCGGCTGAAATTTTGTGTGCTAATTTGTCAAGCAGGGACCCCTTTTTGGTACTAATTGTGCCAAACTGTGAGTACACTTCCACAGGCCTTGAATTACTGAATCCCCGAATGACTTCTGTCTGTTGGTGGCTTCCAAGCTCTCCACTGCTATCGAATTGCAAATGCAACTGAAAAGAAATACCAACTACTGTGAAATTAAGATGCGTGAACACTAAGTGCACACACTTGGTGACACAAACACATGAATACAGATGCATTTAGCCGAAATATGTGCCTGCTCTAGGGATTAGATGGTATTGCCCACCATAAAAACTTTTTATGTACCCGGAGATGGTATTAAGGACATTAATGATCTACCTTTTTTTCTACACGTAAATAAAATGTTGTAATCTGCCTTTGGGATTCTTAAAGTACTTTATTTAAATTTCAGTGAAGATGCACTATTTTGATGGAATATCTCCTAAAGCTGCAGTGCAGACATGCCTACATCTTTGCACACAATCTGGAAGAATTAAGTACTGCGCTTAAGGAAATGCTTGGACAAACACAGTGAAAGAAAAACACAGCTTTCAGTATCAGTCCTTTGACACACACACTTTCTCTATCACATAAACAGACACGCACACACACACATACATACAGACAATGAGAAGACACAACACAGGGTTTTTGTTAAATGCTATGAAACAATCCTATAAACGCTTGTTTGATTTATTGAGGTTAAACGTGCATTTAGTGAAGAGTAAACACATTTAATAAGGTTACTGATACACACAACAGACGTTCAAAGATAAAGAAACATTAGC
>JBAMHW010000025.1:16555791-16572324 GCA_037177495.1 Rhadinocentrus ornatus
TATATATATGAAAAACATTTTCTGATTTAAATGATAAAAATGCAAGATCAGCAAGTAAACCTTTAATTGGAATAAAAAATGTACCATAAATGCAGTATACATGTGCCATTTAAAAGCTGGTTGACTTAGGTTTTGCTGCAGATCTTACAGAAATTTCCACATCAATGTAAGAGTAAGCGTAAGATTGAGTCTGCCTAGTTACTATGTCTTTCCACACCAACATTGTACACAGAAGAGTCTACACACCATTCAAACAGCATATCAGACAGCTCACCTGCTAAATATCCCATTCAGATTTATTGATGAAACGTGCATATAAGCCTGCCAACACTGCTTGCAAGCTAAAAAGCAACCACAGTTTCTAACTACTAGCACTGATGGGGTTTCCAGTGTATCATCAAATCTGAGATCTGGATGTGGGCAATAGACAAATATCTGTGTTTCATCCATTACCCTGTAATGCTGTATGTATCATCTTCTATACATACAGTTTCTGAGACCTTTTGCATCATCTTACGGTAAAAACGTGGCTCAAAACTCTCTTGTACAAAATCTGATGCTTGTCTTCTGTCCCCTGGTGGATGCGATTATAATACAATAATGCACTACAATAATTTTGATCACATGGTAATAAACAGTAAACATAGCTACAATAATTCTTCTTTACATTTTGTTAAAGGGCCACATAAAGACTTCAGATAAAGAAGAAGGACTTTTCCACCTGTTTTGTCGTGGGTTTTAAAGGGCTAAATACTGCTGTAATGGTGCGTTCCAGTTGTCCGCCGATCTTGGAATTCCAAGGAATTTTTGCCAGAACTGACAAAGTGATCTCGTTTTTCCAAACAGTGATGTGTCAGAGGACCCAGAAATTCCAGATTTAAAGATGGCTGCGCCTAGTGCCACTTGTAGTCCTATGTTGTCTGTATTAAAGAAATATATTTTGTGTTCGTTAAGTTTCTAGTGTGAACAACAGTGAGAACAAGTGAGACAATGACTTTGTTCAGGCGGGTTTATTTGTGAAAAATTGCATCAATATGTGTGGTTTATTAATCATTATCACCAAAATTGGTTGCTGTTCTCATGGTGCACGTTTTTACAATGGGTTTGTTGATTTTCTAGCTTTTATACAGCATTTGTAGATGTTCACAAATTGGCCGCTTTGGAGGTGTCCATTTTCTTCCGAGTTAGTGCAGCTAAAATGCAAACTACCTGGTAATGACACCACCAACTTTCAACCGCTCAGAATTCCGAGAGAACTGGAACTCACCATAAGGATGAAACACTGGAACATCTCACTTCTGAAACATCATGGTGAACAGCAGTAGAACAAACAACACAAGATGAAGATTTTGATATTGAAGACTTTTTTCAACCACAACTTAGTGAAGTAAAAAGTGATTCCAG
This sequence comes from Rhadinocentrus ornatus, assembly GCA_037177495.1. NCBI lineage: Eukaryota > Metazoa > Chordata > Actinopteri > Atheriniformes > Melanotaeniidae > Rhadinocentrus > Rhadinocentrus ornatus. The sequence continues at coordinate 16,557,196 of JBAMHW010000025.1, forward strand.
CAGCTATTCCTTATTTAATGCTAAAAGTTTATGATTGGACAGGTTGAAAATGAGGCTTTGTAGACATGATACCATACATAAAGGACACCAAGTGGACACAGTGTCAAACATGAACTATCAAAATTATTTTTTTTTGTCTTATGAAATTCTGTGATTTCTTGGTATTTTCTTAAAAATACTATATATTTTAAGAAACACTAAAAAAATTATATAACAAAAGCGTTTCTTTTATTAAAAAAAGAAAATTAATATCTACATTGCACAAATTTAAAAAGCTCCAACAAACTGTTCTGTTTAAAATGGCATCATCCCTAAATTGTATCATCCCTTGCAAATCGAGGCAGCTTATCAAGTTATTTTATAAAGAAGACATACACAACATACTGACAGTTAAGGTAATTTAACAAAAAAATGAGATGGCAGCAGTGTTCCTGATTCATCATTCAACAGTCCCTCAAAGAAACCAGTTAAGCCTCAGTATATATTTCCACTCCCAAGCAAATAGCTTTCAATTGTATTTATATTGTTTTTCTTTGTGGCGCTTTAAAATTGGTTCTCAATTGGTTCTGACAGATGAATGAGAATTTACTTGAATGCATCCTTCCCAATGTCCAAATATTTCACGCTGTAACATGAAATACTCTGGAAATACTATCACTATGGTATCAAGATTTATACAAATAAATTCTCTAAACACAGGGTAAAAAATATATAGTACTGCAAATCACGTTAGGCACAAAGATAAGTAAACGTGGCATTAAATTTTGATGAACTTTATGTTGCAGCTGTTGCATAAAAACGTAGTATTGTTAGGGTATGAAAAAGTGTCAATGCACAAATTATTTGTTAAGAATTATACCCTGACTTCCATAAAGAGTGGCTTTATGAGCTGTGGAGTTCTCACACTGTCTACCTGACTTCAATACACACCATAAACAAGAGTATTCCCCAAACTGCAATGATAAGGTGAAATAGTTCAAGTAAATAAAACAACTTTCAAAACTGCAGTTAAAAGCTTTTTCTGCCAGCCTAGACAATATGTGAATTGTTTCTAATAAATAGCCCATAGGGAATGAGCAGAAGCACTTACTTAATAAAATGCTTCCTTTTCTTCATGCCTCACTCGTCTCAGCAGTTTCTTTCTGTGGCCCATCTTTTTCACTCCTTTATCAAACACACACTCACTTTCTCACTCTCTCAGGCAAGAATGCATCTCACGGTGGCCTCTGCAGGTGACAGATGGCGACCTCACAACACAGCTCACTGTAAACTGAGTTTTAATCAAGCCTAAGCACATGTGAGCGATGCTAATTATCCACTGCAGGCTAAGAGGTCCAGCCTGGAGAACATTGTGACTATGCATGTGCATCACAGGTTTATAATCACTTTTGCCATTGGGATAAACCAGTCATTAATGGCATGCAGATGAGAAATATGAGGCAGGATGGACAGTCTCAAGTGTGACAGGATGCTCCAGTCCTCAAGTTGCATGGCTCAACAAAATGAATATGGATAAGACAGTAACCCTGGAAGCTCAGAATAATAATAATAAAAATAAAAACTCAAAGTTAAGCATAGGGATTTCTAACTGTGTCTTAGCATGCCTGCCAAAAAATGAGGGTGTTTAGACTTCCAGTTTACTATTGTGCTGTTTGTGAATGTTTACATTTCATTATTATTATATTATTTAAATCACAACCTCTGTAAAATTGATCATGTTTAACAGATTTTGGCATGGAGCTAAAAAAGTGGTTCAATTTGTAATGTCGCAATTAGGTCATAGCAAATTATGCAAGACTCCATCGTCCTCTTCGTTCCCTTCGTTGAGCTCATTCTATGTCTCACTGTTCTCCTGCTCATTACAGTGGACCTGTATTACGCTCTACCCATTGTAATTTGGAACAAAACGGCTGTAAAATTAGACTTTCTTTCTTGTAGAGGGGCAGATGTTATCTCTCGTTGGAGCCAAAGGTCAGGAATTAATTCAGGAGGCAGCGTTCTAATTCTCACAGCAGGGTTTTCATAGGGCAAAAATGGAAAAAAAAATGTCACAGAATTTTGTTAATCCCATCTTTGTAATCTTTCACTTTCACTAAATTTATGTCTTTGAAATGCTATAAAAAATATTTATACATTATTCAATGCACAAAACTAAAACTCTCAATATGCTATTTCTGTCTTGACAACTCTGTGCAGACAATAGATTGGACTACTATTTATTTCAAGCCTTGAGACAAATAAGTTTCATGCACAAAGGTCTTCCTTGCATGTAAGACTTAAAAGTTTTAGTGCAGCATTTAATTGCAGGATTGCAAAGTTCAGTGAAAATTTGAAAATACAAAGATATTCTTTTGCATGATAAAAAATAAAAGAAAATTCTGCAATATGTCGAATGAGGATTTGTGCCATTGTGAGCAAGGACACTGAGACCAGAGAACAGGAAGAAGTAAAGCTTAATCGTAAAAGGGGAACAAAGTAGGGAAAGAATGAGGAGACAAGCTGAGAGCCAAAGGGAGGGAAAGGACAGTGAAGGACAAATGGAACGAAATGGGTAAAAAAAAGGAGCAAATGGACAGAAAACTATATTCTGGACAGCAGTTAGATGCCGAAAGTACTTGGTGCCATCATACTGTCTCCTTACTGCCTGTCAGATGGATTTTAGAAAACAGCAAGTGATGAGTCTATTATGTTGATAGTGGGAGTGGACGTATGTGTGTCTGACAACCAAAATTAGAAGAGTTTGAACTGGTGAGGGAAGGAAAGAACGAGGAAGAGGTGGAGCAGAAGGACACAAAAACACAGATGAGCGAATGAAACGGAGAGGGAGAAACTGAGAATAAAAGAGGTCACTGGAGGCAGATAAAAGACACTCAATTAAAGGACTGAATGGATGGCCCATTAGACCTGAACGGACACCTGCACCCTCCTCTCTCGCTCTGCCGCAGGGCAGGAAAATGTCAGGTCCTGGTTTGGCTTCATCAGCCTCCCATGTTGTACAAAAGCTAGCTGATGATCAGAGCTGCAGGTATGCTTTGCTGCAAAGGTGTGTCAGCTTTTCCACACTTGTTCGACAAACACATAAGCAATTGCAGAATAGCAGAAAGGGAAAGAAAAAAAGAGACCTGCTCACTGACTTTTGAAAGGAAATAGCCAGAGGCATACAAATGAAAAAGCTGACTAAACAATGAAGTCCCTCAAAAATGTATGCTCACTTTATTCTCAATAAACAAGAAAATGTCTCCAGAGAATAAATGGAAGAAGGAAAATAGAGATGAAATTGATGTAAAATCAGTAGCCTTGTTTTAATTTATGTGCTGATCAGATGTTGACTATATTTCACCATTTCTTACATTCAATCACACCCTGCTGGCTAGAAAATTTTGAGTCCTTTGTCATGTTAAAAAAACCCAATGTGTGGGTTTAGATGACAGGGAGCTGTGTCAGGGAAATAGGGCCAATTGGCTTCATTATGTCTCCTCAAAATCTTACAACGGATTGTGCAAGATGGGAAAATCAATCTAAGTCTATTGCAGTCCACAGTAATTCTTTGTGTGAGTGGGTAAGGGGCTTATTGGAGGGTCATAGCAAACAAATGGGGAGCACTATCAAAGCTTGCAGCCACAATAAAGAAAATTAAAGCTTTGTCAAATTGTTTCCCAAATTCCTCTGAGCAATTCATTAATTGCTGAAATTAGACATATATGCACCTACTGTTCCCCCCCCTACATGTTTCTAATCTCAGTTTTCCATTCTTTTTCTCTTTCAGAACAATACACGCTATTCAAATGCTTACAAGTCTTTAAAGCATAAGGGGAGAAAAGACAGAAAAAATTTATTTTAGCATTGAAGGGGGAGGCATAACATGCCCTGATACATTGTGGACAAAGAGCATCATGCTGATTCAAAGAACATGATTTTAAGTAAGCCTCAATATGTCCCCCCACAGAGCACATTTCTCCCTGTGTCCTTTGTTCACACAGAGAAATGTTCATACATCTGACAGGCTGTGCTGTCAATGGCAGCCTGAATATTGCCCTCACTCCTTCAGCCTGTTGTTTCACTCCTCCTTTCAGTCCATTATTTGCTTGGCAAGTGATAAAGGTGAAACACCACCACCCAACCTGATCGGGGCCTCACATCGTTGCCAACACAGCCAGAGGGCTTTCCGTAATCGATCGACTTCAGAATCCCATGTAGTTTGGACATCAATGATTTCATTTATTGTGCATGCACCTTCAGATATGTTTACTTGGACTGTGTGCTTGGAATACACACCTAACTCCCACTGCTTACAGAAAGAAAGAACTTTCGACATAAATATATGTGTGTATGTGTGCGTGTGTGTGTAAAAGGGTAGACTGCATTTTCAGAACTTCAAAACTGAGCTCTAGTAAAATAAAGAAGCAAAATAAATAAATAAATAAAAGAGAATTAAAACACAATTACCATCCTGCATGCATTAACTTTAGAGAAAATACACAGTAAACATTTACTCTTGCACCAATTAGCGCTATCACCAGCTTCCACAACAAACAATTGACAATCCAGGTTTGTTTCTCTCTATTAAGAAATCACTTTACAGCTAATTACCACAGTTGAGTTTAAGACTTGACTTGAAGGTCTAACATGTTAGCCTCACATATGATGTTCCTCCTTCCCTGTTAGCCAAAGAGTTATATTTTCACACCTCTTGAAGCAAAGCCAAAACAATTGAGAGTAAATGAACTAAGGAAGCGTATAGTTCTACTTAAGTCGCTGCAGCTTGCGGCTGCTTACACTTGTCATTAATTCACAGTGGAATGCATTATCGCAACAATACCATACAGCCAGCTAGTGCACATTTATATTTTTCCTTTCTTGTTTTTAAGTTGCATTCTCACAAATGGTAACCTGCTATATACAAAGAAGTGGGCCAGATAATGAAGCTGCTTATTTGCTTTGCTGGCAGTTTCTTTTGTTCTTTTTTAAATTTATTTTAATATTCCTCTTAGCAATGCCAACATATTGATTTTTATTGATTCCCACCATTTTACAATCTGCTGAAGGCAGAGACAAACCACTAATAAAGGCTAATAAAAACACATTTTGGGTTTATCTCTTCAAGGGAACTACAAGGAAATTTGTGTTTGCAACGTGTTTCTCTCCTGTAAAAGCTATTTCATGCGTATCTGTAGTTGCAGGCAAATTTTCAGCTTGCTAATCCGATTCTGCTGACATTTATTCAGAGATGCAGTGCATGACTCCTGGCCTCCCACTACGTTTCCACAGCACTCTCCTTTCTGTCTCTCCTCACAGAAGCCATCAGAAAACAGTAATAAAAGACCACAACTGAGAGTGGGCTGAGAGTGGACTGCTCTAAGGCAAACTAATCTATCTTTACTCTGTATCTCCTGGCCTCAACACTCTGTTTTTCTTCTCAATCACACTTTACACGAACTCCCTTTCCCTTTCCCTCTCTAACAAACACTCTTGCTTTGTCACACCTCTCTGTGACATCAAATTTTCTACCATCTCACTTGTAGGGACTGCGAGAAGGACAGCTCAGTGTGTATTAAAAAAGCCCCCCCACCCCAATAAAAGCAAAAGAACAGAAAAAAAAGAAGAAATGAATCATTCCATGTGAGCGCTCTGACCTTCAGTCAGCTTTGAGACAGAAAACCAGGCAGCAAGACAAGCTGCAGGGCTTCTCTCAAGGGACGTTTTCACGGAACAGTTGCGCATATAACCCCTGACCTTTGCAGGGAAAATCACATGTGACAATGAGAATGAGTGAAAGGCTGTGAATATTGAAAGCCAATACAGAAGTTGTGCCTTCAACAAGGGAGAAGCACATGTTTCAGATGTATTCTATTTCCCAAAAATGTTAAGAGGCAGTCATGCTAGAGCTGTTTACACTGCAAACAAGGTCAATTAGCTAAAGCCTCTTTCTATGTAAATAATCTTTTTAAATGTTGCTGGTAAATCTTACAAACACTGAGTTAATTTTGAACACAGCAAGAAAACTAATTTCATACCTCACAGATATTTGCCATTTCAAAATGGCAAGAAATCTGCACCCTGAATTAATCAACATTGAGCTTTTTGTAACTGAGGCATGACAGCAAGACCTTCAAAGACTCAGGACTGTAAACATGTTTTTGAAATCCATCTAGATAGTTCTCTGCTTCAAGCCCATGTGTGGAGCTGCATGCTAATGTAAGGCAGATCTCCTCTTTGTTCTTGAAACCCACAGTGGGTATTTTTAAACCATGGAAATCATTTGCCAGCAGAGATACTTTCACGTTTCTATAAGCTACAGCAAGGCTAAGTGACACATGAATATTTTAAGCAGCTTTGTGTGTATTTAAATGCATTTGGTGTGAACATGCTGGCAGTGGACCACGGCACATGGTGTTTTCCATAATTCTTGCAATCCTACACTGAACTCCAGATAATTCAGTCTGACAGAAAGCAAAAGAAAATAAAGTCAATTAACTACTAAGTCCTTTTTAATTTGTTCCCGCCATCTTTGGTTGTTCTCCACACCTTTATCATTTTACTGCACCATAAATCAGTTGAAAGGATGAAGACTGGTTAATACTAGAAATGAAATAATGAACCTGTATATCGGCACAGCATTGTGAAAGAGGTTAGATGAATTTCACTTTCACCAGAAGAGCTTTTGTCTTTTTTCAGTTGACAGAAAGAAAATAACTGGTTTCTTTTTTTTTTCTTCCAAAATGAAAAATTAATGTGTTTCAGTCTGAAATTATTCCACACGTCTATACTAGGAAAATAAAAATATAACCAGGAAATAAACAAACTGTGAGCAACTCTGAGTCAACAAGGCTTTCAGGCGCAGCTGACAGCCCAGGGACACACTGCATCTGCAAATGCTGTTTGCAGATCATAGTGATAATGTTATCACTCAGCCTCACAGCCGCAAACCAACCATGGACTTCAGAATTTCAAAAACATTTGAAAATTCCATAATTGGTCAATTTTTAGAGTAATTAATCATTTAATGAGTAGGACACCTATACATATTAAAACATGACTCACAACTTTTTATCAGAATGTTTGTTTAGGGCAGCTAATGTACCAAGGCAGTGATGTAATTTCCAACAAATTAATCCAAATGACTTATTTTTAGTTTTAAGCAAGCAATTTTCAGGCCTCTCATGCTATAAGTTTCAACAAATCCACATGACTCTGAACACCAACATGGATTATATGACAGCCGAGAAAACTTTATTTCTGCAGCATCTAAAAATACTACTGCAATTATTTCAGTAAAAATGTCAAAAAAACAAAAAAAACAAAGAAAGAAAAAGAAAGTGAGCCACACTCAAGCATTCAAATTAATTCAATCCAGTGTTTTGCTTTTTGCACCAGTAAGCAGCAACATGTGAGATTATATTTGCAGCCACTGTGAAGGTGTAAGTGAAACAAAATATTGTATTCTGGGCCCCAGGAGACCAGGGTGCACTTCTAGTGTTATCTTGTGCTGCAGAGTGGCATGAATGGGTTTAGAAGAAAATTTAGGCTCCATTTCAGTATTTAACTACACGACCTACACATAGGGCTAATAATTGAAGATTAAGGCAGAAAATAATTAAATTCTATGTGAAAATTTGCTTAACATATTTACCTACAGCTGGTGGCCTGAACACGTTTTTCCCCCTTCGTGTATGCTATAACACTTGTCGCTCTACATGGTCAGCTCGATGCTGTGAATACAAAAGGCTGACTATGTGGTGTTGTTACAGTATGTATGAGTGTGTAAAGGTCTCATCCTGACAGAAGAACAGCGGTTGAACAATGTGAGCCGCTTGTCTGGGCAGAATAGAGCGTGGGGCAAGGAGGGAACAGACGGACCCAGGGGAGCTGACCTCCTCATTTAGCCAGCCTCCTGCAGGAGCAGCTGGGATTCTGTGCTGACTAAGCACATCCTGCAGAACAGGAAACGCTATGGAAAATGACCAATGGTCTCCAGTGTCTCTCAATGTATTTTTGTATTTCTCCTCTATCTCTTTGAGCTGTTGCAACAACTGTCCCACATGTATCTATTTTTTTAATGAAATCACCCACACAAAAAAACACATCTATTCCAATTATCCTTTTCTTTTGAAACCCACGTTGCGCTACAATTACAAACGACTTAAGCTATATCACCTTCGCTGAAGAGACTGACCCGCCACATCATCTATCAACACGTTTTAAGTGGGTGCTACTTGACTAAAAGAGAAAATAGAGGAATAGAAATAAAATACTATCGCCTTTATATAACATGTTTCAGCGTGTTGCAAAACATGAGAAATGCTCTCTTTTCAGCAACAGGCATTGGAGCTGCCAAGCCCGCGTGTGTCGCTGTCCGTAGTTCTGAACAAGTGGCGCGACGGCTTGTTCAGCAGCTCGGTAGACCATGGACAGAGACAGACCCAGATTTTAGCTGCGCTCCGAACCGCCTCCGCTGCCCTTAAAGCAAGAAAAAAAATCAAGCATGAGCTTTACCTCAGAGCAAAGATCTGTGACATGAATCATCTCTTATCTTGCATGGTCATGTCTATCTTACTACTGATGCCAGATGCCCTACGGATCCAACGCGCAGGCTGAGCAGAAGCGACATTTTTAGTAGAACGGGACACAGATTTACCCTAATGTCTAAATTATGTCTAAATTAATTTGTCTTTACCTTTATTAAATATATACAAATAAGCATATGCATCAAGAGGTAACCATGGCCATTTTCACTTTGTAGTGCAAAATCTTAATATAAGCCATCCCGCTCCACTTTGTCCTCAAGGAATTTAGTCTCAATTTACCGGCATGAAAACTTTGTTCTCGGGCAATGACTTTGCCTTCTTACAAAAAAAAAAAAGAAAAAAAAAAGACTGAATTTCTGTCAGCTAATGTGTATGACTGGAAATCGCTCATAGGGATGAGAAGGCAGCAGGAAGACAAGCACATCCCGTTGCCATAGCGGCAGCTCCTGCGGACGCGGCCTGACTCTTAAACAGGACCCACGGGAGAATTGGGGATTGTAAGGATGTGTTGTCAACACTTGATGACATCCGCTGTCAGGGGGGCTCCTCCAAGATGTTTTCTGTAAACGCAACAGAGAGCGGCGGGAGAGGCCATCCTGGTGAATTTAGCAGCAGAGGAAACCACATGAGGCCGTAATTTCGTGTTTTTCTGGCGTTAATGGGACTATTTTGAAATTATGAACCATTATGGACTTTAGTGGAAACCATAAAAGACATTAATCAACAACTATCAGCCCTTTCCAGACAATATTTTATACAGTTCTAGCTAGACACGAACCAAATTCGCTTTTGGGCTATTAAGCCACCTTTAAGTAACCTTTAAGTATGAGAGACGATTCTCGCTTGGGCCACCCCAGCCACATCTGGAAACTCGAACTTGCTATGTGTTTTAACGATGAGAATGAACCCTTATAAACCACGGGGATACCCTACTGTCTAACACTTCAGTGGAATTAATGATATAAGGAACCACGAAGTATATTGAGTCTATCTTTTTAGAGTTCCGTGATCGATCTGGCTCTGGGGGTAATGTTTACATATAAACATTTACAGCAGAGGGCATGCTGTAAAGTCGGCCCTTTATAAGGCCACGGAGATTCAGGACTCCTCCAGAAAAGCTACTGGTAAGGAGATAAAAATCCCCTCGGTGATGTTTCTTGAGCTCCACTCGCTCTCTATAGCGTAGCCACAAACTTTTGCATATTGATCTATTTACTGAACGAGTTAGAGTCACTCAGAGTTGTTGCGAGACTAATTTCAAGTTTCATTGAAAATGCTATTGAAACTCCACGGAGTACTCCCACCCAAAACAAGAAACTCTAATCACACTACAAAACTCTACAATATTATGAATAAGGGGGACACTTTAAATAATTACCCTTGGAAACCAAATTTTCAGAGAGCAAATCAACTAACTCTAAACATAATTGGAAGGGAAGAGCAGGGCAAATTTACACATCTGCAGCTTCACTGTGGTCAAGAGAGTACATAGCGTGAATCGGCTTTGTCACAGAGATGATAGATCGTCAGAAAGATTCTTACCAAATCTTAAAACGTGTGGCATCCCGCGAGAGTAACCAAGAAACAGCAGCAGAAGCGGGATCAGCCTGAGGTTGGACCTGAAAACAAGACTGGTTATCATCAGATGATGGGAGGTAATCTTCATGTTGTTTTTAAAAAAATGCACAGTGGTTAATCCCCCCGATACGCGGGTTCTATTCCCCCGTAATTCTTCTACTGTTGTTGGGCAAGACAGGGTAACGGCGGCCCTGGATATGCAAGATCACGGCATGGTCACTTGCTTTTTCCCTAAATCCATTAGCAGTCCCGGCATGATTCCTTCCCTTCTTCCTTCAACCTCTTCACTGCGCCAAGAAACAGCAGTCCTCGGGGTCGAGAGACGGTGGGACATCCATGTCGAAGTATACAGATCCAGTGGAGAGAGCCCGAGCATGGGCAATATGTAAGCTACTGGAGAAGGGCTGGAGAGCGCCAAGCAGAGGATACAGCAGCGATATGCAGCCCCCTATGAGGCTCTTTGAGTTGCTTGGGCACCCATTATACTGCACTGCTACACAGGCTCTGACGTCGAGCCAAGGTTAGTATTGTGAACGCGCACCACCGCGAGGGAAAGCGTGAGTGAGAGAGAGGAGGCGAGAGAGAGAGAGAGAGAGAGGTATCGATAAAAAAGAAAAATTACACCAAAAAGGCGGAGACAGGGACAGAGATACGGGGACATAAAAACAAAGGGGAGGGTAATGTGGAAAACTTTATTTCTCCCACGTATAGCTATATCACAGGCTGTAATTTCCGAGTCGTTCTCCCACAACTTGGCGCCAAGCTTGTATGCATTTGAAAATGTGTCAGTGTAAGGATCAAAATGCAAAGTGCAAGCAACAACAGCAACTTCACACCTAAGCTTTTGAAAGTCCAAAGTGCCGCCAAATATATTCACGAAATCTGTGTCTGTAAATTCCGTGTGATGAGAAACGAAGTGCATGACACAAATTATATGTGACCAGTTTGTACTAAATGTGGAAAAAGACAAAAAACGGCTGTAGTCTCTGCTCAGCACTTCATTTCTCTCTTTTCTGTACCATGAATAGAGACGTGACTAAAATATACTGAAAATTTAGGCAAGTAGTTTCATACTAAAACCAAATGTCTTTTTTTGTTGTAAATATAGCGATGATGGAGAACATAAAAGTTTTTAGATGATTTTTGTTTTTGTTTTTTATGTAAAAACACAGAGCATATGCAGGTTTTGTCATTCGCACCTTCCCTTTCAAAACCCATTTTCTGGGCTTCCGAGCAAAAATTTCTCATTCCACCAATGTGGTAAGAATGGGATGAAAGTAGTATCAGTAACATCAAATGAAGCTGCAGAAAGATTCAAATGTTTAACCTATACGAAATGCTCCACTTAGACTTAGAAGCCTTCTAACAGACTCAACTTCACAGTTGTGAGCCATCTTTCAATAAGATGTGTGGCTACCATCAAGTTTACTACCACTTGATTTTCATTGAGAAAGGCCTGCCACATCTCACAATCTTATCGCATTTCTAACTGATATCCTAGTACAGAACAGTCAGTATTCTATGTATGGTCTGCAATGAAAAGATGTGTGTCTTGCGTAGACCATGAGGATTCACCTCATCAGCGTCCGTCCCTGTAAGCAACTCTTCATGGGCTTGTGCATCAGCTTGGAAGTAAAGGTGGAGCAGAGCACCCCCGCCCTGAAATGATGAAGGGCTATTTAATCCCTACGGAGTTGTGAAAGAAGCTCTTTGATCAGTGCCACCAGAATCAGAGCGGGGATGAACACAGTCATTGTGAGATTTAAGTGTGAATGACTGGCTTGTGTGTTTAGGAGTGGGTATGTGGGGAAAAAAAGTCACCATTTTTAAATGGACTATTTAACATGTATTTTAAAGTTTACTTTTCTTGTTTAGCCTGTAGTACATTGCTCTGGCGCACTCTATGCCTACATGTTCATTACACTGCTGAATTCCTGATAAACAAGTAAAATGTGTGAAAAAGCAGTAATGCATCATTCACTTTTTGCTGAAGTGCTGCTCTTTTGTACTTCAAAAGATCTGTCAAATCTCTCTAACAAATAACAGCAAATGCATTTAAGAGTGAGGAGAGCGCTTGTAGCAGCTAAAGGAAAAGCAAAGTAATTACATGGAATCAAGTAGGTGGTGTGAACACTGACTTTGAACCTGTGTAGGGTTGCGTGGGTCTGAACACCACGACTCTGAACTGTGAGAATATCAAAGAGAATGGCACTCATCATGCTACCATCTGGACCATTAGCATAATTATGGAAAATTCAGGGTTTCCTTATAAGTCAGCAGGGCCTCACACAGCATGAAAGGAATACTTATTGAGCTCAGCGAGAAGACATCAGCTGACAGGGCTCGCAAGCTGTTTTACTTGCAAAATTAAAGCGCCCTCTGGTCTAATACAGAAGAAGTGCAAGTGCAATGAGCAGTGGCGTCCACGGCACCTCAAATTAAGTGACAAAAATTGAAATTATGATGTGACAAATTACTATAATTTCATTTACAAACAGAAATAAAACTGCACACACATGTACCATTAGAGTTGCAACTGTGTTCATTTGACAGTATGCTTTGAGTCTCAAATTCAAGTCACAAACTTTTTATTTCCTGGTATCTATTCAGGATGCACTAACTGTGTGTAACTCAGTTAAACAAGAGGGGGTGATGGGAATGACAAATTGCCTCATTATGATGCTCAAACGACTCGTGATCTTTTAGTTTGTTGTGATTAATAGAAAAATACCCCCTGTGCCTTTTGAGAAATGTACTTTTATTTTCATCCATGATCAGACTGTGTGATTTTTGAATGAGACCACAAATTAGATGAGTTTACACACACTCACTCGCTTGTAACCCAGGGGGCATCCATATGAGCTGGCTGGTGTGTTTATTCAAACACCATTCATGAAGTGGGTAATGCAAAGGGGACTTTATGCAAAAGAGAGATAACCACTGCAAAAAGCCTTCTGTCATTTTCTCTCCCTCTCTCTCTCTGTCTGTAGCACAGGGAGACTGGGGGAAGATACCATTGGCAGAGAGAAGGAAACCATGGAAACGAGAAGCTGATGCACTTTGAATGGTAAGACCCTGAAAAAGAAGACATTCATTCAGTTCAGTAGTTGTGCACTAAAGGCTCATCTCTACCACAATTTTTTGAATGCTACAATGATTTCAACATGGTTGATTCCAGAAAGCCAAAGGTGGTCTCACTACATCAGCCTATTATGTCAGGATGACAGTGGCCAAGGACACCTTAACGTGTTAGCAAGACCCTAGAAAACAAACATGCACACATACTTTCTCTACGCAAAATGTACAAACACATTCCTTTTCCAAAATTCAGTATTGCTGCATTTGTCTTTGCAAGTGTAGCATTCATGCCTCACTTCAGCAGTTTTGACTTCAATGTATTTACATTTCACACTTGTGGTGAAGCCTTTGAACACAGCACGCCGAAGTCTATATGTCTTCAGCAATGCTCTCAATGAAATCCCTGGGACCTTAGTGGGAATACATTCTTCAGAGACGACAATTAGTCAAGTGAGACAGTAATTAGGACCTCTCTGCACACTGTCACTTCCAGTTAGTGCTGACGGATGCCTGCAAATCCCCCCTTCTAGCAACTGAAGTCAGGCAGACTTACTTCTGGTGCTGCACTCTGACTTTGTAATGTGACTGCCATCTGAAACTTCTATCTGTTACAGTAATACTTTCAGAAACAGTATGCTAATTTTACCTCTGATATTATACTTGAGAACTATGGTGAATTTTTACAAATAGTGATCACATATTACGTGATCATGTGATTAATAAATAAAATATGTGCCAATAAAATGTGTAGAATGAGTCATGTTAAAACCTCCACTGCTTGATAAAGCCATAGGTCATTTAAATATTGTACTCATCTACTATTAATGTAGTAGACGACTACACACTAATTCAGTTGTATTGTTCATGTTATTTTTTTGTGCTAAGCTGCATTATATATACTTTTTCTTACCTTTTAGGTAATTGAGACCATGAGTAAGATTGTTTGCAGACGTGTTGCATTTAAGTTCTGAAAGATATAAAATTAATTAGGTGCAGCCATGACACCTCACATTGTGTTATTATTTGTCTGATATAAAAGAAAGTCAAAATGGAGATATATGAAAAAATAACAGACCCATGATCAAGCAGCTTTAGGATCACATTTAGTAGCAATAATATAAATAAAGGAATAAAGGACACTTTATTGGCACCTGTAGTGTTGTAAAACAATTTTGTCCCACAAAGTAGCCAGAACTAATTAGTTTTGGAGGTGAGCTTGGTTCTGGAGAACCTGGGTTGAAGTCATGGGGCTGGCTTAGTATATTTGTATTAATTGTCTTTTTATTTTATTTCTGTGATGTTGTTTTGTTTTGTTTTTTAGCCTCAGATGCATACGACTGCATTTCACTGCTATCTTGTACGTGCATGTGACAGATAAACAACTTGAATCTTGACAACTGAGGTGAATCAGTGTTGAGCAAGGCCCTTCATCCCTAACTGCTCCCCGCTAAAACTAGGGTGAGTTAAATGGAGAGATGGTATTTCCCAGTTGGGATCATTACAAGTACAATAGAGATGCACAAAACTACCAGGGAGTTATTGGCCAAATGAGTTGATACATTCTGGTCAAATATGTAATATCATACACCCCTAAAGTAAACAATAATTTTAACATGTTTTTGCAGTGTTCTGTTAATTACTAGGTAAGAGGCATGATACACCCTGGACAGATTGCCGGTCTATCACAGGGCCAACATAGAGAGACAAACAAGCACTCACGCTGACACTCATCCCTAGGGAGAATTTAGAGTGACCAATTAACCTAGCATGCATGTCTAGGACAGTGAGAGGAAGCCTGAGTACACAGAGAGAACCCAAGCATACATTGGGTGAACATGTAAACCCAAACACAGAAAAACCCCTGTTCAAACCCTATAATAATAATAATAATAATAATAATAATAATAATAATAATAATAATAATAATAATAATAATAATAATAATAAT
>JBAMHW010000025.1:16606096-16658306 GCA_037177495.1 Rhadinocentrus ornatus
TTTATTTTCAATTGCTCTTCTAGGAAAGGTTTTCTTTTTAAATGCTAAGTTTTCATCTGTGTTCGCAATTGCTGTTTTGTATGAACATAAAGTGGGAGCAGACAAGAGTTTAAACAGGTCAGTCTTCAGCCCAGCATTCAAATAAAAGTAAAAAAAAACAAAAAAACATCTGCTGTTTAAGTATTCTATATATTTGCTGTATGGTCTGCATTTCCTTTGCCTTTGCTAACAAACATAAACCCTAATGGACACATTTATCAGAGCCTGATGTTTCCTGATTAGAAGCTTGGTAATTAATGTCAAGCACTAAATGCTAAAAGTACAAACCCTGACTATACTTACTACAGAAGTCAGAATCTAAAGCATATACCCAAGAAAATAAAGCTAAAAGCACACACAGACATGCTCATTACACATGTGTATTTACATATTTATTGCATAGTATCCCAGCTTCTTCTGTGCTAAAAGCAATATGAATGTCGTTCTTAGCTATAATTGTTTACACATTGAGAATTTTTAAATTGTTTTCTTGCTGAATGTCTTTTAATGCCTGCTTGACCTTCGAATGCTCCACACTTGTTAAGAGAGACATAAACATTAGGCAAACTACTTATAAAATTGGCAAGTACTATTGAAGCTTTCAGTCACTTGGTACAATGGTGTATTTAAGGTGGATAGTAGCTGTTGATTTGGGCCAAATTCCTTTACAGCTTAATTAATTGTTTGAATTATATTCTTTTAGAAACATTGTATATATAAATTAAATTTAAGAGCCTTTTTTTTAACATTTTCATAAATTTTTTGGGGGGAACTGTGATTTCTACTTTCTTTGCATTTCTACAATAGTGCAAAAAATGCCAATTTATATCTACCAAAACCAGAACTCACATTTTAGTAGTCAGTCAGTCATTATCTGTACTGCTTATTAAATTACGGGTCGTGGGGTAACTGGAGCCTATCCCAGCATTGTTTTAGGTGAGAGGCAGAGTACACCCTGGACAGGTCACCAGTCCATCGCAGGGCCAACACAGAAGTGAACAAACAACCATTCACACTCACACTCACTCCTAGGGAGAATTTGGTCACCAATTAACCTAACATGCATGTCTTTGGACAGTGGGAGGAAGCTGGAGAACCCGGAGAGAACCCATGCATACACGGGGAGAACATGCAAACTCCACACAGAAAGGCCACCAGCCCCCCACATTCGAACCTCCCCCAGCCGAGGCTTGAACCAGCTGTGAGGCTGCGGTGCTAACCACCACACCACCGCCCACATTTTAGTACTTTTACTTAATTAAAGAATTTACATACATCTTCTGTAGAGCCGATAATCAGCTAATTAAATTTGAAGCGCCATTATGAATTACTATGAGCCCAAATCTGGTCAGACATGCCAGTGATGATAGCCAGGAAGTGAGGTCTATACATTTTATATCCGTAGAGAGTATCTTTGTGTTCAATTTCTGGTTGTTAAAATCTCATACAAGACAGAGTGGCCTGAGGATAATTATGCAAACAAGAGGTAACGAAGATGAAAATGTGCTAAGGGTTTAATTATCACTAGAAAGAAAACTTCACACTGCGTAAAGGCAAAAAAAGACACTGCACTTAAGCAACACACTTTATGATAATGTTCCTTTTTAAATGCAGCTTTCCATCTCTGCCCACATCTTCAGGTCACACCAAATTTTCGTTGTATTTTTTGGTCCATTTGTTGGCATCACTTCTTGTCATAATGCAGGAAAATTGTTTCTAAGTGTTACTAAAAACTACAGCAATCCAGCTGCAATTTGGAGAATATTGTTTTGTGAGCATTTGCACATTATGACTAAAACATATTAATGTCTCTGTGGCACATCTACTCTGGGACTGCAGTGAATATCTAATACATGTACCTACTGTGGAGGGTCATCCTATTGATGCATATATTAATTCCAAGAGAATTCGTGCCATATAAAATATGCATAGGTGTTTTTCTAAGATGAGTATTGAGTGAGACTGTAAAGGCTCATTGATCTTTTTCTCAGGCCAGCTAAAATCTTTCTAGACCCCCCTTTGACCCACTCTTAATGCAGACTGTACACACATACCTGAACTTGTTCCTACATGGACATTAACATAAACCTTTTATTGCTTTTAACAGCACCTCTGTATGAGGTACATCTGACAGACGGCCTCTTATACGTCATATACATCTTACATCCTGACAACCATTAAATCAAACATTAGCCGCTGGAATTGAGCCGTAGCCCTTCACCATGGGGATGGCTGTTACCATGGTAACTGTGGAGGTGTGCGACCCACCAGCTAGCAGGAGAAAACAGTGTTGCTTTGTTTTTTTTATTTTTATATATATATTTTTTTTATTATGATTATTTTATTTTCCTGAAAAAAAAACCAAACAAAAAAAAAACTCCAACTTTGTGTCAGATTTTTTTGTCTCTCCCTGTTTCTTTGTCTATCATCTTTGGAGGAAAGTATAGACCTCTTGCACTCACAGTTCTAGTTTCTCTGGGTAATTGTAAGTTACCACAGGTGCATCAGAATATGATACATGGTCTCTTTCCCTCTTTCATCAGCTGTCAGCCTGGAAAATCTCAGACTAATGTTTGAGCTTAGGTTACAAACCTTAGTATAGCTTCATGTCCACTGACAACTGAAAATAAAAAGCAAATAAAAGTGTGTTGTCTGAAGACAGATTGAAGTTGAAGCCATGACTTATAGTATTGCCAACATAAAAGAGAATGCTAAACAGATTTAGTATGCAGTTTTAGGCAAATGTTTCTATAAATATTTGTGACATTCAAATCACATTAGGTTCAATTAATTATTTTTAGGTATATTTATTTGCGTTACATGGAAATTTTCATTACATCAAGCAAAAATGACAAAGCATATTTATTTAATTGGCATGGAAAAATCAAACTTTGCAAAATAGCTTTCAAATAAATTCAGAGAAATGTGCAAGTCACCATTAAAATATTTGGGAAAAATGAAGCATGAAGCCGTCATGGAGCCATTTAGGGAATGAGAACACAGATAGCCATTAGCTAGCAGTGCATATGTCACAACTCCAACCTGCTTTGTACGTCTACTGATTCACAAACTGAAGGGTTAAAAATTTGTCAAGTTATCAGACTGAACATGGGCCGAACTTTCAAACCTGCTTTCAGTTTCTGAAGCACTTTTTTTTATTTAAACAGTGGTACAGGAAGAAGTCCACAGTGTAGAATATAGCCACAAGCTTAGTGCAAGCTAATGCAAGCTAATTCCAATTTGAGAGTTACAGTGAGGGAAGCAGAATCACCTCTTCGTAAAGCTGTTAGGGGGCTGCAATTACACATCTAATAGAAATTGATCCTTCACAGATCAAAAACTAGCAGACTATATTTAACTTTTTATGGCTTTATTGTTGTGCACATTGGAGAATAAACATGTGAGTTATGAAATTGTTTTTAGTTTTAGATGCTTGATAGATCTGCATGCATAAATGAGCATATTCCTCTGACATAGAGCACTGCATTTGTTTAACAGTCAATGTAAAACACTGAAAAAAACAAACAAAAAAACTAACGAAAGCAAAAAATATGCACACACTGTAGCATTTTATTTCAAGGTTAAATTTTTTAACTAACTAGTGAAAAGATAATTTACCAAACGGATCAAAATTTATCTTTTGACAACCATAAACATCTGCAGTAGATTTAACCTGTTCAGCATATTTCTGGACTGCGCTGAAAGCCCCTAATGAAGATACATAACATAAAGTAAAAAATACCCAAAATTTAAAGTCTATAATTTATAAAGCACACTCTTGACATTTTTTGATTGCATGTCTAAATAATTCTCCCTGGTGCTGTTCTCCAAATCCCTGCTGCAGAAACCATCCAGCATGTCTCACATGGAGCCTACTTGCTATTTTCACTTGACATCCTCTTTTCTCTGCAAGTAATTAAACACAGGGTTTGGTCACAAGCAGTGACAGGAGGTCCACTGAGATAAGCAGTGGTCTAATTAGAACCACATATCTCCATTCTCATCTATAAAAACACCAGTCACCTATGCTTTTACACTATGTGTGATTTGAGCATCCAATGTTTTGGTTGCACATTTTCACAGATGCCAAGTAGCAAATAATACAACACTCAGGGGGATTGAGTTTTTTCTTTTTCTTACTTTTTTTTTTTTAGTATGGGAAATTATGATTGATCACCCAGAAGATAAGAACCATAAGCAGGTTGTTCCTCACACTAAACCCAGAAACAGTGAGGAGCATATGGGCACTTTTCATCATGTAAATGCAGGGTGGGTGTAACTGATAAAATATTGACCAGACAGCATATTTATGCTTGTCTTTACATTTATATCCAACATGCTTATGTTGTTGAAGTAGATCTATTAACTGGTTCACTGTGGTGGGGTATCATGTTTATTCAGCTTGGCTCTGTGTTATTTTGTATTCACAGCCCCTATGGTGACTTTGCTTGTTCACAACGAACACTGTTAGTCAACTGCAAATTTGTATTATGCTGCACGACGGCTTGCATGCTGACAAATGGCCTGGAGGAGCGGTCCAAGGAGAGTCCTGTCAGAGAAAGCACTACACTGCTGCATCAATCTGAGGAGGAGTGGGCCAATAATGATGGACGCGTCACAACGAAGTATAACTATAGGTCCAATAATCTAGATTACATCCACACTGCAAGCATCTAAAGGGAAGGATTTCTTGTGAGAGACTCACTGACTAGTATATCTCAGAGGGATGTGCAAATAACAATGAGATGCATAAGTTCACAAAAAACATGTAGAGTGGATGCAGCAATCACAATGCAACACAACACCATTATGCTGTGATGAGGCCGACTTAGGATGTGATTTTATATTTCAGTATATATAGTCAGTAAAATGGATATTCTTGGGTTTTAACAAGACTGCAGTTGAAAATCTATTCATACACTTGATTTATCAATTTACTGTAAATTTATTCCAGTCAAGACTGTTGAGTCTGATTATGATCCACAGAGAGAAAAAAAACCTGAAATGGAGAGTAGATGTTTGACACACGTGCA
Organism: Rhadinocentrus ornatus; assembly: GCA_037177495.1. Taxonomy (NCBI): domain Eukaryota; kingdom Metazoa; phylum Chordata; class Actinopteri; order Atheriniformes; family Melanotaeniidae; genus Rhadinocentrus; species Rhadinocentrus ornatus. The sequence goes on from JBAMHW010000025.1 coordinate 16,611,169, forward strand.
CCCATACAGGGCACATATCCCTGGAACATCTTTGGATGTTGCCTGCATACAAATCTAAATGAGCTAACTATTACACCGGGTCTGTTTTGTATTCAGTTTAGAACTTTGATAAAATGAGGTTGTACTTATGTGATGACACCTTTCATACACAAAAGACAATTCAGTGCTTCACGTAACAAAATGAATGAAAGGGCATTCTGTTAAAAGGTGAATAAAAAAACAGATACTTTCCCCAAGGATTGTTAAATACCAAGAAACAAAACTTAATATGAATGAATATTGGACTTAAGCCAAGTGGCTGGAAACTCAGCTCTAAATAAATAATGCTTATGTACCACAACTCTTGGATGTCTGAATAAACAACTAAAGCACTCTAAACATATTTCATTTGTCCTCAGGGAGAGTGTTGTATTGTTACCGCAGTTAATCAGAATTTTTCTTATTAAGCCTGATACAGCTGCTTATGCCTCAGGCTACCCCCAACCAGCCACATAAAATTAATTATTTAATTTCATTAATATAAATTTAAATTAATTAATTCATTTTGATACCTCTTTCATAGGAATAAAACATGTAACTCTCACACTTTATATTGCTTGGATAATTAAAATGTCCTACTAATTAGCAGGTGAGTCAACAAACAGACGATTTGATTTACTGTTCTCCCAGATATAATTTTTTTCCAAATCCAGAGTCTGTCAGTGAGAGAGAATTTACAAAATCCCACTCTTGCATCATTCCATGGAGCTCATGAGGGTGGGGAGTTTGGGGCAACCTGTAACAGTTGACATTTAAAGCCACAATATTTACCGAATATTTCTGCTCCACCATGATATTGCACATGATAAGTCATATCACTGTAAAGGTTGTGGAGTAGTGATGCAACCTCCAGATTTTATTCAATACCCTGAGGTGGCTTTTGTTGAAAGCAACACCTTTGTGCATTGTACTACTGGTGCTATTCTGGTGTGGAATAGCAGACAGACTTCCAGTAATATCACAGCCAGTGTTGAACAAGATGGAGGTAGTAATACTTCTGTAACCCCCACCCTCTTTTCTCCTTCAAATAAAACTGCACAGGGACACATGCACATGAACACACACAGACATTTGAGCATCCCTCTTGGCTTGCGTTGCAACTCTGTGACAGAAAGATGTCTCACTCCAGGAGTGCAGTATTGCATTGTCAGAGGTGTGTGACAGATATTAATGTCAGGGAAGAACATGATGGATGGAATTCCTTTATGATGTTGCTTTCTATCTCGGGCTCAGTCTCCCAGAGCCAGGCATGCTGCAGACAGCTCCTTAATGAGCTCTGGAAGCATCCATATCCGCTGACAACCCTTCCTTAGCAGCCTCTTTGCCTAAAAGCGGTCAGCCGGGCGCTGACTGCCAGGGAGACGAGGGATGTCTACGACAGAGCACCCACACAACCTGCACTTGACCACAAAAGAAATTAGATCAATTTAGTGCAGTTGTCCTTTAATTCAGGACATGCAACATAGCAAACTACCCATTATTGAAGAGAGCTGTGACAATTAAATTTAATATCCAAAAACTATTTGCCACAACCCCTTTCACTTTTTATTAGTGAGGTTGTAAAACTGTTGGTTGATGGACATGACACATTATTAATCATGTTGTCAGTAAAGTGTTTCCTACTTTTAGATTTGAGCTATATCATCTCATTTTCAGCTAAAGCAATTGACCATGTTTGGCATTGAGATTCATTGCTGTTTTTTTTTATTTATTCTTTTCCAACTTTTTAAAAATATCTTCATAGAAAAAAAAAAAACACCTAATACACCATTCCTCAACATAATTACGTTACACACAGTAGTACAGGTAGATTAACTGGACATTAAAATAAGAAAGAGGGAAAAAAATGAAAAACTATTTTTTTAATGGTGGAAATTGGCATTAAATTAAGCCATTCATACAGAAAAAAAACCTATGTCAGTGCATTATTGACCACTTTTACTGTGTTTATATTCTGTCTGTATGCACTACAACAAATAATTTGTCACTTTTTTGTGCTCATTGAATTTTATAGTGAGACTTAGCTGACACCTAGTGGTTAAAATAGTTTCCAGATACTAGTTTTCATTTAATTTTTTTATTTATTTATATATTTTTTTCTCATCGCTGGGGTACCTTGTTGATTTGAGTAAGTTTTCCTCTTTCTTTGCAAACTAATGGACTGATCAGGGGTCTGACTTAATTGAGCAGCAGTATCCCAGCGGTTAACAAGATTCAGCATCAAGTTAAGGGACAAGTTAGCAGGCTTATATGATGCAAAGACTCAGGTTCTGTGGTACAAAGCCCAATAACACTCAAGGAGTCCATCTTAGGCTTCTTCTACAAGACAAAAAAGAAGTTAAATTTTAAGTAATTAAATAAATTATGTTAACCCAGTAATGCCTGAATTTATTTATACTTACAGAAAAACTAAATAAAAATAAAGACTGGAATAAAATTAAATTAAATTAAATTTGTTAATAACTATTTTAAAGATAAAAACTAATAAATAAAACAAAATAAATACATAATTAAGAGTGAATAAAGCCAAATAAAAAAAATTAAATAAATCAGTTAGATTAAAATAAATAAAAAGAAATAAGATAAACAAAGGCCAGAAGTAGTTTGCCACAAATTTGAAACAACAGGCGACAAGAGTTTTTTTTGTTTTTGTTTTTGGTTTTTTTACATGGTTTATCACTACCCAATGTTCCAAAAAAAATAAAAATAAAAAAATAAATAAAGAAAATCTAACCCAAAAGCAACACTTACACCACGTTTACACATTTTTGTCACGATTTACTGTTAACATGTTGGCAGGAAACAAGCTCGTCAGGCATCAATTTCAGACCGTGATTGCCTGTGGTCTTTATGTTAATGTCAATGTTTTCATGACAACAAGAACAACAAAAAACATAGTTTGACTTATGAGAACTGAAAACTATAAACTACCCAAGTGTAAGACAACAAAAAACTTGACTTTTATTACTCCAAAGACGGGTGAGAGAAACTTGAGTAGGTCATCACCATTATATTTAGGCCTAATAAACCATTTCAAGAGCAGGCTTTGAGAATAATAAAAGAAAGATGAAGTCTTTGTATCAAAAACTTTAGGTAAATTTTTTCTGTTTACAGGGTCATTCTTGCTGTGCAGAAAAGAGAGATATGCATTTAACACCAGAGGGCACTATAATTCCACTTTTGGTCTTGGTTTTCTGACAGTCAAGCACTCCATGCTGTAAAAACAAAGGGGTGTTAGAACACACTTATCTTTACCAGGAATTATGTCACTGCACTCAGCATCAAACATAATTTCTCCACAACTCCATCAGAAATGAAAATTTTGTTCAGTCTGATCATGTAGTCAGACTGAAGAAGAACCAGGCATTGAGAATTCTGAACCTAACCCGAGAACAGCCCTGTGCTCAGTGGAGGTCCGTAAAGTTCACAGATATTTCCTTTCCACAGGATATTAACACCTGCATATCCTTCCATCACAGGCCTCTCTCTTCAAATCAGCCACTTCCTGTGAGCGCCCTCCCGCTCACCTTCTCCACTTTATTGTTCATCTCTGGTGTGTGACGGAGTGCAATGAAGAATGCTTCTGTGCTGACACATGATTGGTAGAGGATCACTGCTAGGCTGTCTCCTCCAGGAAGTAGGCATTTCCTTCTTCTTTGCTGACCCCACAGTCAAACATGTACATATTTTTAGGCAGGGGAGTGGTGGGGAAAACATTTTAAATTCAAACAGAGGCTGAGATTAATGGCTGCATTGGAGGGACAGTAATAACTGTTTATTTGTGTTTGATCATACCAGGAAGGCACAGAGAGAAAATGGATTATAAGAGCATGGCAGGACTAGCAAGGAGGAATCACTCGGTGAAAAGGGTTAGACAGTCCTGTTGTTCCAGTTTGCAGAACCTAATGACAGGCTCCAAATTCACCAATACAACAGCTAGAATGCAAAATTGCCTCCACAGCTGGGAGCCATTACACAGCATTATCTGTTAATTATCAATCTAAAAACAAAAAACAAAACAACAACAAAAAAAACAAAAACAATGACAGCCTAGAAATGAAGAGTCGAGTCTCACTTTATCTCTGGACCACATCTTTTTTTCTTTTTAGAACCAAAAGTGGGTCCATCCTCTTGTTTGTCATCCAAGAATGAGAGAAAAAGGCCTCGACTGAGGTGGTGGATGGATGGGTGGGTGGGGTGGGGGGTGTAAATATTTGTTTTATGGTCTCTCTGTTCAGCTCCAGACCTCTGTGTGCCTCTTAAGAAAACTTTCGCTCACACGGGAGCAACCAAAGCAAACAACTCCACATCGTGCCGTCTGGCTCGCCATGGACCCTCGTGTGTTTGTTTGCTCAGACAGCCGCCATGACAGACGGAGGAACACTAGGATGGAAGAAAACTGAAGAAAACAGAAGCAAGAATATGAGAGCAGGAGTGGTAGGAGGAGGAGGTCAGGACTTATGGAGGTCTCCCTCACAGATGGTGTGCCTGTGCCATTTTCCAAAGCTTTTGCTTTCTTGTCTTTTAAATCTCAATGAGCACTACAGCACAAGAGAAATGTGTTATTGACAGGAAGTAATGCTACATTGTCAGTAATAATTTTAAAACAGTATTTTAAACATGGACTACAGAACGCTCACAATTTTCCCAGTAGCACGCCCTCTATCGATAGCTAATTCGGCATCCATCTTGCATCCTACCAGTACTGTGAGCTCGCTCTAGCCAGTTGAAGACAGTCTTATCTTGACACTTGTCTTATCTCTTGTTCAGCCATGGTGCAAGTTCAAAACAGCCGTTGTGTTTATATCCACTTGCTAGCATGTGAAGGGGTGCATAAGGTGAAACTCCCAAATGAAAAACTTGTTTATAGCAGTTTCTCTGCCTTGGGACACTACTGGGCAGCAATTGCTGCAGAAATAAACATAACATATGTCACTGTGCCATCCAACACGTCCCGGAATGCACAGTTTTAGGGTAGGACAGTTACATAGGGCTGTTTATTTTGCTTGAGGTGACCTTTGGAAACAGCATTTATCAAATTGTCTACACCAAAATAAATACACTAAAAATTTTAGTTTATATATATATATACATAAATGTATCATTGTTAACTTCTTCAAGAAAATCCTGAATAGCATCGAACTGTTTCTGTGTGTTTGTTTACATCCAAAAACAGTTGTACATGAGTGTGAGCTCATGTGTGAGTGTGTGTGATTTTCCTCCTCCCCTCAGCTCGAGCCCATTTTGTTGTGACGAACAGAGGGGTTCAAGGAGCAGATCAGAGGATGCTGTAGAGGCTCAGTGAGCACTGGGGTGAGATTAGCTCTCTCACAGAGGAATCAAGCTGACCTGGGAGGCATGCCATCAGAGGGACAGATGGATGAGAACTATTGACCTGCTGACCTGCATCAGATTCTCACTAACTCATGCTAATTCGCATGCAAATGGCTACAACTGCACATTGACTTTAGAGTTTTGAGAGGCATTTTCTAGATCAGTTTCTTCTTTGGCTGTTTTATTCAATTGTTTTGTTTTGTTTTTTGCAACTTTAGTCATATTCAACAGTGCAAACTGTGCATGTACACAAGCATACAGTAAGTACATGTAAATACACTTAAAGACACCCACACACCAACATACACATATTCCCTTGTGGTGTGCCCTCATGGTGGTCGGTTGCACTTCTAAAGGCTTAATCTGTTGGTCCCACCTCCCTGGTTAAGAGAACAAAGGCCCCTCTCCCCTGACACAAAGGGAGCTCACACACCCCTACACATACGTTCGATTTCAGCCCCAGACGGACCACCCATCCTTGAAGACCATAGCCTCACACAGAGAGGGGACACAGCAGCAGCAGTTAATGACAAGAGTGTCGTTCCAGGCATTAAAGTCTCCTTTCCATTTTGTCCAGAGTGGGTAGTTCACACACTCTTTGTTGGAATTTTGTTCTTGTGGTAGAAAAGGCAATCAAAGGACACAGTGTTTAGAATTCAAGGGTTTGATCTAAAGGTTTGCTGGAATATATGGTCTCAGTTATAGACAGATTAGATGGTGTCATCACTAAAAAGAACCATTAATATTCTTTAAAATGACAGCTTAAATCAAGTAACATTCTAAACTAGTTTTTTCTTAATTATTTTCATTGTGTAAGAATCTAATGTCAGAATCGTGGATCACATTCTAACGTTTAGTGCAACTTAGTACCTTACTTTCTCAAACATGTATTGCACCAGTGATAGCTGAGATGAAAAGCATGTCATCAGATAGTTCATGAAGTGTTCACTCAGGTGAACAGGGGGAACGGATCTTTATGGGGAAACTTACCTCGACACCGCACTGGCTTTTTGTCACAGTGAAAGTCAGCTTATAAAGCCTTGTCACCAGCTTTTAGTCTAGCTTTACTGTGACTGCAAACAGGCATTTACCGAAACTATGAATGCAATTGAATCCACGTAAACATACACCTCTGTACCAACAAGGCTGGTGTTTTTTAGCAGAAACTACTGTTTTGCTGCCCATGGTTATGAGCAACACTGTCTGACAAAACCAATTGTAAAAAGTTAGCTTTAGGCTAATTTAGGCAGCAACTTCAGCATCCCTTTAAAAATCTTTCTCCTTATTGTGCTCCTTCTACCTGGGAAAGGCTAGCCTGATGTTTTGTATTGTCTGGTCATGCTGCTTTTTAGTACTCTTTTTCGCTTGATGGTGAAAACTTCTCCCGTGCTGCTGCTGCATATGCATGGTCCTACATTTTTGTAAATACCAATTTAACAGATTTTTCCACCTTGCAGTAGTTAGCCTCTCTCATTTTTCTTCTCCTCCTGCGTCTCAATCACTGTGAGCTGGCACGCAGAGATTCCGCATTGGTGCTATTTGTCCCTTGCTGGCGGCTGTAGTCTCAAGATGACAGACTGCCATGGCGCTTCCTTACCGGCTTACCCATCATATGTATGAACAAATAAAAAATTCCTCACTTACGAGAATGTGTCAGATCATTAGCAGATGTCATAAATACAATGATAACACATATGCAGACATTGACTTTGGCCAGTGAACAACAGAAAATGTTACACAATGTCTCTTTAAATGTAGTGGCAGCCATGCAATGTTAATAATAAAAGCCAAAAAGAACTGTTAAGCTTAAACAAAATATTTCTAGAGAACTGCTCTTCCTGTGTTTAGAAAATGTATTCACCCCAATATTTGTTTGCCCACGCTATATAGCTAAAATATTAAAGTGGGAGTGACGTTGCAAAATTAGTGTAAGCCTTTAATTGGCCATTTCTCCCATGTTTGTTTGGCTCTGACATACAGTCATATAAAGAGAAATTTCCATAGATGAAAAAGATAAATTCTTTACAACAGTCCAAACTTACATAGATGCTATCGATTACTAAAACTTGTTTCCACCGCCCTTAAAAGCACCACATGCCTGTTAAGTGTCTTATTGAATATGCATGGAAGTCCATGCGACTTTAGAAATTCCTTTATGTCTGCAATGGCCTCTGCAAAATCACATATAAATGTCTTCCATTGTCAACATCACCATCACAAGATGTGACAGTGTGGTCTACAAGAAAACACAGAATGGAAAGGAAAAACACACATTAAAAATGCACTTCCAAACATTTGCAAACTTTCTCAGTGACCTCCCTCTATAGACGGCTAATTCTACATCCATCTTGCATCTTACCTGTACTGTGGGCTTGCTTCAGCAACTAAAAGACACTCTTACCTTGATTTTCTTATCTCTTGTTCAGTCCCTCTCTAGCTAGTGTGTGGCAGGTGCATAAAGCAAATCTCAGCTGCAACGTCATGTGGCATATGGTGTGGCTACTCAGCCTCTTGATGCTGATCTAGCATGACATGCTCCCATGCAAGAATTGTTGAAATTTGTCACCAAGCATGATGCATAATTAATATTGTTACCTCACATGTTGCAAAATTACTCTTAAGACGGAACTGTTGTTTAAGATTGTGTCACAAAAAGGCTGCTTTACAGACACATCAGTAAGCAAGCAAGAGGAATGAAAATCCTTAAGAGTTGAAAAGAATTTTTTAAGAAATGTCTATATTAGCTGCACACTGCAGGTTGGTTACTGGATTGTTACAAATTTAGACTGAAAAACAGTCCATCACTAACCATGATCCATTTCCATTTATTATTATTATTATTATTATTTTTATTATTTTTAACTTCAGCATCATGATCATCAATGCAGGAAGACGTTTGGTAAGCTGGTGGCATAAATTTCACCAGTTGTTCTATTAATGGTTGAATTTCCGCAATCAGCAGACAATGAATGTGGGCCAGGAATCCAGTTATACTTTCATTTGTGTTCATTTAGATTTTTCACCTTTCAGCTGGAATACAGTCAGGTTGTTTTTAGTACATTTTTAATGCAAGTTTTAACAGCTGTACTATTACATTTTTATGTAGAAACTATTGGAGAAACCAGAAATTGCACATGACATGATAGGGAACTTAAGAGCTGCCAGATCAAAAGAAAAATTGCTGTATTTGGACAAAAAGCTGTTTTAATGGCAGTTGTATGTTGAAGTTAAATTGCTATCTATTAATTTAGCTCAAGAGTAAAAAAAAAAAAAAAATCTAATCATTTTTAGATGTTCAAGTGTGTTTTAATGATTGGACCAAGCTTCCCACCAGAGACCCTCCTGTGCCCACAGGATGCATATTCTCTTGAGGATCCTGCTCGACTGACTGAGTAACTCCATTTGTTTGAGCTGAGCTTTCTTCCCGTTTACTCACAGCCTCAGCCGAGTTGCCTGCCAGATCTCCGTAATCCGCAAACAATTATCATATTTGCTTCAGCCGACGACTCAGTTTTTTGTTTACTGATTGAAAATTAACAATTTACACAGCTGGGTTTGTAGCAACACCTTTCTGGTCTGGCAGCGCTCCATCTGGAATCAGAACAGGAGGGTTAGTGTTTGTCAAGGTTAAAAATGAAGCACACATAAACACGTGAGTCAGGAAGAGAACAGATAAAGTAAGAAAACAGAAAGAGATTTTTAATTTTACTAAATTGATAAAAATATTCACTAAGTGAAGAGTCAGAAACTGAATTTTTTTTAGCAACCGGGCACAGCAACATTCAGCAGCAACTTAAAAATATGTGTAAAAAGAAAGTCTATGGGAGAGTTGTTAAAACCAGATGTTTTTTCTTCTTTTAGGTTTTTTTAAGAGAAATTAAACGACTCACCTTTCTCATTAACTTTTTGAGTGATTTCTTAACAAAAAAGAACTGAAGCCTTTCAAAAAAAAAAAAAAAATGGAAAGATACTGTATGTTTGGATGTGGTTTAAATGTTCTTGCAAGTGGCCTGAATTTCACATCAAATATATTCAAGAATTGATGTTTTCTTCATCAGGTAATGAGTAATTTTAAATTATATATAGTCCAAAAGGTGATGGATCACTATAAAAGTTCAGGAACTGAGCAAACTGATGCCAGTAAGAAAACTCTTTACGTCAATCAACAGGACTCCTCATTTGATAGGCCTACCTAGTTTTCAATACTTATAATGCACAAGATCAAAATATTGATGTCAAAGTGAATACTATTTATTCAAAGTGAAAAATCACAGTCAGATTCCTAATGCTATAATATGAAATGTCATTATTATTATTTCTCCATTTAATGAAATAAGTAGATTGCACCAAAAAGACTGCATTAAAATTTGAATTTTTACTAGTAGTTTTACTAATTTATTTTTCAAATAAGGAAATATCTTGAAATTAAAGCTAATTAAATTAGATCTGTCTGGACTTTGTTTTAGTTAATTTTAAACTTCACTAGCTCTAATTAAAGCCAGTCTCTAAATAACAGTAGAACATTTATAATTACTAAAGGTCTTTCCTGCACACACCAGTCCAAAATTGATTTTATTTTTTGTTTTTTTCCTTCTTTTTTTTTGTCTAGTTTCTGCACTACAGAACTTTTTCTACCACTTTCTGGTATCTTTTCTGTTAGGAAAATTCCAACAGTTCTGTCATGCTGACTTTTTTTGTTGTTGTTGTTGTTTTTTTTTGTTTTTTACTTAATAAAGATAACTGTGGCGGTTAAATTCCTCAATCAAAGCTGAATAAAACAATTCCAGAATTTGTATCTAGAATAACATTAAAAGTTAATCCCTTCCAATTTTGAGCTGTTACTGACCTCTGTTGAAAAATGCCTTCACTTCTTCTTGAGTGATCATGGCAACAAACAGAATAAAGCATGCTGCATTACCCCATTAGTTCCTTATTAAATGTGTAAGCGAGCATTGGCCATGGGAAGGTGCCATTCTGTTTAAAGCTGTCATATTTTTTTCTAAATGTCAGGTTTCTCATTAATATGGTGTCTCAGAAGCTTGTTTTGGTCTTTATCACAATCATTTTTGTAACCTTCACCTTTTTTTGCATTGCTTTGGTTGCTCATCAACACTTAACCTCTGACAAACCAATAATTTCAAGTTAAGGTCAAATATTTCATACTGCATGATGTAACTTATTTATTCTTGCCCCTCTTTCTGAAGATGAAGATTGCACTGGAGATATATTTGCAGATTCTTTTTGGCCAACTTTGAAGGGAATGGAAGCATTCGGATGTATTGGGCAACAGGTACCAGATTTCCAGCTCTGTGGATGCTGCCAAGTCATATATCTAGGTGGAACTGTTTGGCATGCAGCCCGTATCAACCAGCAAATCTTTTGCTGAGGCTTTGAGATTATGTAAAAACATGCATTTGCTCTGGTCGGCTGAGCTGGCACCATCTGACGTTTGGTTGGTGAAGAAGCAAGCATGTGGAGACTGAGAAAAACACAGAAAACAACAAAAGTATAAAAGTAGATTTAAAAAACTGCGCAAAAGAGAATCCGAATAAACACCAGTAAAGTGGAACAATGCAGATTTGCTACTTCACTTTGATTATGTTTTTTTATCTAACTATTTATTCCTTTTACAGCAAAACATTGAAGAGCATCTGCATTTTTTAAATATCAATTTCAGCTCAGTGATTTCACTCATAACCCGTTTAACTTGCAGCATGTTTTATAAACCACTGGAATTGACCAATACCTACTATGATTGACATGTTCTCTCTTTTAACTCCTCTATTTATCTCTTACCATTGCCCTTTGTGTATACGATTAACATTAATAAAAAGGAGGACATTTACATATAAATTTCAAAGACATGGAGATGAGTGAAGAGGAAGATATATTGTATATTATATAAAAATGATAAATTTATATACTGTATATTTAATATGCCTTAGAATTATTACAAAGTCATAATAAAGTTGCAGAACATCTTATTTATTTACCTTGTTCAACAAGCCTGAAATAAGAAAAAAAAACACATTTTATTTTCATTTTGATTTCTTGTTTACACACCTGATAATTCTTTATAGCTGCTGTTAAAGTACTTTATTTTTTCCAAAAAGAGGAAACAATATAGTTAATAAGTGACAAAAGTAAAGTAATATAGAAATAAATAAAGAAAAGCATGTATTCACACAAATGATTGAGATACTTCATTTATCTACATAATATGTTCTGCTAATGCTATTGCTTAAAGGGGTTGTGTTATTAAATGAAATGCAACCCTGACATTTGAAAAAACTTTAATCATACCTTGATGTGAAACTTGGGTTCAATGGTTCAAAGCGTTGCATGTAATCATGACATTGCCTGCTTTCTTCCTCTTTAAGGGAACTCTGGATTGAGAATGATGTTTACTCCAGTGTGGAAATGTTGGACGTATTGTTTTTATGCTAAGCTAACATTACAAACTGTTGCTTCACATTAATTGAACGATAGCGCAGATATTATTTTGTTACCGCACTTGGCAAGAGAACAAATGCAACGACTGCCAAACTGCAATCTGTCATTACGTCACACATTTTACTATGTCAGCTTTGGTTTTATTAAGAAAGCCAAATTTGTGGTCTCGTCCTGAAGTTTAGCAGAGGAATGAATCATGGCTATGTTGATACCATGACTCTATAGTTCACCAGCAAATGTAGCTTAACAGTTAAAGCTATTGATTTATTTTCTAATTGGAAAATATATTGATTAGGATTCTGTTGTGCTGGTCATTGACATATTTTAGACTAAGAATATGTTTTTGAACTTCCAAGCTTCCCACCAGAGACCCTCCTGTTTTAGTTACTTCCTATAGATTTTTCCTAGACTGCACCTTCAGTTAAATTTTGAAGGAGAACTAGACAATAAGTGTATATACATGATGGGAAGATTTTTGCTCCAAAAAGAAATAAATGTACATTTTCTTAGTCTAATGATTGTTAGCGTGTAAAAACTTGTTTTGGGGTTTTGTTTTCCACATAATATATCTATTTTAGCATTTGATTTACAGAAATGGTTTTGTTGGAGGGAGTTGTTTTGATACTGTTTTCATGCTGAAGCTATTTTGTGACCGAAAACAGCTGGGCTCGGTGATTGCTTAAGTTCTCCTCAGGGTAAAGTTGGCTCTTAAAAACTTGCTTTCTTGAATATATTGTTTAAACAAGATAATCCCTGTGATTAAAATGATTTGCAATTGCAATAATTGTAGGTTGTAATTTTCAGACTTTATATATATATATATATACATATATATGTGTGTGTGTGTGTGTGTGTGTGTATGTACGTGTATTCTTCTGTCCTCAGACAGACCAAAAACATCAATTCGACTTGTGTAGACATTGAACTTAAATGGAAATCCTACCATGTGGATATTTATTGAAATGCAAACATATTTCACATGTTATTGGCATATGACTAACATTTACGTTTGGCATGACGCTGAAGAAAAAAATTCAGTTGTGTGCATAAACAAAGATTTTGAAAAAGTCAGCTGGCAAAAATTCATGCTGTTTTCATTGACTTCCAGCCTACACACTGATTCTTGGCTGAGTTTTTAGCTTGAGATTCCAAAATTGATAGTGGAGGCTTGTGTGGGTGTCTCATGTAAATACAATCTTGCCTTCTTCCTCCTCATAGCCATTCATATATCCAAACCAATGAACCATGCTTTCCTGTAGCATAGTCTGTTATTTTCTGGCCCAATGCAGGGTTTTTCATACTTTTCCCTTTTCCATTCTGGGGTAAAATGGGGTGATGCTGACAACATGTCTTTTAAGTCTGTCTATGAAATATAGTGTGGGAACATGTGACCATATAGCTCTGATTTCCACCAAAAACACTTGTCAATTATTTTTCTACATGGAGCATTTAGTATCAAAATGTAATACTAAGCTAAAATTACATAGATGTCTAATTTACAACTATGCAGGATGCAGACCTGTTGAAAACCCAGAGGTTTGGGAAATAGATTAATCACAGTCATTCTTTTATTTATTTATTTATTTATTTATTTATTTTTTTTGCTGGTGGAAGATTTCTTTATCATTTCTAAATGATTGAGAAATACAAACCATAGTTATAATCTAAAAAGTAAAGCCGCTTTCACCAAGAGTCTGTCATGTTTATGGGGTTTAAAACATCATTTTAGAAAATTTCTACAGCTCACATTGTGTAGATAGCTTTGATTTCACAGATTTTACACATTTGGTAGGGAAGACATTTTGTCAGATAAGGGTACCTAAAAAAAAATAGGTAAAGGAATACTGTGAAAAGTCAAATGTAATTTTTTTCATTCTAGCAATTCTTTAAACGGATATTTGTTCTTACATTTTTATAGGTATATGTGCAAGTTTAAGGTCATGGGGATTTAAACTGTGAGAAATCAGCCTTGTAATGACGGTTCCAGTGTTAATATCAGATTCAGCATATTTTTGAAAATACAGAAACAAATAAGAATAAAGTGAGTGGAAAAATTGATAAATTATTTAAATAAATTAAATAAATCCCCATTAAGAATATAGTAAAGTGTAAAAATAATGTTAAATCTGAGGCTGTGTTCAATTTAATGAACCCCTTAAGCTCTGTCCACTTGTTTTTGACATTTCCCCCTAAAGGCTAATTCGTCATCCATCTTGTCTCTTCTAAAAGCCAGTACAATGTTGACTCTTGTCTTATCTTTTGCTCTGCCACTTCCTCTCTTTTTTCTCCCTTCTTCTGATAATATCCTCTTTGCTGAATCAGCCATGGTGCATGTCCAAAATGGCCAGTGTGCTGATATCCAGCTGTTGGTGTGTGACATGGTGCCATAAAACCAAAAGCGGCTGTCACGTGATGCTCCAGGCTTGAACACAAAGTTGTTAAGTCCGGTTTCTTAGCCTCAGGACCCTGCAGGGCAGTGACAGTCTCAGGAATGTGCGTACTGAATGTCAGTGTTATCAAAACAAGTCAGCGTTTTAAGGTCAGAAACTTGTGTAGATTACATCTTTGGATAGATGCAAAGTAAAGCATTTAGTAACAGTTTACTGTATCAATAAATATTGGAATGCTTTAATCTATTTTAAACAAGCATTTCGTTAATTATAATCACGCCTGCAGAATTATAAATATCTATTTGACCTGCACTTGTTCACATATCTGTCTGGTAAGACCTTAAGCAAGGCCATTTCTAGTCTTTTTACATTCAACACAAACCCTCATACAACGAAATTTACGGAGCACACCTCTTTGGCTTATCTACATTTTCAGCATCAAGACTGTAAAGAAGTGATAAGTGAGGATGAAGAATCACATATTATTATTCTCAGCAATGCATTAACCCTGAAGGACATACTGTGTGTAATACTTGATCTGTTGGATATTTTAAGTTTAATGAGCTGGAACAAAGCTGTTTCACAGGTTAGTGGTTTTAATGCACTTGTAAAATGCTCTTCATGCTGCTTGACAAAGACATAAATATATTTATCATCATTTTTACTATCACACAAAGAGATGATTTCTTTTCAATGACACCAATGCTCATCAAATCAAACCCATGTGTATTCATAAAGCACATTACATACAAGAAGTAGCACGAAGTGCTCTATATAAAAACACAAAAAAATAGCCCTGATGCTCTCTGGCAGGCTGTTCCACAGTCGAGGGCCATAGTGGTGGACCAAGGCATCGTCATAAGTCATGACCATGAAAGGAATGTTATACTTAAAGCTGATCTAATCGTTCTTCATGATACTACGTAGAGTGGATTTTACTTGTCAGTCTGAGGTTTTGGTGCAAGACTACTTTTTTTTTTTTTAAGAAATGTAATTTGTGGGGATATTAAGTGAGGTGTTAAAAACCTTTTAATGGAAAATCCGGCTCATATTCTATAGAACTTTTATTAAGACAAACAGCTCCACTTTGGCAAAGAGAATAATGCTGACACCACTGCTGAACAATATATAGGTGCGATCGAAGCCAGCGTTAGCTTTGTCAGCTGTAAACTGGACTGTGTGTGTTCCAGTGATTTATTCAGCTCCCCTGCTGAACGCATGTAGTGTCTGAACACCCTGCTGCTTGCAATGACAGGCTCCATAGCAATCTGCCAGACACACAGCAGGACAAGACAAGCTCCCAGCTTCTGTTCCGTCTCTGGAGCTGCATATCCAACCTATTACTTTTCTGTCCAACATCATCCTCTTTCTCTGTCACTCTCAAGGATGCAGGACCTTCGTCTTTTAGCTGACTTTAAGAAGCTGCCGCATTTTGATTTTTGAAGACAGAAACACTGCCACAACTTCTGAATGATGACATGAAAAATTCTTATATTGAATATCAGAATTTTTAGAAATCCTAAGTATAGGGTTTTTTTTTTATGTTATTGTTTTTGCAATTTTAGGATATACTTTGTTGGCTATTATCTTAAAAGTAGAGTTCAGCTTATTTTAGGATGTTTAAAAACAAACTGGAAGTGAATCATAAATAATATAAATCTGCTAAGTCCTTAAAGAAAATTGCAAATGGATTTAAAGCAATTCCATGCTGGCCACCATTTCTTTTCCCACACTCCCATAATTACTTTAAAAACTGTGTGACCATCGACATGTTCATCCTTTTGCAGTGGAAACCATTAAACCAGCACTTTGCCCTGGCTCCATGCATTTCCCTTCCATGTTCTCTCTGCTCAGCCAGCTATCACTCTCTAAAGACAGATCAATCACTGCTACCATATGTGGTGATGTCATCTTCTATGAGAGTGAAAGGGAGGGGCTTGTCATGTCCATCTGCTTTGGAACATTCCAGTGCTTTAACATTTGCACGGCTGTCAGGACGACAACAAAAACCAAATTTTTCACCAGTGAATAGAAAAAGATTTGGATGGTGTAAGATTAATGTATTCTTCAATGAAATGTCATGCATTTTAGACATGTACAATATGTATGGGTATATTTAGGAAATGTGCATGCTTTAATTAACAATAAGTTTGTTTCTTATTGAGCTTTTTTTATATATTCTGAGGGAATATAATTTATAATAATATAATTCTGTAACACAAAATATTTACTATACTTTATATCTAAATTTTTGCCATCTAAAATAAATACTGAATACTGGTAAATACACATTAGTCCTTGTGAAGAACAATACTCTATTGTTCGAATGTAAGACAGGCTGAAACATCTGAAACATCTGCTACACGCGCCATGCAGCAATAGCCACCATTTAACTACTCGCCACCTGTTAACAGCCATGTAAATATTCATCTGCAGTGGAGAGAGCATTTCAGCCACTGCCTGCTTGGAAATGACCAGCCCAGTAAATCAACCAGGTGACACATCAATGCTAGGGGATTTAACAAAAGGTTAGTGAGCTTATGAAATGTAAATGATGTGTTAACACATGAAAACAAGAAAAAAAGAGGTTGTTACCCAAAGATTTGCATTGAATATGGAAATAAAATTGGACATGGCTATAAGAGTTGTTGTTGTTTACTTGGTTACCTGTAAACAAAGACTGAGAAAATAGCTTATTTGCATGTGCATGTACAAACAATGGTGATTGCTGATAATTAAAAAATTACTTTGCAACAAGAGTAGATTCTCATGTGGAAACATTTACCTGAAGGTAAATCAAAATGTAAATTGGAGCCATATTTGCTGTGTTTCAGGCCATATGTTTCGTCTGCAAAGTGAGAGGTATGAAACACAATGTAATGTTAGTTTTCAGGATATATGTTTTGAAGATGCAGCAGTTGTCCTCTTAATAGCTAGTTGAATATAAGGTTGATTAACTAAGTATAAATAATTGTTCCTATAAAACACATGAAACAAACAAAGCCAAAGAACAATGATTCAAAACATTCCCAGACCAGCTGAGAGACATAGTCCCTCCAGTGTGACCTCTGTATTCCTCAATTTCCGACAGACATTATTCTGGTTCTGATTCCAGTTTTAGGCTGTGATCTGGAATCTCAGAAACTTGGTGTTTTCTGGCTAATTGGCCCACATTCATACCAGTTTAACCAGAACCGAAGTAGGAGGACTTCACTCCATGGAAGCAAACATGAACAGATTTGGTTCTGAAAGTTAACATCAGGCTCAATTATAACCTACAGATTTCCAAAATAAACAATATATTGAAAACACTCAGTGACCAGGCAACATGAAGCAATCTGTTTCTTTATTTTACTGATGTTTTTCTTTTGAATGTCTTATTGAAATTATATTCTCCTCTAAAATGTTTAGGGTTTTTTGTTTTTACTTGCTGGTAATGTCTTAAACAAATACATTGCAACAATGTCTGTAAACATACTCTGTTAATTCACAATGACATCAACTGGCATAAACGTGATAATTATCAGAATTTATCACTGCTGTAGTCTCAGTTGTCACAAGACTGTGTTGTGGGGTCAAAACACTGACAATGATTGTCTGTAATTGTTGTGTAATTGTCAGTCATTTTCTGTACCGCTTGTTCCCATTAGGGGTCACGGGGTGAGCTGGAGCCTATCCCAGCAGTGTTTCAGGTGAAGGCAGGGTACACCCTGGACAGTGTTGTGTAATTGTTCTAATAAATATGAGCTTGTAAAATGCTTGTATGGCAACAGTCAATACACACATTAGGGGCAACAAGAACTTTAAAGTGCTTTTAAATCCTTCTTTTTTACATGTAAATCATTCATTTATGGTCTATATAAAGTAGAACCGAAATGCTTTGGTCTGAATTCCTGGTTATTCGAGCTCCACACACCCCTTGTTAACCCTTGTTCTGAGGCGCGTCTTTAGAGCGACTCGTTTTGGTGCGGTCTCTTTAAATGTGAAAAAGGCATTTCATGCCCCGCCTCCCTCCAGGTTGCAGAAGGTTCCACCCCATTCAGCCACACTACCACAACATGAATAAGATAAACAAGGCTACGACATTGTAAAGGAGGTTGCTAACGCGAGCATCAAAAACGTCACTGAATGCATTTGGATCATGTGTTTCCCTACACAAAACGGCAAAAAGCAAAGCCAAACAATTTTATTCAAAGCACACAGTACAGTTATATCCTCAGGTAGGAAGCTAAAAGTTTGCCTGGTTTATAAATTCAACCAGGCACTTCGAAGAGGCTCTAATGCCGGGGGGCGATGTAAGGAATTGTGTGGGTTGATATACCCCAACAACCACACATTTTGACTTGTCTCCTGGTAACTTCGGCATAACTAAACTTGGACTACAAAATCGCTTCGAGAAAAAAAAATGGTGCATTCACAAAATTGGATACCCAGAAGTCCATGACCTTATTTAGAAGACCCACAGCAAATACTGTGATGTAATAGATTACGAAACGTAATGGTGAATATAGAAAACTAAACAGACTGAAAAATATGACCCACAAAGAATAAAAGGATATATACATAGCATCAGGAGAGAATGTATTTCACATTTCTGCATTGATAAACACTAATGGTGCACAAAAAACATGTATTTAAGAGCTAAAAAAGAAGTTAATGTTTCATGATATATCCCCTTTAAGCAACAGCTCATTGTGTCCTACTTGTCATTGTAAACAAACAAAATTAAGAAAGAAAATTTAAAGTTAGGAATATCATTGTATGTTCAGTATTGTGTAGTTAGAAATACGTTTTCCCATTTCCACTGCATGTTTTAATACTACTTTTGCGGCTCACCAACTTCCAATTTTAAACCAAACGCCGCGGCAGGCTAAGACATAAGGCTTTGCATTAAAAATGCATCACACTAAATCAGTGCACTTGTCACGATGTTTTCTTTTTCTTTTTCCATATCTTTATCTTGAAAGCAGGCACTTACTTCCATTGAGTTATTCCAGACGTGCAAGGATATATAACGTATGACGTTAATGGAATAAACAATGACGGTTAATAAAAAATTTCTCCCCAAGCTCACCCTGCCTTCATGCTCCAGGCCCAAACACGACAGGTGAGTGTACCCGCTAGTGAAGCCAACACACCCACAGTGGCACTCACAATTCCCAGTGATGTCACCACGCATGTGTACACTGCCATTAAAGGGAAAATAAATAACCCGACATATGGCTCCTACAACTACTTCCCCACAAATCATCACTCTATTGCTACTTTACTGTCCTGCTTTCAAATTTAGTCTTCACTGAATAATCGTCTAGACACAATGACACCTAAAACCTATGTATGTGGCTCAGAAAATCTTACAGTGCCTCATGTGCATTGGCTCCAATTCAGCATCCAGCTCAATTCGTTAGGGGTTGTATGTAATGAGCCATGACCAGGAGGTGTTGTAACTTGTGGTTTGTAAATCAATATTACATTAAAAGGAACTGCTTGTATGTCTCTCACAACTCTCCAGCTCATGTTTTATAGTCTCAGTGGTGTTTAGAGCTATAGCTAACATTTTTGTTAAGCTGTAAGCTGCACACATTAAAAAAAAAGATTGCCTGAACTTTTCACAGATTTGATATCACTTTGTGCATCTGGATATTGTCAGCTAGCAGAGTCATCACTTTTGGCGTTTGACTGTGTGTTTTATTTCCATTTCTTTTGTTGGAATTCTTGAGAAATAACCTGCTCTGCCCGGATCCTGAGGTCTTGCCCTAGTCATTTTTTATCCCAGGCCTTTCAGGGATGAGACCACATCTGTCTCCGGTCACTATTTACACGCTCTTTCACCATAAAGTACTCCAAGTCACATATGTACCCGCAGAAAAACACACACACATCTCATGCCTAATTCAAACCTGCCTTACGAGTCCCCTGGCAGGTCCACACAAAGTCCGCTCAACACATGCACACAGACATTTAATCACTGGAAAGCAGTGCAGGCCACATATAAATCCATCTTGTAAAGCATCTTCCAGACCGTTCCCAATGTGAATGAGATGTCCTTAAGCCTTGTGGTGTTATCTGGCCTCCTCAAAGGCAAGAATGTGATCTATACTTCCCTAATTGTTGCAGGAGGGGGAGGTTTTATAAGCACACTGTGGATAGGCTAAAGGAAAAATATATCCTACAGTTTGTAGCTTGCTAATAAATTCTCACGTTCTGTCTTGTTTTCTTGATTATGACCGTGGCATCTTTTGGATAAACACAATGAAAATAATTCTTAGCAGCCCTTTTAGTAATCAACCAAATCTAGATTTATATTATATGAAAGAACTGACAACAACCATCAAATGGCATGTCTTGCAAAATACAACTTTAAAAACTTCCAAGCATGACCTGATATCAGTCCAAGTGACAATCAAATACTTAGGTGTTAGACTTTCTTCCCTTTTGTTATAATAACAGTATAGAATATGTAACTCACTATCAAGTCGGACCAGTCTTGGCAGGTCTGATGTCCGTGCCTTCTGTCTACAATAGCTGGTTAGCCATGTCTGACATCTGTGGCTCCCTGCTGTCAGGGTGAATGCCAGGCTGAATAATGCAGCAGGGTGACTGTTACAGAAGGTACATGCTACTCTACTCTGCCTCTTCTGGATTTGGGGCCAGGGATGTGCTGCATACAATTCATAAAAAGACATGAAAATTTGACTTTTGTCACATGAAGCAACAATAAATAGCATTTGATCACTAACAAAGTAACAAAGCATGGGCACCCATACCAGTAAATCTCTGACACCCAGAGGAGTAGGCTGTAATTTTACATTTCCCAAAAACAAAAATGTGTATTGTTCCAGTATCTGTCAGGTTGTCATTTTAAGTTCTTGTTTAACAAAAGTAGAGATTTAGGAAAGGAGTTAGTGGAATAAATAGAGCTTTCTCAAAGACATAAGTTCAAATCACTTATTTTCATTTTGGACTAACTGCTACTTAAGGATTACAAAAATGTGCATTGGCTTAAAATATTTCAATTTCCCCACAAAGCATCACTGTGTGTGAAGGTGGGAAAAATTTAAACTCTTTTGACTGAGCAAAGTTAAGGTGGTACATTTCATTGATGTAGAGATAACTCATGGTTTATAGAGATTTAACTGACATCATTATACGTTAGCAGCTGATTTTTCCTCCAACGTAAGAGCAACACTTAGTTTCTTTGGTAGTGTAGCTGTAAATTTACTTTTATCTAATGCAAAAAACAGGTACGCAGCTGTTTTCAGGAATAAAATATCTATGAACTGTCTTCCAAAGACCAAAGAACGTTTGTGACTGAACCAAATCAATTTTAAGGAGATGGTGAAGACCAGGGTGTGACTTGATAACTTACATTCAGCAGGTGGCTTGAAAGAAGATCCCAAATGAATGCCACAATAAAATAGCTCCTATGTGTTGGATATGTGAATAACCAACAGTTATATGCTGCTGTTATCCCCACTGACTGTAAATAAGAATCATACAGTCATCCTGACTTCGTACACTGGCCTGTGAACTGACATTCTCAAGCCTTGCATTTGGCCTTTATTAAGCTGAACCTTTTGGGTATATTTGGGCAAGAATTTGGAGATAAAGAGTGATACCTAACAGCTGATTGGACAAACATAGGCCAATGTATCTTTGAAGGCGAAAAACAATGTAATGGCTGTAAGTAGCCGAATTTCTAAATGAACTGTTAAAAACGTTTTGAAAACAACATTTTGACATAATTCATCACCCAAGGATTGACAGGAAGTGTGTGTTTGCCATGTTTGTTCTAAGTCAACTTGTAAGAATCACTTCCACCCTTCTCTCCACCACAGGCTGCTCACCCCTGACTGACCTGTGGACCAATGGCTGGGGTGTTAATGTTCACCCTTACCAGGGTCAGACCCAGCATGTTTATTTTATGACCCAGTAGAATGTACCTCAGAGGGGAGTGTGGCTCAACACATTGACCCTTAAACACAGAGAGTAGGCTTCTGAGCTGTAAGGGTTATTTTCTTGTCTAAAGTAGTAGTGTGTAGTTTGTCTATCCCAAGTGTCCTGGACTGAATCCTTTACAGCAGCATGGGCATGAGGCTCTCATGAAAATTCTGATTAAAGAAAATGTTTTATACTGGATATTGAATAAAAGTTGCAACTATGTTTGTTGGGTTACATTCAGTCCAGCTTGCAATGGCTTTCATACACTTCTAGAAACTCTTACAATTATTGTCAAATATTTTCACACAGACTTTGTGTATGAAAATACTCTATATATAAAGACAACTGTTGAAAACGTAGGTTGTAGATTTGGTTCAGTTCATTTTAATACAATTCAAATCCCTTTAGTTCCAAATGGAGAATTTGGTTAGCAAGCAAGGCTTAAAAAAACACAACAAACCCCTCATTGTGTACTATGCAAACATGCATCAAAAACAGTAGAGACTGCTGAGGTATGCACCAATGCTGTTTTGCATTTGTCGTCATGCTTTGAGAAGCATTACAAGAAAAAAGAAAGAAAGACAAGAAATTTCAAGGCTGATATAAGTTGACTGCATACTTTCCTTTTTATAAAAGCACCAGCATCAGAGTTCCACTTGTGGTTAAATGTTTGCGTAAGTGCACATTTGCATTTGTTTGAACATAAATGTAAGAATGTGTGTCTGCTAGCGCGCAAGAGTCGTGCACGCATCACTCAGGAGAGAATCCGCTGGCCCTATTTCCAATTCCGCTCAATTTCAGCAAGAATCTCAGTAATCCCACTGAAGAGCAGCAGTTCTCCCACAGTGACATCCCATAATGGCACTAACAGCAGAGTGGTGGGCACCCAGTTACGACTCCCAGGATCCATTCGGTGCACGTTCCCAATCCCCCAATCTGTCTGTATGCAAACAGAGCCCCCACAGAGGAGAACACTGATCTAGCAGCCTTTTACTGAGTCCTGTGTAGACATATTTAATGCCTCAATAACCACTGCTTAAGGCAGAGTGATGAACGTAGGGGCTTTCATTCCATGGCAAGTTTTTCTCTGCATCTACGTATGTGTGTGAGTGTGTGGGTGTGTGTACACTCCTGGGAATCTTGAGCTGTTTTAAAATTTTTTAAATGTAAATGATGCTTCCTCTATAAATATACAACTTACCAATTTGCTCTCAGGAATAAGCACCGTCAGCCCACATAAGCCTTTCAGCATTGCAAATTTATTTTGTGCTCATCATTTTGCATTTGTACCCCTACAATGACAGGAGCATGTTTAGAGTTTCATTGAACTGAATTCACCAATTATGTGTTGACATTTGCAATCAGTTAGTGAATTCAATAGCAGCAATACATAAATATTTAAAGAACCCCAGACACTTCTGGATTGATAAAAAATTAAAGTAAAAATTTTGTTCTATCAAAATGACCAAGTTTCTAAGTTCCACAAATATTCTTCTTTTCTCTTAGCATCTCAAAAATATTAGCAGTGCAATACAAAGGTAAAAAAAAAAAGCATGCTCAGCCGTTGCAATTGGTCAATCTAAGCTAACCAAATTATAGAATACTGAAACATTTTGGCCACAAACATATTTATTTAAACCAAAGGCCACATGGAGGACTCACCTGAACCATGGGAAGTCAAAAGATCCATCTCCTAAAACATCATTCAAACTTGATTTCTTTTAGGTAGATTGTTAACTTAAATTACTTCTACATGCTGTCATGAATGTGTACAGGTGAATTTATTCTCTTGTTTAAGATTTTCTTAGAAATCCTTGACAACACGGTTATAATTGTATTGAACAATTTATAATTTCTCATTTAATGAAAATCAATTGTTTCATGTTCCCAAATATGTGTAATCTCCTCTGACCCTGAGCATGTGAGAAACTTCAGATGAGGAAAAATTAAACATAATCAAGAATCAAGAAAGAATCTCTCACTAAATATAATAAAGATTTCCAATAAAAGAAATACAACCGTATTAGAGGATTTCTTTGAACCTTACAGCTCCTTTTACCCTGATTACCTCAGTGTCTGGGACGAGCAGAAACAGCAGGATGAATACAGGCTATTAAGTTCTCACTGATGCATAATGTTCAATATTGCAGAAACAAACCCAAAGCATCTTAAAAGCAGGTATGGCTAGATTTACATTTACAAAACAGACATGCATGGAAAAAGAGATCATGGGAAACCATTTCTCCTTTCAGACAAACTGTGCAGCTTTTTGATGACTGCATATATTCAGACACATATCCATGAGCTGTTACTGTTTTTCTTCTACTTTTCTTCTCTTTTCCCCAGACACTCATCACCCGGAGAAAGACAGAGAGTTCATGCAAGGATCAATGTGTCTGCACAGGAAACTGTGTAATGTTAATCACAACTTTAATTTGGGTTGAATTAGCATTTTGATGAACTTGCAGGGCTGACTCGTGTACTCTAAGCACCTTTAAACACAGCTCACACAGAGGAAATGGCAGCGTGGTTAATTAACGCTCGCGCACAGCAGATGGGCTCAGTGAAGGACCTGGCAGAAAGAGACACAGAGAGCAGGAGTTGATACAAAAAAAGCTGCTTTTAATAGGAGAAAAGGAGTGAAAAATAAAATTCCTTTCTTCAAATGAAATGCCTGGTTCTGGAGACGGGGAGTGTTAAATAGAACTCTGTCTTTTAAGGAAAACAGCACAAAGAGGCGGCAATAGCTTACAAAAATCACAACTGGCAAATCTTGCTCAAACACGAAGGCTGTTTACATATTCCCAGCCGTTTCAATCTCTGAGCACAACATGGTACCCAAGTCTCATCGCCTTTCAGTCATTCCATGAAATCTTCTCACACAGAATTTAGAATTTGTTCTTTATCTCTTCTTCTTCTTTTTAATATCTTTTTTTTACCATGTTGTTATCTTTTGTATTTTCTATACATTCTTACTGTCTCTTCCATTAATAGACAATATGTCCTCTCCATCTTTCTCATCCCTAGTAAATAATTCACATTGCTCCATCTAATCAGGTTATCTGTATCTGTGATGTGATATATAGTTCATTGTGTCATTATGGAGCGCATAAGAGGAGATATAAAAGATGGAAGTGGAGAAATTGATATAAATATAAAAGTGGGTCTACAAATAAAACTACATGATGGACATGGATTAGGTGTGGTTCTGTTTAGCACAATTCTCCTATGTTTGAAATCTAGGCTATAAGATTGTACCAGTTCTCCATGTGAAAGCCCATGTGTTTACCCAACATTATTGCAGATGTTTGGCTTTGTGTTTGTGTGTGTGTAAGTGTGTGTGCATGTATGTTTGTGTTTCTATTCTACCTACACACCATCCAGAGATTTGTAGAGATTTGAAGCTTTTGTGGGAGGAAATTGATGCATGGAATTCATGTAAGGCGCTGCTGTTTGGAGCACAGACTGGTCTATTTGACACATTTAAGTGAAACTCGACATCTAAAGCTGTCCCTGTAATTACTTATCATGTGTTTTCCTTTGTAGGTCTAGTTATTTCACCCATCCATTTTCTTTGCCCACCTTATTCTGTGTACCACGTGGGGGATTGGTGGTTATCCCAGTTGCGATTGGGCTAGTTCATTACAGAGCTAACACAATAACAGTGTTTCCTTTAACACTCTGTGAACACCCATATTCGTAACTACATCTAAATGCATGTTTTTGGAGTAGAGAAGAACACTCGGGAAAAAAAAAACTAAGCAGGCAAAGAGATATCATGCAAGCTCAATTCAGAAAGTCCTAAGCTAAAATTTCTACCAGGAACCTTATTGCAACAACCCAAGAGTGCTACTCACTCTGCAGCCTTTCAGCTGGCTCAAATCAGTAAAAGAAGAACAGTGAGTGATCTAAGTTAACACACACACAAGTTAACAAACACACATGCACACAGCAAAGTCCACTGTGAGTGTCATTTACTTTTCTCATGATATACAACATGGCCTAATGTTGGATCATGAAATTACCAAGCCTCCTTTAATGTCCCTCCAAAGAAACACCAAAGTTTACAGGTTTCTGGGAGCATAACCGGTTAAAAAACCTTTTTATTGGCCTTTTTTATTTCTGGAAGGAGCAACATATAATAGATAACTTGTGCCATTTTTGGTTAAATTGAAGTTGTTTCAAACTCCAATACATAACCTTAAAGACACATTACATGACTTTCCAACTTTAAGACTCTGCTTTCCAGACTCGTTTGATGGCACATCGACATCAGTGTTGGGAGTTATGCGTTACAAAGTAAGGCGTTACTCAGTAACGCCTTACTTTGTAACAATATTACTTTTTAGGGTAACGAAGTAAAGTACTGCGTTACACTTAAAATATTGTTAACAAAATTACTTTACTGGACTACAGTAACGCGTTTTTCTGCGTTTGCCTATGTGTGAAGTTCTTATCTGTTTTAAGTGGTGCGCGCATGCTGCTACCTGTGTGTGTGCTTGTCTGGGCACGTTGCCATATAGATCGATTTGCTTGACATAGCTGATTGTGCGTCAACTACGGAAAAAGAAAAATGCAGCTGGAGTCGGAGATACGGGCTTTTGGTCAGTGGCGATACTCGCATTATTTTCAGTTCAGTCCGTTTTCAGTCCAAACTTGTGATGAAAGATCCTACTCGCCGGTCGGTGGAAGGAGTCCTTCAGCAGCGACCCCTCCTAAACAAGCTAAGCTTTTTTCAGCATTTCCTGGAGTTCAACAGCCGGTAACAGACAGAAATTAACAAGCTAGTTGCAGGGTTCATTGTAGGAGACATGCTCCCCCTGTCCATTGTTGAATCGCCCAGTTTTAGAAAAATACTAGATAAAATAATTATGAGACAAGTGTATCCATTTCTTCCCACAGACAGGGATGTTGTTCTTATGGTTTCAAAGCCATTTTGATAACAATATACAGTGGTTCCTCATTTATTGCGAGGGTTACGTTCTGAAAACACCCTGCGATAAGTTGCAGTGCTGCATACAAAATTATTCCCGAACCGCGATATGGTGAGGGACCACTGTACAGTAAACACTATGCAGACAGGCAGTGATGATTGTCCATGTCTACACGGTGAATTATGGTCACGTAAAGGAATAACTAGTGATATTACTTTTCAAATGCAGTAACGAGTAAAGTAATTTCATTACAATTTACAGAAGTAATAAGTAACTAGTAACAAATTCCTTTTTTAGAGTAACTACCCCAACACTGATCGACATCTGATATGTGCATTGCTGGAGCCATCACTGCCCAGTAGCATTCAAAGGATGAGAAACCACACTATACAACTTTATCCTCCAGGACACTGCGCGACATTGCAGCCAAGTTTCCCTTTATGCACCGTGTCACAGGCTAGCATACGGATATAAACACAATCGCCATTTTGAACGCGCACCCTGGTGTTTCAGCAAAGAAATACAAGCAGACATTTTCAGAGGAAGAGAGGAAAAGAAAGAAAAAGATACAGACCAAGGGATTAGACAAGAGTCAAAATAAGACTTTTACTGGTTGGAGAGAGCTCAGTGCACAGGTGTGATGCAAGATGCTGAATCAGCTGTCTATAGGGCAATAGTAAAAGCTCTGAACTGTGTCTTTGATGACCACTGAATCCTGTATAGGAGCAGCAGAATACATATTTTTCTTGAATAAAACTTTGTAAAGTTGATTGTTTAATTTAAACATGAGCCTAAAGAAGCACTACGAAACTTCAGAAGATTTTTTTCAGTGATTTTCTCCCTAACGACAGCTAAATCTTCCATCTTACCTGTATTCTGAGCTCGCTTCAGCCAGTAAAAGTCATTCCCATGTTGATTCTTGTCTTATCTCTTGCTCTGCCCATTTCTCTTTTTCCTCTCCTCTTTTCCTGCAATGATGTCCTCTTAGGTTTCTTTGATGAATCATCCATTGTGCTCATTCAAAACAGCTGGTGTGTTAGAGCAAAAGTTGAGAAGTGTTGTTTCTCAGGATGCTCCTGAAATATCACTGTGACATTAAACAAGACAGGAATTCAGAGGTCACAAAGTTACAAAGCAATTACTTTAACCCTTCAAAGCCCAACCCAAGAAAAATGGGGAAAGCACAGATAGGCATTAGCTCCATGTTTCTCATGTTCCACTTGAAACTCTTAGAAGCTTGTGCCTCTTAGAGCCTACTTAATTGACCACCCAGGAAGTGGAGATTCGGTGGCAGATGAGGCGGTGGAATAAGTCAGTTGACCATAAGAGTAGCCTGTTGTTAAAACCAATGGGAAGTTTGAATATCCAACCCATTTATAACATGACCTTATTTGTAGCAGTCACTAACCCCAAATCCTGCCTATTAACCCTATCCAACTCAATCATATTTAGGCAAAGTTGGAGTTATCCAAAAACTATCCAAAGTGGTAGCAAGATGTACTTTGACCTTCATCAGTTTAGGCATCAAAACAGTGGGGTTAGCAACAGGAAAATGTTATGATTTGGGGTAAAACACAGCCATTGACATACTGCATGTTCCACTCAAGACATTACTATGTGAAACAATTGAAGCTCAACTGGGCTCATTTGAATAAAATATACAGAATTAAATGTATCTGTGCCTTAGAAATGCAGAACTGCGACTTTAGTTTCTACCACCTAGACCCACATCCTGTAAAAACTATATATAAAAGATGGATGCAGCCAGTTTATTTGTTCATGGACAATCTTTTCAAACTCTTTTGTATGTGGTGCAATTTAAGATTCTTGGTTCTGGACCAGCAAAGCATTAGCACTTCACTTGAACCAAAAGTTGGATAGATTTTATTTCGCTGGTCACCTGAAAGTCTTTAAATGTCATTTCAAGATCTGGTTCAAAGAAATTACACATTTTATCCCTCACTCAGCACATCTGACAGGGTGTACATTTGTCCTCTCACCTCCCTCACACCTTTTCCTTGAATTCTTTACCAAAGTAATCTTCACTAAACTTCCCCCTCGCTTTGCTTTTTGTTCATGCATAGGGAAAATGTCAGACTTGGCCTCCCAGGGAGAAGCATGATTGTAACGATACAATAAAAATGAAGAGATGAAGGACACTTGGGTGGTGGCAAAGAAGGGGGTTGGAAGGACAGCAAAGCGAGCTCCCCTGTTGTGAAAACCTGTGGTGGAGCATTAACAGGATGTCCAGGCAGAGTAAATCTTCCACCAGCTGCTTGGAGCTCTTACCTGGAGAAAACTACCCAATCACTACCCTGACAGGTTGTCAATTCATTGTAGACACTGTGAAAGGAAGTTGATTCTAATAGGACTATATCTGTTTTAAACATTGAAATTGGTTTTGAAATCAAAATGTGTCATTTGAATTTGAAAGAAAGATATGGAGTTAAAAATTTTTGCACAAGAAAGATTCAAGTGAACTAACCATCTTGCTAGTGATGAACAAAAGGATTTGATATGAGTATCTGGTTTAGAAAGATTAAATATGAGAAAACATTTTTGGATTGAAGAGAAAAAAAACTTGAGGTCAACTGTAGAGCTGCCTCTAGTGGTCTATTTGTTCATTTTGCTTGAGAAAATGAGAACATAATAGAAAGGTATGGCCTTATAGGGTTGATTTTGAGTCTGGTAGAAGACATTTCAGACATCAATTTCACTGTGGTCACGCCCCACCCTACACACACAAAAGGAAGTAGTCGGAGATATATCCGCTCCAAGGCAGCAGAAGAGTCTCCAATTAAGGCAGAGTGCAGCATCAATTTAAGGGCTAATTATGTGCGTAATGAGCTCACCGCCATGCGTCCGCGCCCCCGACACCGAGCCCGCTGCTCCAGCCACTCATCCCCCATTCCACCTCCAACGCTTCTTCCCTCCTATCCCCCCTTCTTTCATCTGAGCGCCCGGTAGCTAATTAAAAAGCTACATGCGCCACGGCGCTTTCATCTAACTCACAACATGGAAATTAATCCTCATATAAACGTGCGCTGACGAACACCAAATCACTGGATGAGCTCAGGAAGCCTTGCGTTGCCCTCTCAGTCTGCAGCTAGACGTACAAGGCGTTGCACGTGTGTGTGTGTCTGTGTGTTTGTTTTTTTGTTGTTGTTTTTTTTTTTTTTGGGGGGGGGGGGGTTAAAGAATAGCTATAACGTTAGACAAAACTTGACGGGATTGTAAATTTAATGTTGAATTAAAGATCTATAGGTTTAAAACCTATAGAATGCAAATTCAACCTCAAGATTTCCATTTAAATTTTAAATAAAGAACAATAATAAAACCTTTGCAACATGTGACGCCATTGATTGCAACGGATTTTTTTTCTTTAAGACATGTATTTATTTATTTATTTTTAGTCTTGGTATGTTTCGGTCAAGCAAACCTGTGAATGCAAAGAAAACCAAATGTGCTCTGTAGCAAGGAAAGGTAATCCACCACAGAGAGCGTAAATTATTTCATGCAGCCTAATCACTGAAGCAGAAATTTAATATTTTGAGCCATTGCGAGCATTTGATTTTAATAAAATATACATCTAAAGAGCACTGCAGTGATGGTGAGAGGACAACACAGGCTAACTCGAGTTACACGTCTCTTGTTTTCTAAAGGTTTTGTTTCTGTTTTGTTTGTGTTTCAAATGTTTACTTTATTAAAAATTATGGTAATAATACATACCCACGCTCTCATCTTATCAGTCTACTAAACTGCACATGGCTTCTTTGTGAATTTAAAATAAATATAGTTGTCAACATAATCTATTCCTAGATTTATCCATCGTTTTAACGAGGACATGAATGCAAGTTTGGGAAATTACTGAAAATATACATTCTCCTTTGGTTATGAAATAAATGTTCAAATAAACACATACACATTTAATCTTTTTTTTTTTCTTTTTTTTTCCCCCATGCAATATTCGTTTAGTGGATGTATTATGAGCTTTTATTTGGCCTCACCTGCCCAGTGTTCCCTATCTCAAAGGGATTTATTTATCTATTTCAGCTTAATCAATCATCTTCAAGCTAATGACAAAAACACAACAAGATCACATTTAAGCTCTCCGTGCGTGGCAAACAGGCTCGCGTACCTTGCTGGACCAAATTGACGCCCAAGGTAAGTGTCCAATCACGTAATAGCTTTAAACTCTTCCATCCAATCATATCCAGGTGGAGGCACTGGGTGGGCGGGTCTTGAGCTGAACGGAGAGGAACGTTGAGCTAGTTGAGGAGAGGCGGTTTGTTGGGCACGAATGCCACTCGTTGCGCGTCCTTGTAATTTGGAGAGGTGTATGCAGCGCACGACACGTTCGCCTTTCCAGGTGGAAATCCAGGAGGAGCTGAAAGCAGTTTTAACTGGGACGACTGCTGAACCCGGTTCAGGACAGGTGAAATTCCCAGCAGGCTGCGTTTAAGGCCACAGGATCGATTCAGATTTAGGGAAAGACCGTACCTGTTCGGGTAGGAATAGCTTAAATATATCTGTTTGAATCATTATTCTAGCAACATAGATGAATGTATATATTCATATATGTATATATTAATGTTGTAAAAAAATGTAAATGTAAAAAAAAATTCCAGCGTTTTAATAGCAAGTCACATTTGTTTCCAACAGAGCAGTTGCACATGTTTCAGGAATAGTGACAGGTCAAATGTCATTTCCTCGACAGTACAGCCACAATTGAAAGTTTTTGTCATTGAAACAACAAAAAAATACGAGTTCAGGAGTTATTCCCTGACACTAGCAGATTTAATTCTGTCAAGACAAGACCCCGTTAAATGATCGAAGATTCTTGATGCGTTCCTTTTATTTTTATTTTTTTTCTACCTGTTTAATAAGAGCAATACAATGTGGATGAGATTTTGATAAAACAGTAAAAGGACCGTGGTTTTAATTTTCTTAAACGCTTCTTTTTTTTCCAGAGAATTACACAACGTGTATGCAGGGAGTTTTCATCGACATTTATTCGCATTGCAGTGTTTTGTTGAAATGGCTAATCGGATGCATGTTGTTTGCTGTTTTTTCTGATAAGATTAATAAATTATAGATTTGTACGTCTGGCATTAGTAGTCTCGTTATAAAATATGTTTGGTCCTGAGTAAAAGTATCTGCAGAATAAAATTTTTAAACTGGAAAGGGACCACACACAAAAAAATGTTCCTCTCTTTTCTTGTTTTGCAGGTCATGGATGAAGGCCAGCGGTTGCACCGAGGAGGTTTACACACAACCATCTGAGCCGACTCGGGATCAGGATCTTCACACATTTTGGATTCAGCTTTTTTTATTTCAAAACTCAAGCTTTTTAGTTGATTAAATACCAAAATGAACGCAAGGCGAAGTCGGGAGGAATCAGTCCAACTGCTGCTTTAGATGATCTTCTTTTCATACGAGTGAGGACATCGTAAAAAAGGCATCGAAATGAAGGAGAAATCCAAAACGGCCGCAAGGACTAGACGGGAAAAGGAGAACAGTGAATTTTATGAACTGGCCAAAATGTTGCCTTTACCGTCGGCCATCACCTCCCAGCTAGACAAAGCCTCTATAATAAGACTGACAACAAGTTACCTGAAGATGAGAATTGTTTTCCCTCAGGGTGAGCGACGAACCTACGACTACGCATGGCTTTCCACGCAGCAGCATATTTTCTTTCTTTCTTTTTTTTTTATTCCGCCTTGTTAGTTTCCGAGCTCAAAATTAATGTACAAGATCATTCTAACTCAATTTGATTGAATGATTTTGGGGTGGTAAAAAAAAGACATGCAATAGAAAACTGACTTTTAACCCAAAATTACAATAAAAAACGGGCGTAAAGTCATTTAAAAAAATGCTAAATTGGAGGTTATTTACTTAACATAAAATGTGTACTACTGTATGACGACATTATTATAAAAAAATAAAATAAAATAAACATGTAGCCTATAACTGAGAAGATAATAACTTTGCTATACGGCCAGGATATGAAATAAATATTTTTAAAAATTAACCGTAGTGACAAAAGAAAGATTAAAAATTAAACTGAAGTTAGTTATTATGATTATTTATTGGGGCTTTTAACTTAAACGAAGCATCACGGAATATTTTAGCTTACTGATTTCTCATTGATCTACAGGGAATCTTTACAAATAGATTATGCTTGTTTTAATTCAGTGTGGCCAAGTGAGGCGATCCGCCACCATCTTCTCTGCAGGTCTCCGCGGGCTTCTTCTAATACGTGACTGAGAACACAAATCACCAATTAGAGAAAGGCCCTGCAAGGTGTCCAGTCACTTAAAGCTAAAAGCAGGAGGCACATGCAATTAACAGCCTGTTTTCTGTAAGAAAAATGCTCAAATTATCCGCCATAACATCTTATAATTATTCCTGGTGTTTTTTTTTCATATTATTGTGAAGCAATAACTTGGAGAGAAATCAAATGGAAAAATATATTTTTTTCACACTTGTTTTGCTTATCTTCCGAAGAACAAGGAGCATAACCTTTGTGTGTGTGTGCTGGTGTGTATAAGTTCCACTTTTAGTAGACAACCACTTTCCATGTGGTGGAGGGATGTTGGTCCTCATGTCCCCCCTACAGTGAAGACCTATTTTAATTTACAGCGGGGTAGAGGGACAGCTCATTTACTGATGATACCCGAGCTCCATGAGATTTCTGATGAAACGGAATGAATTTTAATGAGCAGCACGGACTTTCTTTGTCATATAGTGCTGGGATTTTAAAAAAGAAAGAAATAAAGAAAAAAAATTCTAAAAGTATATGCAAAAAATATTTTACGAAAGATTAATTTAAATGACAACAAAAATAATAATTTAAAACGTAAAAGTTGAGTAGTTTAAACGATCATTACCTTTCCGGCAGTACTTGTGCATTCTTCCTGTTGAACATGAACGCAACAAATGACCAGATTGAATGGGAGGGAATAAATGTTTTAATTGTAAATTGGTCTTTTAAACAGGAGCTTTCCCCCATCTGGATATTAGTGTATGTGCTTGTGTGCATGTGTGCTCTACTAGAATAAGATTAACTATAAGAATGTGAACAAAAACGAATTGGTAGTGTTAAATATAAGATGTGTGACAAGCAGACAACATTTTTTTCATTGTTTGCAGGTCTTGGTGAAGCTTGGGGCCATGCAAGTCGAACTAGATCTTTGGACAATATTGGACGGGAGCTGGGGTCTCATTTACTGCAGGTATCGTCATGTTATAAATGTGGCAGATTGATTTGCGGTCGTGTAAAATATGATGAAGATTTTAATAGCGGCTTGTCGATTTTTTACAGACTTTAGACGGATTCATCTTTGTTGTGGCTCCAGATGGGAAGATAATGTACATTTCAGAGACAGCGTCGGTTCATTTAGGATTGTCTCAGGTCCGTTTGTTTTATGTTAGTTTTGTTGCCCCCCTATCATTTCCTGCATGTGCGTTATTCTTATTTAATACAAGAAGTACATCATTTAGTACCTTCCTATACCTATCCGTTGATTACCCGAGTTATTCTCAACAGGTAGAGTTGACTGGGAACAGTATTTATGAATATGTCCATCCTGCCGACCACGATGAGATGACAGCTGTGCTGACGCCACATCAGCCTTATCACTCACATTTTGTACAAGGTACTATTTCCTCTTGAAAGCATCCCTACGCGTCTCTTTTAATATTTATGCAAGCAGTTTAACGCTAAATACAGCCGATGTTTATTAACAAACAGAGGTTCTACAGTTTTGTCACTGCGTTCTAAAACACTCAATAGTTAATTTATTTTAATTTAATACATAATGATTATAAGCTTTTTTAAAATGGTGGCCTGTTTTCAAAATCGAGCCACATACAGTCCTTTGTAAATAATAACAATAACAACAATAATAATTATTATAATAATAATGCTAATAATAATAATAATAATGTAAGATACAGCTAGATTTTTTTGTAGTCGACGTTAACCATGTCTGTCTTCTTTCAGAATATGAAATGGAGCGTTCTTTCTTCTTGCGGATGAAATGTGTTCTGGCAAAAAGAAACGCAGGACTCACCAGTGGTGGATACAAGGTGGGAAATTTTGTAAAGAATAAACTAGGATATTTAGTCTTTATATATATATATATATATATATATATATATATCAAGTATAAGTATTATCATTATTTTTTTTTTTTTTAATAAAAATAGAAAATGTGCAATTCTGTTCCAAAGATGTACTGTAAAAAATTACTCTGCATTTTTACAATAATTAGATATTTTTTTCATCTATGATGCATTTAATCAAATATTCAGAATTTCTCTGGCATGTAGCATGCAGATAATGTTTTAAGATATATTTCTACATGAATGAACATTTTAGGAATTTTCCTGTTTAACACCAACTTTAATCATTTTGTGTTGCTGTGTATTTGCAGGTGATTCACTGCAGTGGTTACCTTAAGATCCGTCAGTACAGTCTGGACATGTCACCTTTTGAGAGCTGCTACCAGAATGTGGGGCTGGTGGCTGTGGGTCACTCTCTGCCGCCCAGTGCCGTGACTGAGATCAAACTGCACAGTAACATGTTTATGTTCAGAGCCAGTCTGGACATGAAGCTCATCTTCTTGGATTCCAGGTACAGAGCAGATCTGTGTTTCTTAATGAACTATGCTGTAATATTTGTATGTGCGGTTTAAAGGATATATTTTCCACAAAAAGATTTAAACTAATTTCTTAACTAGTTTCAGACAGAAGCACATAATTATGAAATACCGATGAATCTATGTGGCTGCACAAATTTTCATCTCCTTAATTTCTCTTCAGGGTAGCTGAGCTGACAGGTTACGAGCCCCAGGACCTTATAGAGAAAACCTTGTACCATCATGTCCACAGCTGTGACACCTTTCACCTGCGCTGTGCTCACCACCTCTGTGAGTTACACACCAGTTTTTTTTTTATTTATTATTTTCCTTTTTCTTTCTTATTTTTCTTTCTTTTTCTTTCTTTTTTTAAATGATAGGCAGTTTAACCTTCTCTCATCAGGCAACATGTGCTGACAATTACACGTCTCACATACAATCACACTCAAAACAAGTATGTCATTAAATATGCATATCTTTGTGGTTTATGTTTCTTTTATCTCCTAGTGTTGGTAAAAGGCCAAGTCACCACCAAGTATTACCGTTTCCTTGCCAAGCAAGGCGGCTGGGTCTGGGTCCAGAGTTATGCCACCATTGTCCACAACAGCCGATCCTCAAGACCTCACTGTATCGTCAGTGTCAACTACGTCCTCACGTGAGTCTAAAACCAGAGATTTTTCTTTTTAAAAAAATCATCTTTATAAAATAGATAAGTTCATGTTTAAAAAATGTTTTGCTCATGGAAAATTAATGCATAAGAAATTGCAGTGTTGGGTTTGTGATTATGACTCTTTTGTGTACAAAATTTAAATAATTATTTAAAGCAGCTCAGTCATTTTAAAGCAAATGGTGTGATCCAGGTAAAAAAAAAATCTTTCTAATAGTATTTGCTGGGGAAATGGTAGAGAATATTTAACTAGATTTAGTAAAATTATATCATACGCTTTTTGATCCTTTCTTGAAGCTTTATGATATGATGGGTCTTTGTCTCTTGGAGAAATCCTTCTACTTATCCCTCTCTAGCTTCTCTGTACAAATCCACCAAATACTGTGAGTGCAGGTTTCAGGCCGTTGTGTGTTATGAGAGCACAAAGCACACTGAGGCCCTTTGAGACAGCAAGACAAACATCAGGGTTCAACCCCATCAAAAAACCTCTACTGTCACCAGCGATCTGCAGTCTAAGGAAAGCAAAATTGATCAAACGGTGAACTAGGAATCAATAGCTATCTCATAGCTGTAGCACATGTTGGATTTTCCTCGTTAGATTTGGTTGATCCTCTTGTGTGTTTGTAAGTGTGTGTGTGCATCTGATATAGAGTTTGTGTGAGTTTGTACGTGCATGCATGTATATAACTGCACTCTGAGTATTG
This sequence comes from Rhadinocentrus ornatus, assembly GCA_037177495.1. Classification (NCBI taxonomy): domain Eukaryota; kingdom Metazoa; phylum Chordata; class Actinopteri; order Atheriniformes; family Melanotaeniidae; genus Rhadinocentrus; species Rhadinocentrus ornatus. Next base: position 16,648,273 of record JBAMHW010000025.1, read on the forward strand.
ATTTCTTCAATGCAGTAAAGAGAAAACAAAGTAACTACATTAAAATGACACTGAATTTCCAAGCACATAATTAGGTCTAACACTGAGGTATCCGAGGGCTCACACGCAGCAAAATTGAAAATACAAAACAAAAACAAAAAACAACTGCATCTAAAAATAAACATCTCAATCACTTTGCCATAGCAGCATTTAAACCCAACAAGAAACAATTATTACATCGTGTCTGGAAGTTTGCTGGTAGCGTGTGTCAGACATGAGGTGCTCTGACATTGACCCTCTAGTGGAATTCAACTAACATAGCTGAGTTTGCACAAAGGCCCAACATTATTGGCTCAGACACAAGTTAGACAGGGCTTAGATAGGATGCAGAACCAGCCACTGTACCTGCAAGAACAAATAACCCTCACATTGTGCACTGGCTGTCCAAACAGAGTCTTTCCCCTAAGGTGTTGTACATAAAGAATGGGTCATATTTAAAGTCATTCTAAAGAGACTGGCTGTACAGGGTCAGGGATAGGCCACAAGATGCCAGACAGCTGCTATTACATACTGTTGATGTGATAAGTTAAGAATAGGCTCATGTTTGCCGAACACTTGACACTTGAGCCTATTTCCCTCCCTCGATAGCAACACTTGGATTGGGTTCAGCTGTAGGACAGTGGGTTATATTGTGCACAAGCTTAATGCACATAAACAAGTAAAAAGAAGTCTTCAATATGCATGGACAAATTTTCACAATATGATATTTACAGGCAGGCTTTTGTAGTTGCATGTGGGTGTGAGTTGGTCACATTGCTTCCTAAGCAGCATGCAAGTAACAGTTGTGTAGCAGAAAAGAATGATTAACTCTCCTCAGGGTGTTTGCTATTTTTCTTGGAAGCTAAGAGTTTAATCTTTTGAATTCATTTTAACTGTTGTTTTCACTGCTCATTGTCTTAACATCATTCATTTCATAAAACGTGTGATTGTAAAATAAATCGGGCCAACTATCTATATTCAATATTAGCCAAAACGTCTGTTGCAGAGTACCGTAACTACTGATTACGTCACTTAGTGCAAACAACCACCAGGACTCTAAAAGAAAACTAGGAAATGAGATGTTTTACAATGCAATGTTGAAACAAAACTGTTAGTTTGCAGTAGCACTAGTTTGTCATAGTTTTACCTCACACTAACACCGGCCTGCCAACCTATTCACAGTCCAGTTTCCTGAGCAGTTAGGTATCATTTGCACATTGATCAACTAAAGAAGACTGGTGTCTCTGCTATGATGATGCTTAAATAGTTAGGAACGCGCAGGTTAAACAATGTATTTAATGCAAAAGCCATTTCCCTAAATACCGAAACAGGTATTTTACACTCTAACTCCCACAATGTATATAATTTTTTTTAACATAACTAAATAGGTTTGGTTTGTAAAGGTCATTAAAGCAAAAAGTGGATAAATAAATAAAACAATTAGCAACTGAATTGAAAAATAATAATAAAAATAATAAAACTTTACAGAACTTTTCTAAACAATGTAAAACAGCACTTTACATAGCAGCACACCATTAAAATAAACTAAAAACAACTTGAGACATTAACAACAATAATATGAAGCATAATGAAATTCTAGGGCAGCATTCCAGTAAATAAATAAATAGAATCAGGAAAAGGGCTATCTGATAAATGTAAACAGTAACAATAATAATAGCAATCATAGCAACAATAACAGTAACATTAATTACATCAAGGTATTTTTTTATATAGCACCCCAGTAACAAAGTGCTAACCCAGAAAAGAGGCAACAAGACAAGCTTCAGAACATGTAAAATATCCATCCGACATTGCCAAAGGCCCTCTGAAAATGGAACATTTTAAGGAGGGATTTAATGGCATTAAGAGATGTTGGGCCTGAGTGGAGCAGGCAAAGATAAAGTAGAGGCTCTAATGGAAAGAGTCTGATGTCCCTTTGTCACAAGCTGTGATCTGGGGTCAGTTTGAAGGGCACTATCTGTGGATCTCAGTGCTTTGGAGGAAACATTGCAGGTCACTAAGCCAGAGATGTAAATCAGGGCAAGGCCTTTAACTCTTTGAAGAGTGAGTGTTGAGATTTTGAAATCAATACAAAAATTAAGGAACCCAGGAAGCACAAGGGTGATATGCTAATATTTATTTATTTTTTTCTTCTACTTCTTCTTTTTTGTACCGGTAATGAGTCTTACTGTTGTCTTAAAAAATTTTGACTGAACTGCATTTTTGATCTCAACTTGAAAGCTAAGGTTAGAATTACCTGAATTTAGAGCAGTTTTGATATTATCTGAAAGATTGATGAATAAAAACAACAGAACTGGCAGATTCTGGGGAACCAAACATTATTACCTCCAATTTTTAATCACTAAATGTAAGGAAATTTTGGACCGTCTGCGAATAAATGTCTGAAAAACGTGCTGTAAGTCTCTCAATGCTGCTGGGATCTGTGGATTTTAACAGCATGTACAGCAGACTGTCATCAGCATGAAAATGGTCATTGTCATATGGTTCTGAATAAGCTGGTCGCCCCAAAAAAATTATAAGAAAGGCACACAAATAATTTCCTGCAGAAACTTAACCGAGCTAGTTACCACACCACCTGCTCTGCAATACCTAGTAAGTGTTTTTTTGTAAACTGACTATTACATCATCTAAAAGTTAATTTTTCAAATTAATTAATTAATTAATTAATTAAAAGTGCTTCAGTTGTGTTGATAAATTTATTAGGCTATCTGAAAACCCTATTTAATAGCCATCTCTTGCTTCGTTGGCTTCAGTAATTTGATCTTTTTAGGGTTGGCAGCTGCTTAAAGGAGTTGTTGGGACAAAGTTTAAGAGATAAAAGTAGTGAAATTTACCCCACTTAGATTTTTTTCATATTTAGTTCATATTTAAGCTGGAAAGCTTGTGCAGGGTTTTGTAATAATTTTGCTTAGAATTTTGAAAACAATATCTTGCATCAGAGCATTGGACACATTAAAGTGTCACTGTGGTAACATTTTAGATAAACAAAAGTGATAGAAACTCATTTTTCTGTAAAGAATTCAAATGAAACATAGCAATCTGGAAATGTTGAGAAAAAAATTTTCCCTTGATCTCTGACATGTATATCTTCTGTGTTAAAAGGGACACTGAATATAAGGGAATGCAGCTCTCTTTGGATCAAATGAGCCCCACCAAGCCAGCCTTCCCCTATGCTGATAGTCACACCGAAGACAGGAAGAGCACCAAGTCTCGTCTCACCCAGTCAAAAGCCAAAGCCAGAGTGTCACCCTACCCGCAGGTAGAAGACAGTTTTAGGAAGTAATGTCAAAACAAGAAACATTTTGTTTGCATATTTAATTTTTAAAAAGAAGTTAAGATCACTCAGGACTGTTATTGCTTTGTGTCTTAACAGCAGTTTTCAGCTTTCAATCCAGAGCGTTCAGAATCAGACCAAGACAGCCAGTGGGGAGGGAGCCCACTGACAGATTCTGCTTCTCCTCAGCTGTTGGATCCCAGTGAGGCTGCAGAGGCCTCTTGTGCCTACAGACTGTATCCAGATTCAGGCTCCCTGTGCTACAGTCTGGGTTTATCAGAAGATGACCTTGCCCATGCCCAAACACATCCTCACACCACCACCTGTGATCGTGCCCGATGCCAGAGTGGCCGTTACTTCCTGGGAGCCCCTCAGTCTGGAAGAGAGATGTGGTGGGACACTACACGATCTGTGCTGTCACTCCCAAAATTCTCAGTGGAGAACAGCGAGGGCTGTGAAATCACATCCTACCATGGCGCCATTCACGGTGAGGTGTTAGGGTTGAGACCACAACCATCTGTCTCTGGAAATAGCTCTGGTCTTGCTTCTTCTGGTAGCTGTTTTCCAAATGTTATTATGAGACATGAGACATGCTAAGTTGTTTACGCTGTCTCTTGCCAGTGTGCCGATTGCTACCATCTGTTCAAAAATTGCCTGCAATTGAAAGCCAAGTTATTTCACATTTCACATCCTCAAACAGTAAAACAACCCCCACTGTGCTTCCAACAAGACATCAGACCATCAGACCACATTCAGGGAAAGCTGAATCTTACACATTAACCACATGTGCACCTTTTAACAGGATGAAGTTTATTTATTTTACTTCTCTTCATAGGACGGGGCCACTGGGATGAAGACAGCGTGGTCAGTTCACCTGATGGAGGTGGATCCACCAGCGATTCAGGTGAGCGTTACCATGGTGACCAATTCCAACAGAGCCCTCAAGAGCCCAGCAAGATGGAGACTCTGATCCGGGCCACACAGCAGATGATTAAAGAAGAGGAGAGCCGTCTACAGCAACACAAGGCACTCCTGGATGTCTCGGGCCTCACCAAAACTCATAGTCCATGCTTCACCTCCTCCCTACCCCATCACTCTCAACTCACCATGCCCAGCGTGGTGTGCCGAGGCCCTGGGGCAGCCAGCATCGACCTCCCCTCTGAACGTCTCCATCACCGAGATAGCGTCAAGGTGCCCAGTTCCCTTGACAATGACGAAAACACAGCCAGTCCTGCTTCTTTGTCTCGTCTCAGCAGTCCCAGCTCTGATGGAATCCCCAGATCGGGCATCCTCCTCACCAAAGACTACATGCAGACAGATTTGTCCCCCCATCCTCCACAATCCCAGGGGAGTCCGTTGCTCTATCCTGCCCAGGAGAGGCAGACGCTGGACAGGCAGACGGCTTATGCCTTGGCTGGGTACTCTCTGGGGCACTTGTACGACCCCGAGAACTTGCGGAGTTACTCTGGCCTGGCATGTGGAGGAGTGCAGTATGATGTGGCATCTCATGTGCGAATGCAGGCTGAGCAGATACAGGGACACAAGACCACCTCAGTTATCATAACCAATGGCAGCTGACGATATCTGGTACATATACATCCTGTTGTCTAAATGAGGATGTTGGAGTTAGTGATGATGTATGCATGACCATCACCGAACAGCTGTTTGATATAAAAAGCAAGACTGAAAACAGGATACATGGCACCTTGTATGGACTGATGCCCATTCAGCACTAGGTGGTAGAGTCAGCTCTACTTATATGTCAGGCCTTTGTATCATACCTTTTTTGTTTCCCTTATCATCAAAGGATGATTTTTTTGAAGACTCAGAGGAATTAATGTTTGGGAACTGACATTCGATATACCACCTGGCACCGGGCTGGGAGTCGGTTTGCCCCATTACATAGGAAACATAGTGTTATTTCAATGGCGGTGAACTGATTTACCCTCCCACCAAAAGCTGGTTAAACATCAAGCAAGTGGCCCACTACTCTCACGCACCATTGGTCATGTGAGTTAATCTGTACTGGACATAATTTCCAAAGGCAGTAGGAAAAAGCGTTATTCCATTGCCCTTTTACCTGAAAACCCTATTGCACAAAGCATAATGTTTGACACATTAAGTGCAACATCGGAAAGACAGAAAAAGAGAAGTGTTTCAGTGTTGTAAGATGTCAATGTTTCCTAGTATTTATTTGTCAGTGGACTGTTTTCTGTATGTCTCTTTTTTTTTTGTCAAGTAGAATATTTTTCTGGTAACACTGAATTAGTTTGGGTGTTTGGATCACACCATTATCACAATATTAGATATAAAAATAGTGAAAAAAACAGAATGAAAAACTGCCTCTGATATGTGAAAATGAAACGCTGACATTAAGAGCTCAAAGAAATACCACCAACAAATCCATTTGCCTCCTACAATTAGTTAGTTAGTCAGTTAGTTGGCATGTATGTATGAATTCATTGATAAAATGCTATTTTTTACATATCAGAGTATTTTTCTGTTTGTTTTATCTCATTTAACCTGACTTTTTCTTTTAGCATATAATATTGTATGCTGTGTCCCCTACATGCATATGTTCTCTCAACAAGGCAGTCTAAAGGGTTAAAAGGATTGATGCAAACATGTCTAAAATAAGTTGTCTTTGGTTTCCTATTTAATTTATTATGTAAATATCATCACACAGTGAACTTTTGAAAAAGAAGTGGCAAGATAATTTATTAATTGGTTTAAAAAAAAAGTCTCCTAATCTGAATACAGTAAACAAATAACTTTTGTCTGTGTTGATTTTTCTCATCTGTCAGTGCTGTTTTATATGAATACATGCACACACTGCTGCCTCAGAAAACTGGTATTTAGATATACTGTACATAAAAAATAGATGTCTAGTATTCTATAAGTTTAGTGGTTGTGTGTTTTTTGTGGTTAATCTTCAACTTTTTCTTGAATTGTTTAGTAAAATACAGCAGAAAAAAAGGCTAAAACTTAAAAACGTTAAATCTCTTGCAGATTCTCCTTTTCTCTTGATGTCTCACTATAAGAAAAGTAGTGAGAAAACGTTTTGAAAACGTTTGTGTGATATATTTTAACAGTAGTTAATAACAACCTAGAGAGTATTTATGGTAGCAATATCATATATCATGTAATGGCTCTGTGTTGTTTATATTAATTGTGTGACTCAGGCAAAGGTGTTGCACATTTTCTTTAGATTAGTTACCGGATGACAAGCCCTGTCTTACACAGGAACAAGTTGCAGCAGGAAAAAATAATAGTAAGATAAAATGTAGAATATCAAAAGTTTGAGGCTGAAAATAAAAGAGGAAAGCATTACACCCTTGTTCAAATATCCAGAACAAATCATTACAAATCAAAGCAGCATTATGAGCTTTCAATGTGCTTGCAGCAACACGTTCCTTCTGTTTGAAGCGAGTGAACTTGCACATTTAGCCACTCTGACCTCTGCTCAGAGGCAGTTTCTGTGGCGTTCTTTAATGTATGCAAGTTATTCACATGAAGCTGGACAGCTTGCTTGCCTGTCTGTCTGAGCTGAGACGGACTTGGACACAGTCTTGGCCTGGATGCAGAGCTCCCATCAGTCACTCCTGACGTGACTATGTGATGGTCTGCCAGATATTCTGCTGCTGTCATTCGAGGAGGCGAAAATACTATAACTCTCACTTGCTGACATCATTGAGGTTTATGAACGGCGTGTGTGAAATTGTGTGTGTAAATGTGCTTTTAGTGCTAAGATACTTCGATAATCAGAGACTCATTTTTTTTCTTCCACACAGGGGTTTTTGCCTGATGTGCCCTCAAGGCTTTCACATGTAGAGTCAGTTACAAATTAGGCCAAACACTGGGCTTTTTGCCCAGACTTTGCACTCCAGCATACACCTCCCCAATTACTTCGTCCCTCCTCAGTCTAAAGAAAGAAACAGTCCATTATAGTGTCTAAGAGAGAGAAGAAAGTTGTGGGGTTGTATGCCAGTCTAACAGTTTTCTCACAAGGTTTACAAAAATAAAATAAAGAAAACATATAGACAACAAGTAGCAGTGTTGGGTAAGTACTCCTTCATTTAGGAACTTTGTTGAAAGAAACGGTTTTATACACTATAAGAAGTGAATGTATATTGAATGTATATGCATTACATTATTACACTCGTGCATTTATATGTAACAATGCTGTAGAACATCTATAAGTATATAGTTATAAGTTATAAATTTTGTAAGACAGATATCTACAGTTTCTAAAGAGAATCTTAGAGCTTTCTTGTGTTGTAATGTACTGAACCAGCAATCATTTATTTAATTTATATCGTAATCTCAGACTTTTGGTTCACCAAGTTGTGGCTCACTTCTATAATAGCTCTTTTATAAAAGGAAAAAGAAATAAAAACATGTATGTCCAATCATGTTTAGAATTCAAACCCAACGAGTGCTATTTCCCTCTGAAATGTAAAATAGAGGTGGTGCGTATTAAGTAAAAAATAAAAAACCTAAAAAAATAATATTATTAGTTTGTTCAAGCATTTGATAACTGTTGAACCTAACAAAAAGAAAAACAAGGCACCTGGATAGTTTACCACATTAACAGAAGAGACTCTTCTTTCTATTTTTATGAGTGATCTAAGGAGCTATTGCAGGTAAAAGGACTAGTATAAAATCAAATGAGGAATTAGTATGGAAGGATAGTATGATGTTATTACAACATATATGCTTTTTTAACCAATTTCTTACTTAATTCATATTGAGATACTGTTCTGTAAAATTACACATCCTCAAACCCGAGTGAATTAGCCTTGTTTACAATTTAAAGTATTCAAGGATATTAAGATGCAGGCTATGTCGTGCATTTGACTCATTGTGGTAGTAAACGTCATACCAGCAGGGCCGACAAGCCAGGCTGTAAGTGTGGAGAAATGGGTCCTAACTTCACAAATGACCACAGACATATGAAGGTGCAGGTGGCAAGGCTCAGAATAGCCATTGAATGTCTACTTGATTGATTTCAGGCACAGGATTGCAGCACAACTGCATATTCATGCATCAATTAAAGCGTTCCTCCACTACAGCCTTCATAATTCAACCTGGCGCTTAGGGAAGAGTCATGCTCATGAAGCACATTCAGAGCAGCACAAAGGAAAATGTTTCAACATGTTTTCTGCTCATGTGTACTTTATGACCACTCTGAGTGTGAACTGACATCTTAATTGTTGAATTCTTCTTTCCATAAATCAGCCTGGAAATTGTGACTTTTACTTATATTGCGCTGCAGTTGCAGGCTGTCAACCCCAACAAACATTGCATATAACTGTGCAAAAAGTCTTGAGCCATCCACCATTTCTTTATTAACAAGTGAACAGGAGATTTGTGCAACAACCTTTTTTAAATACACTTGAAAGTATGTACATAAGGTAAACAATAGAGTATACTGCATTTGATACAGAACATAAGACAAAAAAAGAGTTAAAAAGTCAATGTTTAATATGACCACCTTTATTCTTCAACACAACATTTTAGACTAGCTTGCATAATCTTTAAGTCGAGCCAGCAAGAGTTTTACAGGCTTCTTGAAGGACGATCCTGAGATCTTTTTTAGTGACTGCCATTTGTTCGGTTTTCTGTTGAGATGATCCCATACTGCTTTACAAATGTTGAGGTCTGAGCTCTGAGCATGATTTATTGCTCCATAAGACCTGTTGCCACTGATTTTCAAACCAGTTACCAGGAAACTATTTCTGATGAAGGTTCACCCAACAATAGATGGATCAACTGAAGGTTCATATGCATCTCTCAGGTCCTGTATCAGGTCTTTGCAGGATCTTTTCCTATGTCTCACCAATTTGAGTAAGGCTTTGTTATGTCTTCTTTGTTACAAAAAATGACTCTTATGTCTCTCAAACTATGTCTTTAGCATTTTATGAAGATGTGTCCAAAAAAATGGAAAAAAAGTCTTTACCACAGGGTGCTAGGGTACAATTAAAAATAGATTCATTGCTTTTCAGAAGCAAAATAAGGATGACTAAAGATTTTATATAGTGCTGTTCATAAGAACATTTCCATGGTGAGAAAACAAGCATATCTGGTTGAGATTCACTTGCAAATTAGCCATCTTAGGGCATGATATTACCTGGGAAAATCATTCATCCAAAACTCTTAAAGACACCTCTACAACAGACCATACAGCCCCAGAGGACATTTAGATGTTCTGATTGGGTAGACCAGGATATTGAGGTCATTTGGTCGATCTGACTGACTGAATTTGGAGACTGAGGTCATGCTGCAAAGTGGAGAGGAAATAAGAATTTCTGTGGCAGCATCTAAATTGGAACTGCTGCTTAGAAAATATGCCAATAATTAAGGTACAAATTAATGTACTTTACAGTGTAACTAGCTTTTGTTTATAGTTTATTCATCTTAACACACACATATACACAGAAATGTTTAGAGATTTGTAAGAGGTTGGGTCTGTGTGTGTGTGTGTGTGTGTGTGTATATCTAACTAAAAGATGGGTCACCCAACCCCCTTTAATCTTACAGGTAGAGAGGGTGTCTGTTTCCTGAACCAAGAGTTGATTCCATATGAGCAAAAAACAAAAAACAAAACAAAACAATGTATATATATATATATATATATATATATGGGGGCAAAAAAAAAACACACTCTCTATATATAGGATTAAAGGGGGTTGTGTGTCCCCTCTTTTTCGCCCCATTCTGA
>JBAMHW010000025.1:16675773-16686164 GCA_037177495.1 Rhadinocentrus ornatus
GATAGATAGATAGATAGATAGATAGATAGATAGATAGATAGATAGATAGATAGATAGATAGATACTGTTATTGATCCCAAAGCTGGGAAATTGGGTTAGTTACAGAGGATATGACAGCTCAGTATTTCAATATTCAACTTCACTTTGTTTTTATAAGTTGACTTGTATGGACAGTAATTATAAATTGGACTAACGTGGGATTTTTTCAACTGGATGACAATAAATTGGCTTTAAATGATTATTTCTGTAAAATACCTGACTTTGTTGTAAAATGGGACTATGCAAATAAAGCTGGGTTGAATTTAATTAGTACAACAGAAATAGCATAAATGAAACTCAATCTGTTTCAAGTTTCTAAATCTATTATCTGTCCAGTGTAGGTCACTATTTAAAAAGCATCACACTAATCTCTGTGAAGCCCGAGGCCAACATGTCTCCCACCAAGGAGGTGTGCAAAGTTTGCACTCTGCAAAACACCTACAGACAATCTAAAAAGGTTCCCACAGAAAAGCAAGGAAGGTTTGTACAGTTAGTAAAAGAGTTGAAGAGTTGAACTGTGTATGAACAGTAACAAGTTCTCAAGTTTTAGCTACTGTGCACTAAACACTCCACATTACCTTCATGGCTTTCATGGCATTAACATTTGTGTGTACTCTTATTATAAATTTTATAATAATTATTATGTTTAATAATTTTTTTCTTGTTATTTTACTGTTGATTAACATTTGTACAAAAATTAAGGTAACATGCTACATAACAAATTAGCTCATTTACACCCCAAAGAAAAATAAATAACAACAGTGCACATATTATGATGTTATATACATAAAAAAAACTTATATTTACAGTTTTAAAAAAGATAAAAAGACATTAGACTGCACCAACTTGTAAACATTCAACTTTTTTTTGTATAAAAGTGCTAATATGAAGCACCTTTTTAAACAATTTTTTTAACTATATCTTTGTGTTTAGGCTCTAAATGTCAGCAGATACAAAATTTACCAGCTTTTTTTTTCTGAATTTTTACTGAGTTTTAATGATAATTCAATCAAAATGATCATCATTATACTTTGTTAGGTAATGATTGTAACTTTGCTGTTCTGTTTGAGCCCAAAAAAGGTAACGTCACCTTTACATGAACTCAATAAGACAGAAGTTTTATGTAGTCAGTTGGTGAATTTTAAAGTTAACCCGGGAAGGGCTTTTTTTCTGTATATGTACCTACCTACTTCATCACCAGATGCTAAAGAAGTGCTGAATGAGTCCTGAACATCCTGGGTAGGTCACCATCTACCAATCCACAAAACTTTGGAAATCATATTGCTCACTGGATTACATGACTACATTGTTAAGCAATATGAGAAAATTGCATAAAACAAGTCAAAGTACTTTAAGTGTTTCAGTTGAATCAATACTTAATTGCAGTTCTTGAATAAATAGATTATGAGACATACTACAGAAAAATACACCTACTTTATTAACTCAGTATAAAAAAAATTATTACAAAAACTGTTTTGTTAGTTAATGAATTATGTTTGATATAATCTATCTGTTTTATTAAAGCAAGCCATGTAGCATCTCAACAGATTTAAGGTTGTTTAAAAAAGAAGAATTTAAAGGAATTAATGCGGGTTTTAACATCTGGATGTAACACAAGTTGCGGAACTATTAAAATTGTAGAAATTCTATCCTGTAAAAGAACTTTTCACCTTGGCTAAAATTCTCAGGCTGCACCTTGAGTCATTTTTTTACGTCAGACAACATGAAACAGGCAACTGAACTAGTGTCATGGTCCATCTTGGCCTTTCTTTACGCTCTTCTGAGAGACTTACCCCCCTACAGTTTGTTACATTTCCGCACCTCTGGCGACACTGCGCAGGAAATGGAGCATTAACCACTTTGTACTTTTCCACAAGAAGACTTGGTCAGTGCAAACAGGCGGATGTAGCAACTAAACAAGTGCAAAGCAGAAATTGTTACTCTTGACACAACTAGAAATATTGACACCCAAAGTATCTGGTAACATGATAATTAAGAGGGAAACTATGTGCTTAATTTTAATATAGATGACAAGAATGTCAAACATGAATAAAGAGCATCAGAGACTAATTATAATTTAATAAAATCACCCCAATATCACAAGCCTCCAAACTTGACATTTAAAACTCTGATGGGCTTTCAAAAAAACTTTTCTCATTTATTTTCCTTGAAAGCGGCAAAATTCATTTAATAGATCAATCAAATGAACAAATAAAATCAAGATAGAAATATTCATTCCATGCTTTTTATTACAATGATCAAAACACAAAAGAAATAAAAATGATAACAGAATAACTTAAACATTTACATTACTGCTTGCTTTAGAAATTAAGATCTATTTACAGGTATTTACAGTAATAAATTAAATGAAAAATAAATATCACATTATGAAAGAGTCTGTTGTACAAGTCTTCAAATGTCAAATTTAGTTCTGCTCCTTTTCCACTTCCTCTTCTTCATCATCGCCCTCCTCATCGCTGCTGGAGTCTTCATAGGGGCAGATGGTCGCTTGGACCGGATAGTTACGGAGGAGTATTTCCGCATCCCGATACAGGTAATCGAAACATTTCGCTTTCGGCCAAAACAATCTTCAAAAAGTTAGAAAACAAAAAGTTCATTGACATGATACACTTAAAAAAGAACTGCTAACATGAAAATGACGTTTAATTGAATAAACAAAGCTTAAATTACTTCACTGGATGGATGACTTGAGGAGCTTTGGGTTGTTTCGCATTGTCCCAAGACACTGGGTGAGTCTGAAAGTTTAAAAAGAAAATATGTCAGAGAGATACCTTTTAAACAAACAGCAAGAATTAAAAGCTTTATGTAATTAAAACTTACCGTTGGTTGGTCTGTTTTCTTCTTTCCATTCCATGGTCTCCACAAATTGGACTGCTGGGTAGAATTATTTCCAGCAACCACAGAAGGTAATCCACGGTTGGTTGCGTTATTCTCCATGGCACTCTGTGCTGATCAGCTCCGCATAAAATCCTATCAGGATGAAGGGAAGTGAAAGCAGAAACCTCCTATTTATCAGGGCCTGGTAGTCTGTGCCAAATTGCGCTTTGACGCGTCCCCAAGTGTTTCCATGCGTCACGGTGTCAAGGTGAAAAGTCGCACTTCAGCAAACAATGACCATATGGTCACTTTACTTTTCCCTTATTTTAAATGTAGCCTGTTTCAAACTATTTTTATTGCTGTTCTTTCGTGCTCGCAATCATAATATTTCCCAGCATCTTTGGATCATATGAAGCTATATGAAGCTTTCAATATGTGAAATAACAATCCACATATCGCACATTACAAAGGTTTCAGTAATGAAAATGATGTGTTTAACAGGGCAAACTGGCAACGCTGCGGGTCTTTGTTTAATATTAAAATCAACATTTGCGTTTGTTAATTAAACTTTTGTCACTTGAACTCTTGATCCCCTTAACCGACCTTTCTTTATCTCTGTCTGTCTGTGTATCCATTTGGTGTGAGGTGCGAAGAAACACGTGCCCTACTGTTGCCTGTCGGGCTCAGGATAGAGAATGGCTCGTGGATAGTTGAAGGGGGCGTTGACACGCGCCAACCTTTTGTGTACAAGACAGAAGAATGGAGGACAGTAGTGACACCTTAGCAGATGGACCCCACTAGCAACTGTAAATCTAATAATGTATTGTAAAATAACTTTTGAGGAGCTTAATTCGGCTTCACTTTATGATGAATTTTTAACCTTCTGGACACAAGCTGGGGCCTGATCAGCCCTGGCTGGGTCGTCTGGAGGAGGGAGTCTGATTGTTAAAAGACCCGAAACCCCCTGTGATCCCAGGTTACATCACTGATGATGTGTCCAGGCGCACCATAAGGTGTATCTAACAAACTATGATGGATTTTTAACCTTCTGGTTAATTTGTTCCTCATTCTCTGAAATATTTTCCCGCAATGTACCAGCAGGGGGAGGTGTGGGGCTACACGCTGGGCTGAAATCAATATGGAAAAAGAGTCATTTTTGTAACATATCTGCAGTAATAAATAAAAAAAAAGTAAAAACCGTGCAAGGAGCAAGCTGACTGAGTGAATAGTGGCCACACTACTAGGTGTGCCTGTTGTCATTTGACTTGTTATTTAAGCAAATGGATGTTGCATTTACCAGCATCATTTGTCACAGCAGTAGGTCTACTGTGAGAGTGCCTGTGTTTTAAGGTGAACCATGCATGACCAGCATTAAAATTTGCCCACTAGCTCTATAGACATCACAAAACCTCTCTCCCCGGGGAACAAGCGATCAGAGCGCTGCACTAATAAAGTCCACACAGACTTCTATCTCTCCCTCAGTCTGTTTTTCAGCTTTGAAGCTAATTGGACACACAACTCTTCTACTGGCCTCTTTTAGTCTTGCAATGTCATATAGCCTTTTGTTAAGCTTTGAATATTCATCCCCATGTCCAGAGAAGTTTGGACACTGTGTGTGAACATGGAATTCTCAAGACATATATTAACTGTGAGGTATTTTATTTATATTTCATTAAAAATAAAACAAAAGAAAATATGCAATGCTGAAACTGATTAATAGTGCTCATCTGATGGGTATAACATATATAAAAAATATATTAAAAAATAAAATAAATTAAAAAACCTGCATCTAGCACTACATGACAGCACCTGGGTCCAACTCGACTTACAGCAGCCTGACTACTGCTTAATTATGATGTCGCACCCTGTTTGAATTCTTGCTTGTGTTGTTCTTACTCTCAGATGTAAGTCGCTTTGGATAAAAGCGTCTGCCAAATGACTGTAGAACATATATCATAATGCTGGGCTAAAACAAAGGAAAAGATGTGCTAAATCTGCTGTCATCTGAAAAAACATAAACTTTATGTAAATCATTAAATGCCACAAATTCTTGACTAAATAGGCAGTTATGGCAGTTAGAGGGTGCATTAGTGCATATGAGTAACTTGTACATGAGTGAAGGCATCGTTAATGCTTAAAAATATATATGCAGTTTTTGGAGTTACACATGCTGCCGTGCAAATTACATTGTCTCCAGAGAAATAGCTTGCTTGCTCCACCAAGAAAATGTTAAACCACATTCTACATCTTCTTGAACAGCACAATTTTATACTTAAAAAAAGACAATTAAAATGACCTGTCTGCACAACAGGCCTGTCATCTGCAGAAATATGTGGAATAGCAAATACAGAAAGGAAAACATTTCACATTCAAAACAACACCAATTGGTCACCTCAGTCCCAAATGTGCTGTTGTAAAAGAGTTGGTGTAAATCTGGATATCAAAAAAGCATAGAGAAAAATCTCAGTTCATGCATTTCATTCATTATTATTGTTCTGTTTTAATTTAAATACATTAATAAAAACTATTTGTCTGCAATATTGCTTAGCTACTTAACTTTATTGGAAATTGAACTTTAATATTCAAGCTGCAGGGAAAAGCTTGTGCATGTTCAAACACGTTTGCACAAACATGACCTTTTGAGTTGTTGTTACCCAGCAAGCAGATTATTGCAAGCAGACATATATATAGTGTGTATGTGTGTGTGTGTGTTTTAATTAAATAATACATCTTACAAAAGATACTCTTTTTGTATTGTGTGATAGATATTCATAACACATCCGGAGCATTCTGTCAGAACAGAGCAAAGTATGTCAAGAGAGTGAATAAATAGGAGAAGGATTCAAAAGAAGCAGGAAGAGTATATATTAAGGTCTCTGTCAGTTATAAATGAAGCAAAACTGAAAGTTCCTGGAAATACTGCTTAAAAAAAAAAAAAACCAGCACCATGATCAGCAAAAAATGGAACACATTCATCATTGAGACTCCAGGATAAAATAGCTTCCCTTTATTTGATCAAATTTGCTCTAAAGCATGAAATGGAGGGAAAAAATGGCATACTTTGTGATGTTAAAAGTGAAGAAAGGGGCTGCCTCATGTCATGAAGATGTCTGCAATATTACGTGCAGCCTGTTTTCTGAAGCAACAAACGTGAAGCCTGAACTTGCTTGACCGAAGCCCACCATCTGGTCTTAGCTATACCTCCTTTGCCAGGTTTTCTTTTCTTTTTTTTTTCTTGGTTTTTGCCTCCATACTACACACCCTCTCTCCTGGCCATGATATTTCCCAAAAAGCCCCACTTCTTTCCACAAGAAGTTAGTACATAGGCTAAGTAGCTTCTTTTACAAAAATATTTCCATGGCAACAGTTGCAAGTCTTATTGTTTATGCTCATTGCTATACCAACAACTAACATCTTTAACTGTTTTTAACTAATGAAGCCACAATTAACTAACATTATTTGCATCATTTATATTATTGACATATTTTACATTAATAAATTATTATTAACTTATTTACAGCTAACAGCAAATTGTGTTATTACTTTTTATTTATCCATGGATCTGCTTCCTACTTGTGGGGGTTTCAGTTATTTTCAGTATAAATGTGTGTTTTGTGTAAGTTTTTCAATCCAATTTGGCAATTTGGTTGGGTGTTGTCAAACCAGTGTTGCACTTGGTGACACTAAACATAGCACACACTCTGATGTTATCGTCCAGCGGCAGGAGTGCTTTTTTCATCGCTTCTTATAAATGGAGGAATAGGCTTCAACAAGGGACATGAAAAACAACTTTTCTTTAGAGCAACCTTGAGTACTTTAATAATACATTAATGAGGAGACTCGTGGGAGGTTTACAAAAAAAGCAGGTTCTAAACTGGTCTGCAAACTCATTCCTATCAGAAAGTAAGTTGAGTTATTTTTATAACGACTAACAAGCTTTCAGTAACAATTTACCAACGTGCAATGCAGCAACATATTCAGTCTATTTCCAAATTAACAACTCAATGTCATGTCTTACAGCTGCAACATGTGTCCTGTATGTTTTGCAAGTAAAGTCTGGTCACATAGGTTGTTAAATGTATTTCTGGACATTAACCTTTGCTATCTATACAGCTGTGTTTTTATAGTTTATTCTGGCTTAGAAAGTAAACATTTCTCTATCTGACAACACCAGGGGTAGACTCCTGATTATTTAGTAAAGAGCAGATTCTCACAGATCCGCCCTCCTGCAGCTCGCAGTTTAAGTTTTATTTTCTTAACCCCCTAAAACCAAAGTATTTATCACATTAATGTAAAATTGTATACCTATACCAGTAATCAAGAAAACTAAGATGCTTTTTCTTTTTCTTTTTAGTGGGTATAAAGCCAGTTAAAACTTCAACAAGACGTTTTGTGATTGCAAATATGAGCCAACTGATTTAAACTGAGGGCATGAATAGCAAAAGACTCTCAATTCAAAGTTTTAAAGCAGAGCTTTTGTTAAAGCCTGCTTTATTGGCATGAAATAGTAGCAAGGAATGCTAAAATGAATATTTTTAACATACTGTAAAATAGCAGAAGGTCAATATTACAAACAAAATCTGTGACTCACTTATACAGCTGCTATTATGTTTGTTTTAACTCAGCTGTTTTTGAATTTTTATTTCTGAGAGTTATTTAACTTTATTTAAAAGGATCAAAGTCAAGACAATGGGGCCCTCATCTTCCGTCATTCTTTCAGATCTTAATCTTGCCTTACCAAAAATATTGCAGATAAACAGATCAGGGTTTGGTGTTGGGAAATAAAGTTTCTGCCAACCAAGAAACAGCTTTGTGTTTTTAAAATTATTTGAAGCAGCTCATTGCCAAGAAGTAACTGTTTCTTATCTAAATGTTTATTTTATGCTAGATATAAATGTGACGAGTTGATAGGATGTAGCAAACAGACGGATAGAAAAAAGATGTTTATATCCACAAAAGAAATCAACCACAAGAAGGAAGTCAGTGTGGCAGAAAGATCAACTATCCTGTAGCCAAAGAGAAAAAAAAACAAACTCAGATGTACAACAAAGTCCGAAGGCAGACAATGGCAAAGACAAACAAACAAGCAAAATTAAAAACAAAACATTAAGGGAAGGAAAGCATTAAATGGTGAAAGTAAAGAGAGCGTGAGTCAAAGTCACAGAAAAATAGAAAAAAAAATATTATTTATACTGATCTGGCTGACTTAGACACATTTTAATTATATAATATCAATTATATCTGAACCGTTTTCTTAGCTTGTTAAGACCATTGACATGACATGTACTCATGAGACATCTAATTGGCATTGTTCCAATTTGAAAAAGAAGAAATTAACAGTTACTAGACTTTTAGCCAGGAGATTCCTGTTGGCACTAATGTCTTCCCGTACTCTTGTGTCTTGCAGCAGATCTGACAAATCTTCTCAAAAGCACACTGCTTCTCACTGTGTTGTGCAGAAGTCGTGAAGAATTTGTGCAGCATTCTTCCCTGTAAAGTCAGCTCCCAGCGGCAATGGTTACTTTAGTGTTGAGTCAGCCTTCTTGATGATTTTGCTCAGTTTCTTTAAGTCTCTGGCTTCTATGCTGCTGCTCTAACAGCAAAAGTATAAAGCACTTTACAGAACAGACTTCTAGAAGATATGAAACATCTTGGTGCAAACACTGAAAGACCTCAGCTTCCTCAATAAGTTGAGTCTCCTCCATCCTTTCTTGGCTTCTGTGGATGGATGGATGTGTGCTTAGTGTTGTTTTTGCTAACTATTTCTTTACATTTAAACATCAACGTTTTTGTTTAAGGTAGAGAAACCAAGTTTTAAAGATAGGGTACCTAAAGTACAATGAAAAGATGATGTCAAATAGACCCTTTAAAAAATTAACCTTGTTTTACAGAAGTACACTAGAGATGAACGCTCTTTTTTCTAAATTATACAGCAGAAAAGACAACTTTTTTGTAGAAACCATTTGACTCAACTGAACTTTTGCATTTGCACTTTGCACATGAGCACATGTTCAAATTAGGGCAACAAAAAAGTCCTTCAGGCTTAGAAAAGGATCATGTTTTGGCATAAAATGCAGCGTTTCAAACCTGTTGTATGAGATTTACTGACTTTGGATTTTTAGGAACGTTTTATTCACAGGGCCACTATAAAATACTTGATACTAAAATATATCTAGGGGCTGCAAAAACAACTTTCAAAAATTACCTGTTGTGATATTTTTTTATGGGCAAGACGGCCTCAGATTGTCGATAAAGCTTTAATATTGTTAACCTACATTACTTCCTAAATACACACTGCATTTCATGCACTTTCTCCTATACAAAGCTGGTTTTCACCCTTTAAAGTTCACACTTAGAATAAAACAAGAGGACAAGGTTTCATTGCATTTTTCCTTTTTTTTTTTTTTTAATTTAAAATAAATTTTTTAGCAAACGTTTGGTCTGAAAGTTAATAATAATGTAACAACAGAAAAATTGTCAAAATTGAAACATTTGCTTTCAGTATTACATACCAAAAGCAATTAGTAGAGATTAAGATACTGCCTGACCATTTTTTTTTTAGCATCTGCATGTTGAGGAGAATATTTCTTTTATGCCCTATCTTCAAAGAAAATCAGATGATCAATGACCACCGAGGCACACGGCCTGGAGGTAGATAATTGCAGCCAAGCAACAGGACTAATAATGTATCTTTTAGCCATCAATAGTCCAGTGGCGTTTTAATCAACTTTATTTGGCATTCAGATTCTCATCCTCAAGGAGCAATTCAAAAATGTTGTGGTACATAATATTTCAAATTTAGTTCAAGATTTGTATTTGATGTTGTGTGATGCATTTATGAAGTCATGGATTTCACAGTACACGTTTAGATGTCAGTGTACCAGGTAAGGTTGTCCGAACATTTTTTTTTATTGTGAATGGCTGTGGAAAGGGTCAGGCTGATCCAAAGCCCAGTTAATTGAAATCCAGAGTGTTCCCTTGGAAACCATCTGATGGTGGAAAAATTAAGTGAAAGTAGAAGGAAATATGATTCAGAGAAAGAAGAAAAAACAAGATGCAATCAAATCAACCACAAAAATAAAACTTGAAACAACAGATCAGGATTTCAGAAACAAAGAAGATTTAATGAAGTCAGCGAGACTTTTGAAGCTTGAAATAGTTTTTTCTTGAATTTAAGTAATTGATTAATGCTTTTATTGCTTTGTTCGCTCAGTGCTTTCTTCCTTACCTGACTCATTTTCACTCTTCAGATCCAAATTCAAGACTCATCTTTTCAAAATCTGTTTTTCTCCCTATGATCCTAAATTAGTCTCTTGTGTGATGTTTTTCCTTTTGAATGATTTCTCATGTTTATTTAACTTTTACATTACACTGTATTTTACTTAATTTTCATTATCTTTTATTGTTAGATGATCCTGATTGTCATGAAAGGCCCCCAATTATTATTATTATTAGTATTATTATTATTATTATTATTATTATTATTATTATTATTATTATTATTATTATTATTA
>JBAMHW010000025.1:16692142-16708645 GCA_037177495.1 Rhadinocentrus ornatus
GAAACACTGCTGGGATAGGCTCCAGCTCACCCCGCGACCCCTAATGGGAACAAGCGGTACAGAAAATGACATGACACATCTGGTCAAAAATAGTTCAGAAAACTGATTAGTTTAACATAAGATCATTTCAGTTCCTTCAGTTTGTAAGATTCTTTGTGATTTGTTTACTTTCAACAGTATTGGTTAATTTTATGTGTCCCTTTGGTATTTTACAAATCATTTCCAGCACATATTGGTACGTTATGTTCACTTACTTTATAGATCCGGCTTGTCAATCTTATTAGATCATTTTGTACAAAAACAATTATTGTATTTTCGTGGTATCATTATTCAAAATTAAAAAGTGTAACTTGATCAAAAGTGACTATGTTGCCGTATTTATCCAAAAAACTCATTTATTTTTATTTTTATTGATTCTTATTACCAACTGTTTGTCTTGAAAGAAAATATGCAAAGAATAAAAAATATTACACCTTACATAGGCTGGAAACACATGAACTCGAGAATATTTACATCTTGTTTAAAGCATTTATGCAGTGTGTCTATCTCCCACTCAGGAGAGAGCGTGCCACCCCACGCTCTAGGATGAGCTGATGCGCACACAGCTGCTCAACAAAAGCCTGCTGCTTCACTTGCTGGACTTACGTGATCATGGGCAGAGTTTTCGTGTAATGGTAAAGCGATGGATTTTCCTGCTCCGGGTTGCAATTTGAGCGCTTTGTTATTAAACTGCAGCTGGAAATAACATCTCAAGACGTCGCTCGCGGTAATCCAAAAAATTCAGGCTTTAAATTTGTTTTCAACAACAGAGAGATTTAATCCAGACTGCGGATTGCAAACTTAATGGATATAACATCCTGTTCATACGATGCTTTCTTTGGATTGATTTAATTTACCTTCTGTTGTTAAGGTACGTGAAAATATCGGTTTGAAATGTCCGACTTCCACAACCGAAGCCAAATCAGCGCACGTCGCAGTGACTACGTGTGGCAGTATGAATATTATGATGACGAAGAACCTGTGTCTTTTGAGGGACTCAAAGCACACAGATGTAAGCTGATTTATATATTGAGAACCTGTGTCATTGATTCTTCTTCACAGAGCCAATTGTATACGTGTGCGTGTGTGTGTTTGCGCGTGCCTTTTAGTGGACTTTTAATAGGATTAATTTGCCCTGCATTATCTTTATTGCTTTAGCTGGAAGGTGACATGTTCTACCTGCTTCAGAGTGACACTATCTAAAGGGAACATTTTACGCATCACCTGAGTAGTTTTTTTATCCTCAGGCAATTATGAATCCGCATAATGAGACAAAATTGCCATAGAGTGCTAAACAACCTAGTTACTGTAATCAAATTTTAAGGAAAAATTGTGTACTATAACTTTGGATATATGGATTTTGCCCTCAGAGCAAGGGTCCCTGGAAGAAATTAAACTCCCGGATAGAATGGGTATAAATGAAGAGATGAGATTAAATAAATAAAGCACTATATAACACTTCCCTTTCTGACCTTTCAGACTCCATTGTCATTGGCTTCTGGGTTGGACTAGCAGTATTTGTCATTTTCATGTTCTTTGTTCTCACGCTGCTCACAAAGACTGGAGCACCACATCAGGAGTGAGTATAGGTCTTCTCTTTCCTTTAACTTTTAAATCTGGTCTCAGAACCATGGAGACCTCACTTAATCTCATCAGTGGGTGATGTCATGATATGTCAGATGATGGTTAAAGGGTACTTATGTGTATACAGATTAAAGCATAAGACTTTGTACTGTGGGCCAACCATGACAGAAATTCTTAGATAAAATTTATTTTAAGAGCTGTTGGTACATTTCATCTCAAGTAAATGCCAATGATTAAGATTGTAAAGTCTGTCTGACAGTAGAGCCCTGAGGCTAAGGCAAGATATAAGTGGGAGATTATTTGTTAGCTATAAATAAATATCTACCCTTCATTTCTCAAAAGACTGCTAGATTACATTTGATGATCATTTTCAGATAGCCTGGAGACAAAAAAGAGAAAGTCATGCTAAGAATTGATGACATCAGAAGTCTTCATATCTTTTTCTGCTCTCACTCTGGTTCTTTATTTGATTCTTAACAGAAACCCAGACTCAGCTGAGAAGCGTCATCGACCAGGGAGCTGTCTGGTAGACATCAACGGCCATCAGGATGAGAATGATAAAGCCTTCTCTCGCCCGCTGTTAGCAGGGTCCCGCTCATATTTCAATTTCTACATCAACCAGGAGGATCAAGATCAAGGGAAGCAAAGAGAAGGAAACAACAGGAGTTCTACCAAAGACAAAAGAGGCAGATGTATCAGTACCTCTGGGATGGACGAGATGGAGGAGGACATTGAGGAATTTGGGGGTCACCAACCCCTTAACGGACTAATAGAGGAGAGTAAAATGGACAGAGAATGTGCTTTTCTGTCTCACTTCAACATTCCTAACTTTGTGAATTTGGATCACAGTTCCACACTTGGAGAGGATGATTTGCTGTATGAGCCGTCTGTTGTACTGGAGCGTCAGTCTCAAGCTCGCCATGTTCACTCTGACCCCCACTGAGGCTGCTTCTACAGAAAAGCATTGCTATAGTGGTAGTGTAATGTCATTTGCTTTCCATTCAGGTGTCATTAATGAAGGGACAGATGGAAATACATGCCCCTTCGACACATGTGAGTTTTTCCTGTAAAGCATTTGAATTTATTTGTAATATATGTCATAAAAAAGCATTCAGATTTACATGCAAGAGGACACACAAATGGTAGTCCACACCTCCATTTAAGACATAAATTCATAGTTATAAGGTAGCATTTTCCTTCTGAAGATGAGATTGCTTTAGAAAACTGCTATTTTGAGTACTGAAGCTTGAATTTCAGTAGTGCTGCATCCGGATATAATGTAAAAGCAGTGTGGTTACGGGGGAGAGAAGCTTTGTAGAAATCATTCAGCTGTTTTTGCTTTCAACTTGTGCCAAGCAGTTCTGGACTTTGGGCACTATCCATCACAAATGTAAACTGGTAGGCCAACAACATGAAAAGCATCGAACACAATGATTGTCATCCTCAAATAAAATGCTCTCTGTTAAAAAAAGTAGAGCGTGCACTGTTAATTTTGTACGAGAAAATGAAAATCATCACAGTTCTTTTGCAGAGTTTGTTAAATTTTTTCAGTCTTTTTACTTAAAAAAATGATACATGGTGAATAAAGATTACATTTTTTTCAATGTGAGCCTCACATTTAAGTGGTGCAGCCAAACAATTGACAAACAAAATAAACTCACATTTAAATTTGCAACAGTCTTCACAATATTTCAAATATATACCAGAAAAGAAGAACTTAAAGCAGCATTGCTTACTGCACATTGCATTGGATTAAAATGCAGCATGCTTTAGTCTTCATGGAAGACAGAAGAGATTCAATTAAAGAGCATTAGATTCTGGAAGAGAACGTAAAACATTATAAATGAAGGAAAAAAGGTGAGGATGACAACCCATCTTGAAAAGCTACAACAGACATCCTCAAACATAGGTAAGGTGAGTGTTTTGCACTAGCTTTCACAGTCACCAACCTAGATGTTAATGAAAATGTTTGGGTCATCCCAAGAATATCACAGAACCAGAAACACTATGCATTTAAAAAAAGGTTCAAAAGTTCCTAAACCAGCACTGAAAATAGTGTTAGTAAAAAACTTATCTGATGAAAGTTTTTACTATTCATGTAAATTATTTTCTAACACAAGCTGCTAGAGCCACACACAGCAGACAGACAAATTTACATGAAACTGATGAACACAGTAGAGTCTTTTGCAGCTTAAGAGCCAGATGCTTCCCCCGGGAATCAATGGAGCTGAAACTGAACTATAAAGGCTTTTGATGTTGCATACGAGTCCAGATGAAGACAAGGAGAGGAATAAGATTGTTGTCTTACACACCAGAAACCTAAAGATAAACACTGAATGCAGGTTTAAATCAAGCTTGACATTTACTAATATATTCTTTATGGTAAAACCTTCAGTTTGGAGAAATTTGATAGAAGAGCTCAACCATTTAGACGGAGCATCATTTCTTTATTCATAAATAAAATCATATTGCCCCAGTCAGAACAAAGTCAAATTTGTTCTGAACAACACCAGTTGATGATTATACACAGGAACATTGTTAGGTATCATTATTACTTATCAGGAAATTCAGAACATGAGCTACACACCACACAGAAGGATGTGCAGGGAATGCCAGAGTGCCTATCAATTTCAGTGCAACACTGACTCAACCAAATCAATCTTTCATATTTTGACAAACAGGTTCATTAAATTCTATTTGAGACGTTGCAGGCAACATAAATATAAAAATGATAATAGAAAGCAGATGTTTCTCATGCTTTCTAAAAGGCAGGCAGCAAATGTTATTTGTTTCCCAAAACCATTTGCAAGAACAACTTATGCACTTCAAGGATCTTTTGTCTAAGCTCACCACAGGGAGCATGTTTTTTTTTGTTGTTGTTGTTGTTTTTGTGGATTATCACATTTTTACAAAAATGCTATTAAATATTTTCTAAACAGTGGGTTACCGTAGAAGCTTTTCTGGAGAAAACAGCAGGAGATCAGTCAGAAAACCTTCATTATATTTAAAAAGCTACTATAAGTCACATTTTCTTTCTTTCTCTATAGTGCAGAACATCATGTGCAACACAAATACACCTGCATTGATTCTTTCGTCACTGGCTAGAAAAGCTGATACAGCCATTCACTATCCTTGAACTGTCACTTTATCAGAAGGAGTAATAGTCAGAGGTATTTTTCAGGTGAACATTGATGAACTAAAAACAACAAGTGTTTCTAGCTCACTTAGGGTGCTGTTATCTCTGACACAGGGGCAGCAAAGTTCAGACAATAACAAGTAGTTTACACAGCAAACAGATCAACATGTGATAAATACGCTTTCTAACTATGCCATCCACAAACAAGCTGAAAGACATGTGCAACTTGAGAAGAGATCTGCAACACTGTATAAATCACTGACTATTTTCTCCAGAAGAAGCATTCTCTACTTTTGAATTGCAGAAGTTTGAGCTAAAATAATCTACATGTCCAGCATATATGGCAATGGTTGCTGTGGTGATGCAGAACTTAATTGTTTGGAAGTTAAAAAAAAAATGGAGCAGCAATTAACCACATTCCTTTTTTTACCTTGTGCATGAGTGAGAAGATATGCAGTCATAATGTGCCCACTGGGCAATTCCAAGGACAAGAGGGTTGACAGGTTCTTGGTATGGAGAACTCTTTAGAGAAAACTACTTCTTCATTTGTGTATTACATGTTCTTTATATGTAACCATGCTTTTATTCCCAAATGCCTCATATAGCCAAGTCTTCATAACTCCTGGCACTAAAAAAAACTATTTGACCCACAAAGCTGGGTTTGTCTCTCTCTGAGGAGGCTGACATCCAAAAAATGCAGTGAGTATGAACAATCAGTGGGTAGCGCAGTGGAGTTATACCACCTCCATGCTCAAGTCTCCAAAAGTCCAGAGATTTCCGCCCACAGCATTGTGGCTGCCAGTTGGTGGATTACAGTAATGACTCAATAAATAAGCAGTGGCTGGGAGGGACATGCAAGGCTGAAGAAGGGCAAATATTTGGCTTTTGTTTAAAAAAAAACTTTTCAATGATTTGGTTGGTGTTAAAAACAAGAAAATAGGGTAGGCAACATATTTATGCAACAGTCATGATATGACCAAGAACAATGTTTTATATTAACTATAAAAAAATGCCACCCCTACTTTTGTTCTTATAGATATATTATATACATACATAAAAACACAATGGAGATGAAAGGCTCCTAAATAACACTGTGTCTTTACATCTGACTCATCTAAGTAAGTTTTGATTCTGCATTAGCTTTTCATTGTTTATTTAAATGTCATTTAAGTGACTCAGATGCATCTAACTAATCTTTCTCAAGATGGAGAAATTGTCTGCAACTTAACTATTGTACTGTATGTTGCCTGTATGCTTAACAACCAAACTGCCTTACTTATAGTACAAGAACAGCAACTCAAATACACTCTAGCTGGAGCTGGCAATGAGTCCCTGTACACATCTATGTCACAAGTGCATCTTGCATAACATCTTGCACGAGTTGCTAGTTTTAATGTGTTTAAGCCTTATTTAAGTTAGTAATGGTCACAGTAAACACATCAGAACTTTTTGCTGTACTCATAACCCACCATATAAAGTTAATTTGGGGAAACTAACTCTACAACTGCAATTAAATCTGAAAAGTCCACAAAAGAAAAAAATATCAAGATGTCTGTGAGATGCTAAGGAACTGCTCAAAACCTTCCCACAGTTGCAGCACATCAGAAAAAGCTACTTTGTAATGGAAGGTCTGTCTCATAACCCTGAACATTTGAATATCCTCTCTTTAGTAAACAGCATGAAAGCAGCTGTTAACACATGCCCCCAGAGGCAAAACAACAAAAGGAGGCCACTTGTAGAGAGCAGCTGTCAGGTATGTGTGGCTGCAACTGGAAAGGAGAGAGTAAAGGCTGGAAAACAATTTTGACACACACAACTTGATTGCCTCTTGGATGATGCAGTTCCCGAATATCTTCTTTTTACACCACTAATCATGACTGGACATTCTGTTCAATACAATAAAAATAGGTGTCGTTTGTTTGATTAGCTCAAATCCAGTAAAGCTGGACTTCCATTAATTGTGTACAAATTTAGATAAATGACCTGATTTTCATGATTTCTCTTCAAGCTGAGAAGACCAATTTTAGTAACTTGTATTTGCAATGCTTAAATGTGGAAATCCCTATGTGCAAACAGACATCATGTAGGACAAAAATGTGCTTTTAATTATTAGCTTTATTGATTCTGCATTTGTTTTGTTGTAAAGGGGTAGATTTGTTAAAGGAATGTGTAAATTTTTCATAGGATGGAGAAGGAGACAGGTTTCAGCTGCTGGTAGCTCATTAATAAGATATAAGAGATGGAAAACAGAGATGGGGTGTAATCATGACAGGGAGTGTGCTGCTGTTTATAAATAAAAGAAGCTCAAGTGCCAACAGCCTTTAAGTTAGTAGTCAGACAAAATTCTTGCATAAGGGTTGCAATAAATAAAGAATTTAGACAGAATCTGATTTTTTATTTATTTTTTCTCTCTTGGATTTCTTCTAAAGATTAATGACTCAGGCTGTGTCTTAAGCTGTTTCTTATGAGCAAAAAGCGACCATAGTGTGCGACTCACCTGGTTGCACAACAAACCCATAGCTGACTGCTGTGTCAAGCTCAAAGCCTCGGGGTGTGTTACCTGGCCCAGGCAGATTCCTCTGCTGTCTCTTCCCACTTACTTACTTGGGGAGGGGGGTAACGCAACATTTACAACAGTATCAATTCGACGCAACTCAAAAGTTAGCCGTGAAATTCTTTTATTTCAGACCACACTAAATATTAATAAGGCAGTGCGGTGCAGGTTCTGAGTGAGGGCCAGGTTACCTCTGCAAAGCAGCGGCTCTCCGAAAGGTCTCATTCGCATGACAGCTTTTACAGCGGGCTACATTTGATCGGTTTATTCCCTAGAAAGCCAAGAGAGACTGTAATCATGGTAAGATCTCGCTGTCTGTCTCAGTTGAAGTGCTTGTGAAGAAATGAGGTCGGAGCCTTGTGGGTTGTTCGGTTGATAGAGATTTTGGCATGAATAACAGCTTCAGGGCGACCCTTTAACTTTTATTTCCATAAAAGTTAAAGGACAGACCGTGCAGAAACTATGAGGGCTGTCAAAACCGTTTTAATGCTTATTTTATAGATAGGGTAACACTTGAAACTGCTAAATTTTTAAGTTAAACGTGTGTTTTTAGAAAATAACTCATGACACGACGAGTATTGTATGTAAAAGTCAACAAATACTTTTCAAATAGGTAAAGACCACTCCCATATCAACGGGTGGGTTGAAGGTGCAGGGTTTTACACAGAGAAGAGAGTCCTTCTAAAACCATGTCATGGCAAAATCTGTCTTTTGTTCCTTTATTTAAATACAAAATTAAATAATATTTTAAATGATCAAGTCAGTGGACAATAAATGGTTAATTTGCTCCCCTAAACCGCATGGAAAGTCTGAGTTGAGCGGCTCGCCAAAAGAAAGCAGGGCACGCAGATTTGGAAAACCGAAGAAACTGAATTTAACATGCTTCGAAAGCCACACAAGCAGTGCGTCATTTCCACTGGAAACTTTAGTTTGGACACGGCTTCCTGATGCCTTCACTTGTTAGAATAAATGTCGGAATTCTGAAAAAGCCACGTATGGCAATGCGTTTCAGTTTTTTCCACGAGTGGTTTCATTTCAAATAGACATGTTTTTAAGAAATCAGCCTGTGTCTCAGATAATAAATGCATTTTGGACCAGTTTTATTCTAAACTGCCTGGTTTTGTTAATAAAATTACGAGTTCAAATCAAACTCTGCAACTTAACAGGTCTATGGAAAAAAGTACAAAAGTAAACATGTACTCATTTATCTTAAGTGGAAGCACGTCTCATAGTTGACATTGGAGCGAGACAGTTTCTTGTGCGTAGGTGTACTGTGTCAACATGTGTATCCTATTCTTGACACTCTTTAACACACTGGATGCTAATCTTTATTGTTGCATAATGCTGTTTCATCGTTCGTTTTGTTGAATTCATTAAACAGAAATGAGTTCGGCTAACTTTTTTAGTGGATTACGTCAAACCCACTTGTTCTCCATTCTGCTGCTATTGTTCAGCAAAGCTTTTTGACTGCGTTGCAAGGTTTCTGAAGCAGAAAAATAACCTGCAGAGACCCAAATGCAAATTATATTAACAGATACATTCAAACTGTTGATGGCTCCTTCAGTTTCATGTTCAATATTGGATACCACATTACCTTTTGACATCTCTGTAATGGCTTCACATCAGTACAACTAAACATCTAAATTGTAGAGATTAAAATAAAATGATTAGGCACATTCCTAAGCATCTGTGAGTGTTATTTTATTAATGCATGCCTAAAAAGATTATATTGCTCAGAGCTGGTAAAGAGTCTAGAGTTGCCAGACAGTTTGTTGTCTGTTTATTGTCTGAGGGCCATTTCTTTTACACAGCATATTCAAGGCTATATTAATTCAAGTTAACTCAAATTAAAGCATATATTTGGCACTTATTTAATTTCACACTGCATTTGCCAAAGTTCTGAGTTCGAACAAAATGATGAGATCAGTTTTACTTTTGTTTTTTTGTTTTATTTTTCCTGAATGGAGATGGTTTGTTGGTTGGTGATTAAGTTTATGTCATACAGGCCTCACATGAGCAAACGTGGGGGGAAAAAAGGGTTTGTTTCATGCTCTTGGAGATGTTTTCCCTCTTATTTATATTATTATTTTTCTTTGTATATCTCTGGAGAGCTGGTTGTCAAATAAAGTCCACAGCATGCCAAAGAGAGTTGTAGCATAGAGGTAACTTCACCTGATCTCACTGAAATGTATCAGTGACAGTCAAGCCTCTTCTTATTTTAGGTACCTGCATCACATTGTGATACATTTGCAGAATACCTGTACGGTGGCTGGCTTAGATTAACTATTTTTAAAAATTAAACATTTCTTCTCATGCTACACTTTTGAGCAATTAAGCAGAAAGGCCCCATAATTTTAGCTCCTGCCTTAATGGGATAGAAGCTAAAAATATTGCAGACAGAAGGTGGCATGAGAAGCTCTCTCTCTCTCTCTCTCTCACACACACACACACACACACACACATACACATACACACAGTCTTGATTGCTGGAATGGCTGACATTATTGTAATGTTCCACAATAAAACAGAATACAGTACTGGTAATAAGAAAAACAGCTCATGTAGTCCTTTAAAATTTACTCTTAAGTTACAAGCTAACCTAATTTATTTAAAGCAAACAGGCAAAAATGACTGATGATTGAAGCAAAATTGAGTTTCTAAAACATAGCTTTCACAAGTTGGCCACCAGCCACACTAACAAAATAACACAAAAAAGAAACTGCTGCTGGGTGGCTTCGTGGGAAAATCACTGGTTGACTCAACGGCCTCATTAGTGTCACGGACGTGTAAAGTTTACGAGCTAGTGTTTGAAGGCATCATTTTAAGCACTGGGCTGCGCGCGCTTTGGAAGGGCTGCACTTCAGTTGCACGCATACTTCGATCCTACAGTTTGGGGATGCTTAACTGGAGACAAGAACTCAACATGTCCATCAGATAGACATGCATTTTAGAGAAGATCTTATTCAGGACTCATTTACAGCGGTTTACACTTAAGAGGTGAGAAAAAAGTTTTCTTCAAGTAAATAAGGGTGAATTGATATTGGATTGACAATAAAGACAGCTCTAATTTAGAAAGTTTTTGTATGATCTGTCACTGCTGGGGCAGATTGTCTTTATATGATGTTTTTGTATGATGTTTTTTTTTTCTTCTCTTTCACACTGTTATAGTTTATTTTGGTGAAATGATTTTGTGTTTGTTTTATGCTCTTTAGGAGTTTTTGTTCTAAACCAAAATCATGTTCACAACCTACATAAAGAGTCTGAATGATATGGTATTTTCTACGGTAAGCGTACAGGTTATAAGCACCACTGCATGTCTTATATGCTAAGAGATGCATGGCTGCGTCAAAAATGTCTGAATATTATGACATATTTTCTTAGAATCCTAAGCCTGCAAACGCTTTGTTTGTTCATAAACGTCATATTTGTACTATCACCTGTGATTACTTTTATTTACATTTTATCCAAAGTTTGCGCATACTCAGATGAAATATGCATGTTTATGAACAGTAGCTGCATGCACAAGTAAACATTTATGTAAGTCATTTTTCTGGTTTGCTTTAGTCTGAGAACCCCGAAGAGCAGCCGAGCACTGGAGTCTTGGGTCGTATCGGCAGTTGGTTCTCCCCATGGAAGGGAAAAGCTCAAAAGTCTGTCAGTGAAAATGCCTCCTCAAGTAGTGACTGTAGTGAGAAGATCGAAGGGGAAGAGGAAAGTGAGTGTTCTGTGAGAACCAAGGCAGGGGAACAAAAGTGGCAAGAGGAGAATCCCAGTTTACAGGGTCTCTTCAGAGACATTCTCCCTTGTGAGGAGGAGGAAGACGCCACGCAGTCTCCCCACAGAGACAGCTCTGTTGCGAGCAGCACTGACACAGAAGAAGGAGGTCCAAAAGAGGAGGAGCTTATTGAGTGCAGGAAGCAAAGAACAGGGCAGGACAAGGAGTGGGAGGAGAGCAGCAACGGTTCTTCAGCTACTGGGAATCTTGAGAAAAATGCCAGTCATCTGACAAATCCCTCTCCCTCCTTTAAACCGGGCGTGACATGGGACTCTGACCAGGCCCACACCCAGCCTCACGCGCAGAAACAAGCACATGTCCAAACAGGTATAAAGCTCCATGTGTACCTGGAGGAGACCAGTGTGATTCAGTGTGAGGAAGGCCCTTGTGTTGGACAGGAAGTAGTCTGCACTACAGTCAAAAAAAGCCTACAAGTCCTTCCAAAGGCAAAGTGCCCATCAAGTTTTGATTCACCAAATAGCTCAAGCGTAACAAGTGCAAAAAATGTGAGGCCTGCAGTTGGGGCACAGAGTTATTACAGTGCTGTAGTGGGAGTGTCACTGAAACCGCACAAAGACTCAAATTTAGAGCCTGAACCTGATAAAGACCAAACAGAAGCTAAAAGCATGGGGCGTAAAAACACAACCAGAAGGAAAGTCAGAAGAAGCTCACAGGGAGATGGAGGGAACAGTCCTCGGGAAAAAAAGCCTGCAAATGCTCATCCTGCTGAGGGATTCCCTCTACCACGTAACTCAAAGGCCAGTCCCCAGGGCAAAAGTCCAGACACCTGCATGACAGAGGCATCTACAGACTCCTCCCTCAAGCATTACCCTACCTTTCAGGCCTTACCTGAAGGAGGGGAAAGTAAGATTACCTGCCCTGATACGGTCAAGCAGTTGGATAACCGCCAGAATTTGGTGTCAGTCACTCCCGCCACTCAGACATATGAGGTGGATGGAAGTGCAGACATGGAGGATTATGACAGCAATTACAAAGTTGAGAGGAAAACAGAGACACCAGAGTCCAAACGCAGGAGTATTAAGTGTTCTCACAGTGAAATGAAGATTTACCCGAAGTGTGTGCCTTTGAATCCAAAGAAAAATGAGGCAGAAGACCAACATGATTTTAATGCAGCATTGAAGAATACCAGAGTTGAAGCAAAGGATGAGCCCAGAACAGAGATCGATGCAAGGTAAGTTGTAGTTAAAATAGGAAAATATTTATTAATAAAAAATCTATTTATTACATTTCCAATGCAGTACAGTGTCATAATAGTTGTATAGTCCACACAGAATGGGAGTTTGCCGGCTCCTTCAGGTCTAAGTATTTAACTAACATATTTAATGACATTTTATCAAACTGTTTCTTTTGTCTAACATGACGATGTCAAAACAGTTAACTAATGTGGGTGGAATTAACACAGGTGTATCAAGAGTAAAACAAAGCTGTGAGTCATAACACAAAGTTCAGCTCTGTGTTTTAGGGCAGGTCTTGTAAAGCACAGATTAGATTTAAAGTGAGTTATTCTTATCTTTGGGTGATTAACTAATTATCCAAGAAAATGTAAGATTAATCTGTGGCAAGTGCATTGGTTCAAGGTACTGTAGCAAATTATTATTTACCTTTTTCAAAAAACAACAACAAAACATTTCTCTCTTGTTGTACACAGACTTCATGGCTTAAAGAAGATTTTCGAGGATCCTAAGCCAGCTATTGGCGGGATTGCAGATAAAATCAGCCTGTTTGAGCGGCACCAGCTTGATGGGGGTCACTACAAGTCATTTCAAACCCCAAGGAGTGCTGATGTCTCTCCAAGCAGAACTGTGGCCGGCAAGTTTAAAGTAGAGGTTCTTTTGTCAGAGCAGAGGTCAAGATCAACTGAACGTTACAGCTCGACCAGGTCAAGCTCTGCGTCCCCTGCAAGAGAGAAGCTGATATCGATTAAGGAGAGAGCAAAGATATTTGCACAGGGTTCTAAGTCAAAAGCCAAAGCAGCACCGACTCAGATGCCACCTAAGACAGGAATGTCTCAGAAATCCACCTCGTCTGTGGCAGTTGCGTCATCAAAGTCACAAGAACTGGACAATCAGGGTAAACTGGATACTAAAGAGCAGATATGTACAAAAACAAATTCAGGGATAAAAACAGGACCAGATAGGCGAGATAACTCTGCTTCCGGGGTACAGATTTGCATACCGGAGGTACAACCAACAGACTCTGAAACAAAGGAAATGGTAGTATCAAAAACAGCAGACCAAGATACAGAATCAAAAGCTGTTGAGAGAGCTGAGGATCCAGATGATCCTGCAGATCTGACCAGCAATACAAAACTACATCCCAAAGGCCCGAACAGAACAGGCTCCCGCTCTAAAAAGAGGAGAAGTAAAGAACCAGCCAGTCCCACCAGCCCAAATATCCTAAAAAAAACAAAGGATGCTGCTGTAAAACAAAAGCAGGTGGATAATACAAAGGAGACTCCTATTGCTTCCAAACTACTTTCAGAGGAAGTCTTGTTAGTATCTCATAAACTTCCAGAGGATACATCAGGCAACCAACCATTGGATGACGCTAAACAGAAGGCGTCCAAAAAGGAATCAGAGGTATCAGTGAAACAGAGGGATTCTTCATTTGAAAAGAGTGAGATTAAAAAACAAGCTAACAGGCAGAAGGAATCGCCCGAACTGCCTGTCAACAAAGATGAACCTGATACTGCCGCTTGTAGCAGTGGAACAAAGAAGCCTATTGACAAGGAGCCCGTTATTTTACCCCAAAAGGAGGTCAAATCAGAGGAACACAGGCTTGCATTCACACCGGAAAGAAAAAATGCCCTGGAGGACAGCAGTGAAACTTCAGCTATCTCCCCAACAACAACCTCATCAGCTGATCAGCCTCGTGAAAGTTTTCTTCCAGCGAAGCAGGAGTCACCTGTTGGACAACCTAAATTACATACAGAATCACCAAAGCAGCTTAAAACAAAAAGTGAAGAAAAAGGAAGGATGCCTGCCAAAGACAAAACAGGACTAACACAACAATCCCAAAGCAAGGACACAGAGCTGGAATATCAAGCTGAGACTGAAGTTGTGAAGAAATTAGACAAGATAGGCAGTGGGGATACAAATCATAGTGAGGAGAAGAGCAAAGAAAATACACAGCAGCCACTTCATTTAGACAAAAGCACCACAAAAGACAAGGTTTCACTCAAAGGACAAGCCACCCTAGGAAAAGAAGAGGACATTAAAAAATTCAAGCAACCAGAAACCCAAAGTCAGTCATCAGAAAACACGAGGAAATCATCTGCACTCTCTGTTCAAACACAACATGCTGGTCAGATTGTGACTGCACAGGTAGAAAAAGCTGCTATTTGCTCCATCACCCAGACTGATGAGGCAGCCAGTAGAACAGAAAGGGATAAAAACTCTCAGATGGTAGAGACAGCTACGAATGTGCCTGATGAGCAGCAAATACAGCCTACAGAAAGCCCTGGAACACAAAGAGAGCTGGTGGTGATTGCAGCAGAGCCCCCACCTGATTCTCTGTCTGTGGAAAAAACAGAAATTTCACTCAATGACTCATGTACACATGGAGCTAATGATACTGAATTCTACAACTCAAAACATATTACCGAAGCAACCACAGCAGATGAGGGAGTGAGTGCAAAAGTCCCTAATGGCACTCCTGTACTTAGTGCACATCGTGGCACAACTCACAAGGTAAAGAAAGATTTATCTGCTGAGGAGCTCTCGCCTGTTTCTGACTGTAAATCTACCGTTGCAGGAGGCAGGCAGGATGATGGATTACAAAGTTCCACTGTCCAATCTGTGCACTCAGAGGGTAAAATCTCAGGAGACAAATTGAAAGCATCTTTTAGCCACACAAATGTCGAGGAATCCAAACATGCAGGGAGCAGCAGTGATATAGCCTCACTCACAGATCAAGGAAAAATGACTCAGAGTCCCTCTGATTGCATCACTTCCACCTCCACAGTTAATGAAAAAGAAAAAACAACTGAGAAAAGATTCACACCAGTAAGTGAACTTTCAACTGCAGCTAATGGGGATTTCTCTTCACGTTCACTCAGCAGATTTAAAAAGGAACTAGTTAAGGACAAATCGAGCCAAATTTTAAAAGCCCCAAATTTTCCAGACTCTAAGAAGTTGGTCCCACGTACAAATCAGCATCCATCCTTGAAGAGGCTCCAGTTACCACCAGAACTTAGCCAAGACGATTCATTAAAACAGCAAGATGCCCCCTCTAGCTGGCTGGATGTAGACTTTCCCAAACGCAAGATTAAACTCCAGGAGCATAAATTGACCTCGTCTGGAAGCGAGAGCAATCTTCTGGACACTTCTGGTGAGCTAGATGATAATGATTTCGTTGAGAGAATCAAGAAACTTTGTTCCCCATTTTCTCTCCCACCACGTAAGCACAACCACCTCCGTACACCTCAGCCCCCCTTTGCCATGCCAGCCATCAGAGAGGACCGCTTTGAGAAGACGTTTGACCCTGAGGAGTTTACATTTGGCTTGAGTAAGAAGACACAGTCCACCTTGAACACAATTCCAAGCTTTTTAGCCAAGCTGCAGAGCACAGAGACTAAATCTGGCCAGCTACCTGCCAGAGCCAGTTTTGCTGAAAGGAGCATGCTGTTTAGTAGCCTGGACAATCACTCTCGCCTCAGGGACAAGGAAGAGGAGGATGTGAAGGAAGAGAAAGATGATCAGATCAAAGTGAGGTCTCGCTTGGAGAGGAGTTGTGTCCTCAGCAGTCTCACCTCCTCCAACTTAAGCGGAAAGAGGAAAGGAATTCAAACACAGGCAGAAGGAACCAACTCAGGGGATTTGTCACCTGGCGACGCCCCCCAGCTCAGCCCATTACCTCTACCCCAGCCAGCCACTCCAAACCCCACAGCTAAAACTGGAATCAAAGACATTCTGGCCAAGCAGAGCAGAGAGGAAGTCCAGACTGCAGAGGCTGTGGTCAGTGACTCAGGCCCTCCACTTCCTTCTTTTAACGACATCAAGTTGCCTGACTATTTAGAGAAGTACCTCCCACTAGATCAAGCAACACCAGTGCAGAGCACACAAAGACAGGATCAAGTCAAACCAGAGGTTAGTGTTACTTTATGTAACTAAAAAAAATCTGAATCATTAGGTAGGCGAACTAAACACAAAAAGATCAATGTAAATATAACATGTAAATAGTAACAAAGACCACCACAATACATTTTATAAACAGACAAACTAATAATTTGTTTAATTGTTTTTAATTCGTCCCTCAGTTTATTGGGAGCATGACCACTCTAGTTTCTGGAGGTAAGACAAACATGGTCGCAAAACCAAGTCCAGTGCTTCCTGAGACTCTGCCTCCATGTCTTCCCGGTATTCCTTCAAGCAAACACCCTACACTCCCTGAGTT
>JBAMHW010000025.1:16708745-16738803 GCA_037177495.1 Rhadinocentrus ornatus
AGTCCAGTGCTTCCTGAGACTCTGCCTCCATGTCTTCCCGGTATTCCTTCAAGCAAACACCCTACACTCCCTGAGTTCAAACAGACTTTGACTCAGCCACAAGGAATAGTAAGAGATAATTTAAGTGTGCTTTATGCTTCACATACTTCTTTTTCCACAGGATGCTTTATAGTTTAGTATTATAAATTATCTTTGTATTACCTAAAAGCACAAAAGTCATCTTAGACTTTTAGTGGAATACTTGCCAGCTTGCAGTCCTGCCTGGAAACAATGTTTTTCCTTAGTTTTCTTTAACGCTGTACCACAAAGGATTTTCTTGGAAATTATTTTGTCTAACTTAACTCTTTGTTCTTTGATTTTATTAAATAAATAAGCCATGCAGCAACTAATATTTATTTGGTGAATCTGTTTTGTGTCACTTACTATTTTTTAAAACATTTCTCCACCTAATTTATTTACCTTTTACTTTCTATTTCTTCTAGTGAAAGATGAATCAATGCAATACAGAAAAACTGTTGATTTATTAAGATACAGCTACTTGTACTAGACAACCTTCACAATTTCGTTTAGTTTTTTTTACAAGCATAACAGCTGGGTTGCAATGTCTGGGACATTTTGGCACATCTTATCAAATATTTAAATATATACAGGCACTGAATTTGGTTCCGATTACAGTGTAGTAAGGTCGCACCTGCTCAAAAATGATATTCAACTAAGGATTATTCTCATAGTTTATGAAAAATTATGTCAATATCTGCTAAGTTTAGAGGTCACGGGTTGCTCAGTTTGGCAGAAATATACTCATTTAATTATGGGTATGCAATTTTTAAGCAGAGGCCTAAAAAGATAGGCACAGGGCTCAAAGGGTTAAATTTGTGCTTGTTTGCACATTTATTTATGTCCTCTATATCTACTGGTTAGAAGCATCTGGAAATGTTTTACTTTCCTTTTGCTGCTGTTTGGAAAAGCTAAATCTAAATGTCTCCTCAGAAGGTTCAAGCAACATTTTCTTTAGCTGGTCTGTCTGTCAGAGTGGTGTTAAGGCTTACAAATCGGAGCTGTGTATTCCCAACAGGCAGTGTGTCCCTGCAGGTTTACTGAAAGATCAAACCTGGAGCTGCTGCAAAAACTAATACAGAACTACACGGTTAGCAAATTAAAGATATTTGCTGTGTTTGTCACAATCATAATTATGTCTTTGCATTCCAGGTAAAATCTGTCAAGGGATTTCACAAACGCCCTGGAAAGGTATGGTTGCCTCAACTTTGCCTGCACAGAATAGAAACAAGATGGAGAGAAGAATCTCAACAGAAATCTCTCTGTTCTGTTACAACATCTGCTTTTCATATGGTGTTCTTGGGGGTAAATAGAGCATAAAAAAAAAAAGCCTAGTCCAAAATGTTCAGCTGGGTAGAGTTACCATCATTAGTTTCAGTGCTGCTAACACAGTTCAAACTTGTGGATTCTTGGCTACTCCTAAACTCCATTGTAGCAGTAAAGTCATATATTCCCCCAGCACTCAGTAATTTCTAGATGCTTGCTTACGTATTAGTGATGCATTAATTCAGTTATCTTTCTGCTTCAGCTGTGCTGGTGATCCACTGTCTGGATATTAGAAATTTAGAAACAGATTTCGGGTTTTGATGAGGGCTTTAGGAATTAAACCAAAAACACTCATTACATTAACAGTGCACTCTGTTAGGTGTCATAATCTAGTCCCTGCACGGGCTTTTGGTGTGGATAAACAGCATTATCCTCCAATGTAGCATATGAATGCAAAGAATAGTGCAATTCTGTTAG
The DNA here is from genome assembly GCA_037177495.1 of Rhadinocentrus ornatus. NCBI lineage: Eukaryota > Metazoa > Chordata > Actinopteri > Atheriniformes > Melanotaeniidae > Rhadinocentrus > Rhadinocentrus ornatus. The sequence goes on from JBAMHW010000025.1 coordinate 16,710,546, forward strand.
GCTGCTCTTAAAACCTGGTGAATTATGGTTTCATACATAAAATTTATCTATTAATGCTTTTTGCCATTTTTCTTTTCTTTCCATGCACTGTTTTTTTCACTGCCTTTTGTGTCTCTATGCAGATGGTGCTGTTTGAAAAAGCTCCGTTCAGCGGTCAAGCATATGAGATTTACAGGGATGTAGCAGATGCTTCGTCGCTGCAGCTCTCACCTTTCATATCGGTAAAGGTTATTCGAGGATGGTAAGCATCAGCACACTGTACAGTCAAAACTTTCAGATGACACACAGAAAATTTGTTGTTGAGTGTAGTTCTAATTAATGTCAAGTGTCTTTGCGAGGCCACTGTTGGCTCTTAAGGCTTCTCAATGGTCTAATTTGGTGTAATATCTGAAGTGAGAGTTTCATACTTGCTAACCACTCTCATTTTCCATAAATCCTCTTAAGAAATGTTTTTATGTACATCTAGGGACCTATTTGACTAAATTAACAGTGGATTAAACCAAGATTTTCCCTATTATTTCTGCCTGAATTTGACTTGGTGTCATGAAACCAATTATACGTGCAGCTAGCCTGCTACAGACCAGACCAGCAGCTGGGCTTTATTATTCCTGTTACCTTGTTTGTTCTGTCAGCACTTACTCCAGTCTTTTAAAATTGCCTATATCCAAGAAGTTTATGATAAATTCCCTAGTTACATTAACATGTATAGCTGTTGTTTCATGGGAGAGACCAATTACTCCTGAAATATTAAGCTCATAAAAGTTTTACTTAGAGTGGTTAGTAAATATGTATTTTTTGGCCAATCATTTTTTCTTTTTTCTTTTTTTGCAACACCAGTATTCATCTTCATTTCAGTATTAGTAAATCTCAGTGGCTTCAGTGTTGGGAAAATAAAGCCACTAACCCCATTAATCTGAATTACTTCTGTCTGCTTCAACTAGTTAGACCTCCACCACCTTTTCTTCAGTGTGGAATGAATAAAACCAGGATTTCAATTATTTTGCATCTCTAAATGCTGTGTTTGTTTAATAGCCCTCTGGAAGCCAAGTTGAATACATCTCATTTGTTTGTACATTTTTATTTTGTGTGTGCATCTTTTTGCTGAAGCACAAACCACAAGGATGCAGTCAAAGAATACCTCTTCACTGTACCTTTGTAATACCTTTGACATTCAAGCTACATCTCTATAATACAATGATGCTGTACCAAAAATAGCACAAGGGAGCATTATATAACTTCTTACATCTGTCTGTTTTTAGATAGCAATTAAGAACAAGCAGATAAATTGATGCCATTATATGCCCTATGGTTTAATAAAGGCAGAAAGTCTTTTTCTATTGTGATAACAAATAAAAATAAAATTAGATATGGCCTTCTGCAGACACATCAGGGCACTTTATATCAAAGTTTTAGCATAAAAGAAAGAAGTAAAAAAGGTGAAAGTGTCTTGTTCAATTAAAATTTTGAGAAAATCATTTAAGCCTATTTCTAGTATGCAAAGAGACATTTTCTTTCTATCTTTTAACATATCTTCTCTGCAACAGAAAATCGGACAGCATTAACTGGGGAGCTTTAGAGATGTTGCTCTAGTCAGCCATATATCAGAGTAATCATCTGTCTGCATGAAACCAGATAATTACACTTGCAAAATTGACAATGTATTTTTACATCACATCTGCCTCATCTTTCATATTTGTTTTGTCTGCCCTCTGATAACAACTGTATTTACAATACAGCTGGGTGCTCTATGAGAAGCCTGACTTTCAGGGGCGCATCATTGCTTTGGAGGAGGGGGGCATCGATTTGGAAAATGTGTGGGCAGAGCCAGGACCAGAAACTGAACCACTCAACAGTCCACCAATGCAGATTGGCTCTATTCGACTTGCTGTCAGGGTGAGTGCACCTATTGCACATCTTGCACCTTATAATGCCTTCAGTATTTACATCATCTTTACCGCTCAGTGAAATTTCTTTATTGATATCCAGCCCACTCCAGAAGAGAAAAGAGAACGATTCAGCTTGTTATTCTCTTCTATTCACAGGAAAGAATTATTGAAGGAGTGGTGAAGGCTACTGCTGATAGTTGCTGTGTTTGTTTCCCTTCTCTGTAGGATTACAGCATCCCCCATATTGATCTATTCACCGAACCAGAGGGCCACGGCAGAGTAACACCTTACCATGATGACATTATAGAGACAGGCTCATACGGCATTCCACTGAGTACTGCTTCCATCCAAGTGCACTCCGGGGTGTGAGTGTGGTTGTTTTTGACAATTTGATTTTATTTTAAATTTCTTTATAAAAAAAAAAAAGAAGAAAAAAAACTTTATCAACTGAATTTATTACACTTTGTTTTGGTTTTCCTTTACATCAGTTGTCTCTTTTAGTACTCCAGTCAGGGTTTCAAGCTTCATCAGAGCAAGAGAAACTGCTAATTGGGTAGATAAAATTAAGATTTGCCTAAATTGCCGCTGTGCAGCATCAGTGAATTCTTGCACAACTGTTTCTTGGAAATTTATAAGAGTGGTCTAAATGTCTGTGGCAAACAACTGCAAAACCATGAACACACATAAAGAATGTGAGAGCAAAGTTTTGCATGGTTCTCTTTTTCTTTGCAGAATAGAGATGAGCTCCGTACTGGAGCACATAAATATATTTACTCACAAATATAGCTAAAACCTGGGAACTTGGAAGTGGGAACAAGTTTGCTACAATAATCTTCATGCAGTGGGCAACAATATGGAGAGCAATATGTGGTGGTAAAATCAGAGTCAAGTTGAAACTCCATGGGAACAAAATGAATTCAGGTTGTAAATGAGGAAAAAGTGTTTACAAGGTAATTAGACGCTCCCAATTCTCCTCAATGATTTTTTTGTTTATATTGACTGGTAGTTATCAGTGGTTCAGCAAAAGGGTGGAAAACCTATCTGCTGTGTTGTGCACAGAGATACTTTTTTTTAATGAGATCTTCTCTCTGTGTGGCTTTAACAAATACCTGAGATGTAATGATCTTTACTTTCTTCCTTCGTGTGTTCTTTGTGAGCAAAAAAAAAGATAGAGGTGTGGAGAGAACTTGTTAAAGGGAAGAAAGTTTTCCACACGAGCGGTTTAGGCATTCTGTACATTTTGTGCCCTACCCCAGAAGGAAATGAAGAGCACTAGGCCTTTTTGCCCCACAGCTACTTTTGTGGCTTTACCTTAGTACCTTTGGTAGAAACCTTTAATTTAAGACATTGTTTAGGAACTCTTAGCTCCAACGACAAAGATTATTGCTCTCACGTGCCAGCACATTTTTGCTTAACAGATAATTGCCAATAATTCAGCTTGTGTCGTGTTCACTACAAAAAAATTGTTCAGCAGATGCAATTTTCTGTTGACTTTGCAGAGTGGACTGACTCATCGGCTTCTGTTATTATAAATCTTTTAGCTTAGTGAGGAATCACCTCTCAGTATCATTTCCTCAGTACAAAACGGAAAGAGATGAGTTTGTTTTTTCCTCCCAGAGGCAGGCACACATTTGGTGAGTGGTATTGTGTTTGGCAAAACAATGGCTCAAAATGTCAGAGTTATGAGTTCCAACAAAAGATGCCCACACAAAAAATGAAATATGAAAGAAATCTTTGAACTGAAGCATGTTGCTCCAAAGATGTTTTTAATAAAAAACAAATGCCTTTTGTTCTGTCCAAAATTGAGCCCAAATAAAAAAATGAGTTGACCAATGAAACTTTGTTTATACTCTGGAAACAGTATCATTTATCACAGGCCATGTAAAGAAACAATATCTGTTACTTATTTAAGTCAGTTTTCTCTTTTTAAGAAAATCATCTCCTACAGCTCTTGCTAACTACTCAATGCCAGATCTTGTAGTGATTTACAAACCACCAGGAGGTATTGTTTGGCATAATGTGAGGTGACCTTGTGACATATGATAATGCACATGATTCTTTGGTAACGCTTTACAGTAATGGTGTAAATCATATCCTTAGCTAATGCATAACTCATGATTAACTAATGCATTAATTAGCACATGATCAATGGATAAGGATAAATATTATTGGGATGGAACTAAATTATTTGATCTGAAGTGGCAAATGTGTTGACTGTTGATGAATGTAAGAGTTAACTGTGAATTAATGCTCATTAATTGATGATCTATTAAGCATGAAGTAATCACATGAATCCACATTGAGATCATCACAAGTTCATGAAGAACAATAGGAGTTTATGATGGGTTCTGCAATAATTAATGCATTAGTTAATCATGAGCTATGCATTAGTTAGGCATATGATTTCTACCATTATTTTTAACTGTTACCCTTTTTTCTCTCTCAGATGGCAGGTTTTCAGTGATCCAGGATTCCAGGGCACAGTATCTGTGCTGGAAACAGGAGTGTACCCTGTTCCCGAGACCTGGGGCTTTCCGTCACCCTTCGTGGGATCTCTAAGACCACTTAAAATGGTGTGTAATTCTGTCCATCTCATGTGCACCGCTGCTGGCAATACATTTGATAAGCTGATAAGCATGTGGCTCCATGGCAGTGTTATCTAAACATTTGTATTCTCATCAACATTTCTGAGATGACATAGCTTACTGACCTTGCTGTTTCTCTGACTTTTCTCATGGCATTTACATTTTTATATGCAGTATATCTCTGCACCTATGGAGCATATTGGCATAGAGTTTGGTATGTTGTGAAAATATCTTTGCATCTCTATAAGGGCCGGCCAAGAATTTGATGAAGAAATTCATGTTTCTAAAAGAATGAATTATAATCACTTTGATACTTCCCTTAATACCTATCTCATCCCCAAGTCTTACCTTCTTTATGAGCGGCAAACAGAAGGGATAAAGCAAAAGGCAATACTGTGTTTTTGCCAGTTCAACATGACATGACACAGCTGCATCATATTTCTATTTGTTTTGCTATGGCAGTGTATTTTACATCCTCTATCAGGATGAGCATTAACACTTTTTGACAACTTGTGTATTTACTTTTTATCTATTGCACGGCAAAACGAGTCATGGATCCTTACTTATATCACAGGCACCAAAAATCACCTACATATTCTCAATAAAGCTCTTCTGACAGACTTCATTCCTCCTCTTGAAACAATGAGTGAAAATTGACCCCTCATGCTGAAATTCATTTTCAAGTTACAGGTAGAAGGACGGAGGAGGCACTGAGCTGCAAATTAGTCTAGCTCACCCTTTTATGGACTTTTAAAGATAGATTTATGACCCTGACTTTTTCTCCTAAGTCTTTGCCAGGTTGTACCATTTGTCTAGTAGTCCGGTTAAAAGCAGATTTTCCAATCAGTCCAGAAACATTGACTTTGTAAAATGAATTAGCAGCTTTGATTTGGCCTTTTTGATGGTTACTCTCTACACCCTCTGATCTGTGACTTTGTTCAAAGGCTTTAGGTATGACAGAAGTTTGTTGGTATGTTTTGTGCATTCTTTTCTTTGTTCTCTTTTTTTACTCCAGTAAGAAATTTGAGCTTTTTTATGTTCCAGGGCAATTTAAAAGTGGAGAAACCTGATGAAGTCAAGGTAGGCACAGTTTTTTCAACCGTGAGAAGTTTTAATTTAGCTAAATTATGGAGTTGCCCTGTTGAGAAAAATAAAGACTGTAATTTGAAATGTGTGAATAATGAAATAATTAAACAATGAGCAGAGATGTTTGAGCCCTAAATGTGTGGAAAGTATAAACTCCTACTGGTATTGCACTCTGGATCCTCTGGCCCTAGTTGTGTTTATCATACTTTAAGCTAAAAATAGATTTAATGTGGTGGTATTTCCAAGGGAGCCACAAAGAGGCAGACATTTCTAAAGCTCAGAACTACGCTGTGAGATAAATAGCCTCTTTTTAAATCTATCTTGTTTTGTTGTTGTCCTATTATTCAAGAATATTATACACTGAAAACACAGTAATTGTATGTTGCAAAAATAAAAGAGAATAAATTAATATAATTTAATTTAAATAGTATTTTTTGTGAATGAAATGTTATTTCACCATAAAGGAATTATGCAAACAACTATAATTGATCAAGTAGCAAGACAGAAGCTGTGTCTTTTCTCTGTTGCAGGCTGTGGTTTATGAGAAGTCTGGTTTTGTGGGCTCCTGTGTGGAAATTGACAGTGATATTTTCAGCTTTTGTGAGACTGAAGGAGGCATTGCTACAGATGGAGCAAACTTTGACACAAAGAAACTGAAGTCTGTGGGTTCTTTAAAGATCACTGGAGGATTGTGAGTCTTATTCTTTCCTTGTTTTGCTAGTACAAGATCAGGTTAAGTGGTTATACTGGCTTGGAATAAAGTTTACTTAGGACTAAATGGTGATTTATGTAATGGTTATGTAATCTAGGTAAGATCTACAAGTACAGCTCTAACCTGCAGCTTGTCTGTGTTTTTTCTTATTTGTACCAGCTGGGTGGGCTACAGCCAGCCTGGATTTGAGGGTCAGCAACACATCCTGGAGGAAGGAGAATACTCGGACTGCAATGACTGGGGAGGCCCAGAGCTTCTCTCATTGCGACCGATAATTTCTGTGAGTCCTTGCACTTTTATGTGACACCTGTAGCTTAATGTATACTAGTATCTGATAAATAGCAAGTGGAGAGTGATGTTATAGCTTGACCTTGATGGGACTGTGATGGTTGGAATTTGTCTTAAGAGATTATGACTAGACAAAGGCTGCTCACAGTTGTAGAGAAAGCAAGCAGAATAGAATAGAATTGATCTTTATTGTCCATCAAACTGAAAAACTGTCAGCTCACCAACACAAATGACAGGCACCTCTACAATACAATACTTCATAGTTGCAATAAAAGCACAAATACAAATGCAGCAACAATACATCCAAAAGATGTAAAAGGTAGAGAGGTAAGAAGTGCAGCAGTTCAAATCAACCTTTCTGGATTGGTTCATTTGTTGAGTTAAGAATGGCTATGGCCTTTTAAATGAAAGAAATTTTAAGGAGATCATTAGCTAGAGGAACTCTAAATCGCCTTCTTAACTTCAGGAGCTCAAACTGAGAGGACAGAGGGTGATCGCAATCTGCCAGGATTCTCCTAGCTGTCCTTCTTGTCCTTTAAGTATAAATATTCATAAGAGGCTATTGAGGTTTTCCCCCAAACCTTTGCCTGCCTTTGCCATAATCCTGTTTAATTTTGTTGTTGTTGTTTTTTTCAACTTACAACTTAAGTGACCAAAGCAAGCAGGAAGATGAAAAATTAAAACACTCTGAATATGTAAAACATACTCAAGTTCTGAAATCTGAGGACTGAAGCCAAGACAGTTTAGACATCTGAGCAGACAAAGAACAGTCTCCGTGAACACTTCTTGAAAACATGCACTGTGTTTTCCAAAAATCTCAGCTGGTGGTCAAGAACTGTCCCCAGATATAAAGTTTCCAAAGTTTTAACAAGTTGGCCTTCATGTGACACTGGCTTTACCGTCGTATCTGGTTTAGTGCAGATTATTGATACAGTGATTTCTAAAAGGATTAAAGGAATTTCTTATTTAAGAATAGGCTGAATAAAGAGGTTTAAACAGAGTGACAGAGAATAAGAATTACTGCTTAGAGTAAATTCATCATTAGCTTTTTAAAAATAGTTTTGGTCTAAATCTTCATTTCTGCTGTAATTTGATATGACTTAATCATGACATGCTTCTATTCCTGCTACAGGATTTCCTGTCTCCGTACATGAAAATGTTCAGTGACAGAGATTTTTGCAATCTCGGAGTCAACATTGATGTTACGACGGCTGTTCCTAACATGAATGACACGGGCTACGGCATGAGGACGCAGTCTATTGATGTCGGTGGTGGTGTGTAAGTGTCACATATTGTTCTAACCCTTGTGATCTTTACTATTTTGTTAACAGTAATGAAAAATCAAAGGTTTGGACAGTTTAAGGCTTTATTTTTTTAAAGGGAGGGGTATCCATCCATTGCAATTCTTGCAAGTCTTTTCTCTGAAAGACTGTTGCACGCTTCATTAGTAACATACCATGATTCTCCACCTGTCCCTTCATTTCTGGCAAAGGAGAATTTTCAGTAGTGTGTGCTTTCTTTAGATGCTTGCTGTTTTACCTGATAATGAAATGGCCACTAATTTCCAAATAAGCCTCGTATTTGTTTGTTGAATTCCCTACTGCTCAGGTATAGCGGCACATTTGCCACACCTATACTGACAGGTTGAGACAGATCAGCAGGTTCACTAATGTTTTAACGTACCACACCTCACTTCCCTATCTGTATCTTAATGTTAAACCATTCTGCTTTACAACCTGCTGCAGCGAGGGATTATATGAAATTCGTGTAGATTTTATGGAGGATGGCCAATGGCTTAGTTAACAAGAAATGCTGTTTAAATTCTGATGGAGCATTTCTTTCACCCCTTGTTGCAAAATAGGTAGAAGGCAGTGTTCATTTGCTGTTGCCTTGTATGAGTTTCCTTGTGCTATGATCAGCTGGAAAAATGCAGAACATTTGCAGTAAACAAAGCAGAAGCTAATAAAGATAATGAAATGCAGAACATGTAAAACTGATTGCTGCTTCCCAAGGGAGAGGCTAACATAATAGTTATTAACGTGGAATGGAACATTATGTCCTTTGCAAGGAAGGACTCACACCATGGAAATTCTTCCTTTTCTGCTAACCTGCTATTGAACTGCACAGCCTTCCCCATGTTGTGCTGCCGTCCCTCTGAGCCTCTGATTGGTTTGATGTTTTGAATTTGACTTGCTAGGAGATCCTATTTCTGGTCTTGCATGTCAATATTTCCCCAAAGACATTCCATTTTGTCAAAAGAAGAAATGCTAACTTGCTATCACATGGAAAGTTTTTACTAAGTTGATTTCTGACCAAGAATAATTGAGATTTCTTAAGGATAAATGTGCATAGCTTAATTTGAATTCTTGTGGTTTTCATTCTTAGCATTCATGAGCACATCAAAGACAGTTTCTCCCTACTAATTAAAATCAAATGAAAATAGAGAAAAATCACTTCTGACAGAATGATCACACTCCTCCTTCTCTGTTTTCTTCCACAGCTGGGTTGTGTTTGAGGAGCCGGACTTCTGTGGTGAATCCTACATCTTGGAGAAAGGCCTGTATGGAAGCCCAGAGGATTGGGGGGCGCTGCAGCACAGAGTTGGCTCCTCAATGCCTGTCCTGCTAGTAAGAGCAATGACTCACAAGAATACTTGGTAGAAAAATTGTTCGGTTATTAGTCATACAGTCCAGTGACTGTGATATTTTGAGTTTAGTCACTACAATAGGTTCTGTGTTTTGCTTGTCTTGTAGCTTTGCAAGATAAATAATTGTGCAATTGGATGCTTGATTTTTCACTTCCCCTGACAGCATTACTTTGGCTTGTCAAGATATTATGCTGCATGTGACCAATTACAACACACATTTTAAGATGGAACAGAGGAATCTTTGAGGTGGCAGGGAAACGTTGATGAAGAAGTTTGCAGGATGTGGCTCAAGCAAAATAAGAATAAACGGATCCGCCCAGTATAAGGGGGGGTTACTTGTCATAGGACTGAAAGTGACAACATCAAAGATGACTCATTGTGAAGTTGTTTTGGTTTCAAACAACATGGTGACAAATGAACTCTGTGTATGCCATAGAAAGTTTACTGTAGTGCAGGAACAACATTTAAGATCTGACAAAATGCTGACTTTTTTGTAAGAATTAGAATAGTAAAAACTTGCGTTACACTGCTATAAACTCTTCCACCCTTAAAGATCTTTTCTTAGTCTAAGAGAATAAAAGTGTTAATAAAAATGCAACTGCTATTTTCAAAGAGATTAGCATATTCTCCAAGGAGGCTGCGTAGTTGTCAGCTACGTAGACTAAAATGGAAGTTTTGTTAGTTGTGCCTCATTTTCTCTCCAGTAAATGTAAATCTGCAGGTGCCAATCATCTACATGCTGCTACAATGCTGTTAATTCCTGTCTGTCACTCTGTTAGGAGTCTAAGTCATTCAGCCACAATTAAGGAGGAAATGAAAATGTCCATTTTTAAAGGTTTCTTTTCAGGAGCCTTCCAAGTTTTTTGCAAACAACCCAAGGTTGTTTGGTATGGCCATTAACATAGTTAAGCTGTTATTCACTGGATCTGATTCATTTCAAAAGTATAGCCTTGGGTTATTGGGGCAATCAATTTTATAAACATTAAAACAGAATTTTTCCCAAAAGCCTCAAAGGACCAGAAAAAAAATAAATTTAAGCTTTCAACACTTGCGGGATGTTTAAATAACTTGTTTTCAAAATTAAAGAGATATAAGGAATCATACAAAGTATTCACAATAGTACACTGACAAGGCTTAATGGCTGCATTGCCAATAGAATTCTATTAAATATTTGCAGAAAAACCATGAGACCCATTTAGAAGAGGAAATGAGGAATTGTATTGGAAGGTAACCTCACAGCTCTATGCAGGGCTGTCGGTGACAATGTCAAGCTTGAAACCAGGCAAGCCTTTTAGAGTTGTTTAGACCAATAAATCTACCTTGTGAAGCCTTGTTTTTTTAGGTTTTAAACTTTTAATTTAATTTGTATTAAAATGTATTTTAATATATTGTATTATTATAGGTGAAGGATTTGTCTGCCCCCACTGACATGCTACTGTAGACCTTCAGCACAAAAATATTTTAAAAGGCACAATTTTATACTTTATCTCTTTTGTCGTTGATTTTTTGCAAGTCACTGTTTACCTTTATTTTGTTGTTTTCAGGATGACTTTGAGGGCACTGCAAAGTTTAAGGTAATTACAGCAAATTGTTTGAAAAACAAATATAATCCTGCTGTGTTTTTGTCGGATCATGGCACATGAAGCGCAAACTGCCGATGACTAATTCATCTTGTCTTACATATGTGTGCCTCAGGTGCAGCTTTATTCTGAACCAGGCTTTCAGGGTTCTGTCCTCATACTGGAGGACAGTGCAGCCTCCATGCAGGACAGTTTCTCAGTTGCCTCCTGCAAGGTTCTTGCTGGCAGGTGAGTAATTCTGCACTGTGGAGAAAACATCACACCGTAGTTCCTGTGAGTTATGGCACAAGTTGAAACACATTGCAGCAACGTGTAAGTGCAGCTTTTAAGAACAGATGTCCTAGGGTGATCTGTCACCACTGTAGCTACCTCTTGCTTGCATTGCAGAAATACCTCAGAGCCTGCTAGAGGCTGAGGGTGTTCACTGTCAAATATGTTTCTCATATGGGACCAAATGTGACATATATTCTATGTCATGAATATAACATTGCAGAAACTGCATTTATAGTGTTGTATTGCTTACTCCAGTTTATTAGGATAAATGCAATATATTTTTATTCTTCAAGCTATACTTGTCACACATTCAGTAAAATCACTGCATTGTGGCTAATGAAGCTGGAAATGCTAGTACATTTTCAGTTATGAAATTCACAAGACTGGTTTAGTACCCCTTTTGTATGTGTGTGTTTATATTGTTGTGCTTTTGTATTTGTGCAATGACTTTCAGCTGGCTGGCATTTGAAGGCCAGGACTTCACAGGAAAGATGTATGTGTTAGAAGCGGGGAGCTACCCAGATCTGAGGGCAATGGGTTGTGTCAGCGGGAGCTCATCCATCTTGTCGCTGCAGACTGTTGGCTTTGTAAGTCTGTTTTTCATTTCTGCTAACACCTTTCCACCCACTCAAATTAAGCACTTTGCTAACCCTGTGCTTTTAATGTGTATTTGAATACAAAAAGCAATTACATGTACTAACAATTGTATTTTATGTTTAACATTGGACTGAATGGTCTGAAAGCTGTCACCTATTTTGTGAGGATTATTGCTTTCCACTGCTGCATCTTTTCTAAGAGTGTTTGTCATGTGATTAATGAAACTGATTTTTTTTGCTCTTCTCAAAACTTTTTCAAGGCCTGTCTGATTTACTACAATTTGATTTGTGTCTCATTTGTACAGCCTTGGAAGCTAACTTTTGAAAGTTTATAGGAGACAGGTTACCAGCTACCTTTTTAAAAGTAGAAATCATGTGACTATGTCAGTGATTTCCTCAAAGTAGTTTTACTTATTGCATTTAATTGCTTGACAAATTTTTGAACAGTGCAAATGAAGCTAAAAAATGCTTTGTCAGGCCATAGATGTTTCCTCAGGATTTTCACTGACTGTTTTAATGTTGACAGGATTTTCATATCTGGCAAGTAAGTTTTGCATTTCAGTAATGTCAGGGCCCTTTTATCGTTGTAGATAACAAATACTTAATTTCCTGCATGAAAAGCCTTTTTGTTTTACATCATGTCCATCTGCCTCAGTTGATCACAGGCAAGGCTAACTCATGTTGCTTCAAGGAATGCACACAATTTGCTTGGTAGAAAAGAGGTGGCAAGTTGAAAAAAAGCCAATCAAAAACATTGTTCAGATTTAAGTTCATCTGTCAAATGAATGAAGCTTGTCTATATGTAGGGTCAAGAGCTATCAAATGACCGAATATGCTGTTACACTGAGATTTGTTGCTCTCTAAATATTCTAGAAAAAAAACTCCTACATGACAAAATAATAAAAACCAACAACAAAAATATTAGATTCTATATGTCAGTATAAGCTAATTTTATTTTCATATAACCCTGATCATCATTTTGATTGGTAACTATAATTAGGTTGCATGTTGTCCCTGTCAGGCAAAAATGTTGTTTGCCAGTCCAAACCATTTATTAAAATGGAAAAGAACGTCACAATTTACATACACAAAAACACAGTTTAGAACAAAGATACACACATAACGGTGCATAAAGAGTAGCTTGTCTGAGTAGGGACGAATACAGGTTAAAAGAATAAATGCAATACAAAAATAAAAGACTGGTTAAATGCAACAATAGAAAAAAAAAAGTTTTATTGAGTGATTTAAAAGCAGCCAGAGTTTTAGTTAACTTGCAGTTCTGTGGGAGCCTATTCCACATTGAAGGTGCATAAAAACTAAAAGCAGCTTCTCCATGTTTAGTCCTAACTCTTGGAATAAAAAGCAAGCCTGCACCTGATGATTTAAGCTGCCTGGAGGGTTCATAGTATACCAGGAGGTCTGAGATGTACTTTGGCCCTAAACCATTCACAGCTAGATAAACTAGCTGCAGAATTTTGTTGGACAGGGATCCAGTGTAGATCCGCCTTTCCGGTGTCGGTTAGAACTTGAGCAGCAGCGTTCTGGATCAGCTGCAACTGTCTGATCAACTTTGTGGTAAACCTGTGAATAGATTGTTACAGTAGTCCAGTCTGCTAAAAGTAAATGTATGAACCGGTTTTTCCAAGTCACTCTCACGCATCATTCCTTTGATTCTGGAATTTTTCAGGTAAAAAAAGTTTTTGTAAATACTTTAATGCAATAAAATAACAGCCAACCAGAGATTATGGGCATTATTTTTGAGTTGAAGTTATAATGGCTAAATTATCTCTATCTCCCCATAGAAAAAAATCTTTAAAAAATTCCTAAATTCTGGTGGTGATCTGAATCACCCCCAAAATCTAATCACTTGTTCCTTATTCCATTTCTTAGATTTCCTGAAAATTTTATTAAAATCCATCCACTTCTTGAGTCATGTTGCTAACAGACAGACAGACATCCAGACAGTCAAACCACGTAACCTCTGCCTTGGCAGGGGCAATGAAGTCAGGTTTCCGTGGAGAGGATAACAAAACGTTTCTGGTACCTGCGATGAACGCCTTAATGGCCCATCTGATATTTAGGGTTTTTTTTCTATAAAAAAAGAGGCAAAGTCATTCAGGGCTTTGTGGATAAGAATTCAGAAGTAACAGGTGCAGGACCATTTGTTAAACTGTCCAATGTGGTGAAGAGGGAACGACAATTATTGTTGTTCTTAGTGATATTTTTTTTTTTAAAGGCCTGTCTTGCATGTCTTAGTTTAAGGTTGTATTAATCTTTGTAAATTTCATCATGAACCTGGAGATTGGTTTCACGCCACATACGCTCAGCTTTCTGACATTTTCTTTTACAGCACTTATCAACACAAACTGTTTGAGAATCAAGTTTTAAAAATACTTTTCATTAGTTTAAAAAATTTCACTAACTGTGATAAGAAAAAATATATTTTATGTAAAAATTTAACCACAAAGGGTTAGAAAGCACAAATGGACGCTTACAATTAGAAGCACAAACATTAGATGTCCATGTGCTCTCTATACCAACATCTAACTTATAAGCCAACAGCTGAGTAGATTAACAAGTTAGTCTAGTTAGTTTATACAGTAGCAATTGTAAAAGAAAATGGGATCTTTTGTAAATAATTTATTAAAAGCTGCTTTGCTAATCTCATAAACCAATATTTTACTCACAAAAAAACATAGAATACATATCAAATGTAAAAAGACATTTTACTGTCATGAAAAATATTAGCTCTTGAATTGGATGACAGCAACACATCTCACAAAAGTTGAGACAAGGGCAATAAAATAATTGGTACTAAACAGACACAACTGGAGGAAGAACTATTAAACAAGTCATCATCCGAACATGAGTGGCAATTTGGAAAATAACATGTCTTTTCAGTTACATTGTACATGCCAGGAAGCACAGATGTCTGAGTGTGGTCTATTTCCAGGGTAACTTTGATCTGACCCCTATGTCTAACCCCTATCACCTGCAGCTTGCAACCTTAGTTAATGTATTTTCTATCTTTCTTGGTAGGAGTTCTCGTTGCCATCCATTACTCTTTTTGAGCGATGTGATCTGCGGGGGAAGAGAGTGCTTCTAACAGATGGATCAGTCAACCTCCAGCTGGCTGGAGGCTGTGGTCGTGTCCAGTCTGTGCTGGTAGAAGGAGGCATGTGAGTACAGCACAGCTCTTTTTTTCAATTTTTAAAGGATTGAAATGATGTTGAAATCCCATTTAATACAGCTACATGAGAGATATTTATCAAGGTACAGCTAATTTTACAGGACATAGGTCAAATGTAAGATTCTCTTTTCAGAATTTGCTAATGTAGACAAACAGATCCATAGTCTCCAGGGCTACCATCAGATTGACACATTTTATCAGAATCGTATTTAAATACAGGCTCCTAAAAATAAATAAATACATTGATTTTCTAAAAAAAAAAAAAAAAAGGAAAAATCCACTGCTCGGCAGTTTATTCAGCTAACGATGTTATAACTTTACAAAATGACTTTGTAGATGCATAAAAGGTTTCAAGGCCACAAACTCACCTGTATAGATGGCTGAAAAAGAAAAGAAAAAAGTCTTCAGGTCATGTTTGCAAATAAGTATTAATTCTCAAACATTTTACCTGGTAAATTTAGGGTTTAAAGAATTTTAAAAAATTCTATTTTTGTGGCTAAAGTTACTTGCATTCAAACCTGGTTTTCTGAAGTTCTGAAAACATGTGAAGAACATGAAGAGATTTTGCTTCACATTGAGATGAAAACATACAACTGCTGCCGTGTTGTCAACTGCACATCCATGATGAGAATCTTTTGTTCCACCACATTCCAAAGGTTTTCCTTCAGATGGAGATCTGGTGACTATGGAGGCCATTGGAGTCTAGAGCTGCTTGTCATGTTCAAGAAACAGTTTAAGATAATTTAACTAATAGAAATCACCTTAAATGATAGATTTTCTTTTATTGCTTTTAACCCTCTACATTTAACTACATCAAAAATTATATATCTGTCATACCCATTGTATAAGAGCTATAACTTCATAATTTCCCCATCATTGTAATACCTTGGATTTCTCCATCATACAGTTTTGAATTTAGAAAACTAAAGCTCTGATCGAGCTGGCATGGACTGGCCTTACTGGAATGTAAAGCAGTTATCCAGCTGTGTCTGACACAGTGTGTGTTTGACAGGTTCATGCATGTTTGTGCTTCTGCCTGAGACTAAACCCATTGTGCTGTCAAATTTGTGTTATTCCTGCCTGGAAACACATAAACGGTATATTTCATTTTCACAACAAGCAGCTTCCTCAGATTTGTTTGTTGTTAGCAGCTTTACATATAAATTGATATGATTCTTAATTTCTTTTGAATTGTTCTTATTATCTACCAAGCTGACATGTTTTTTTAAGCTTTGTTTTTGTGCATTCTCACCACAATCAGAAGTTGTACCCAACCACACCCATGTGGTCTGTTATTATGAAACAATTAACTCAGAATTGTTAAAAAAGCATCTAAATCTCAGCAGGCAAAGCAAGGTACTTACAAATAAAGAAAATGGGGTTTAAGATGCTGAAAGAAGCAAGCAGTCAGGCTGTCAGTCTGAATAAGAGGCCGTCTTTGCATTCTTTTGTCAGCATTATTTTTACATTTCCTAAAAAAAAGTAAAAAAAAAATGTCTATCAATGTGACGAGGAGGCAAAGATTTGAGTTATTTTTATAAAAGACTGTACAGGCTTTGAATTGTGGGCCTGTAGGCTCAAACATAACATTAACTAGATTCACAAATATAAGATGCAGAGGGTAGCTTCAGCACATCTCATATTGCAGCATGTTGTGCCACGGCTGAACTGAAAGATGGATCGATGATGGAAACTTGTTGCTGATGTGCAAGATTTAGATTGTATGTGTGATTCCATGCTGAGGAAATAAAGAGCTTACAGTGAGGCAGAGCTGTCTGTGTAGTGGCACATTCCTACTGGAGGGGAGACTTTCTTTATAGACTGCAGCTAAAAGCAGCATCTAGTGCCAAAACAAAACTGAACAAACAAAGCTCTGCAGATTTAGACTCATTATCTTTTGCAAGGTGTTGTACCTGAGTCTGAAGTCAGAAATAGCACTGTTACTGTTCGAAAGAAGCCTTTGTCAGGCTAAACTGGTTGAGTTATAACATCAGAACAAGTCACAGTTATATTTAAGTGTTTACACCTATAAAGGTTGAGCTAATTAATGTTTGTTCTGTATCTATGCTTTCTTAATCATCTTATAATCTCCTGGCTTAAAGTCTCCACCAAAATGTAGAGACTATTAAATGAATACCATTATAAATCTAAAATAGGAATAGTGAACCAGATAAGGTCTTGGAACAAACATTAGCTCAGGCCAGTCAAGGTGCTAAATAAAAATAGCTGATAAATGTTTGTATTGTTAGTGTAGCTGCTAAAATGTGATATTTGGCTGTTCTGCACTTTTTGTTACTGTCAGGTGGATATTATATGAGGGAATCAACTATCGAGGTGCTCAGATTTTGTTAAAACCTGGTGAGGTTCTTGACTGGCGGAAGTTCAGCAGCTGGCCAAAAATTGGATCTCTTCGTCCGCTTCTACAGGTAAAAATTCACACTCCAGACCGAGTACTAAGCATTTTTTGTCTTTACACTTTTAAAGATTAAATGTGCACATGTACATCAGACATCGCAATTATTAGTGTTCTTAAAGTTTTCAAACCAAAGTTAAATTCCTGTTCTTCACTTTTTAAGCATCTATTCTTGTGGATGTATGTGTGTGTGCAGAAGCAAGTTCATTTCCGTTTAAGGAACAGGCACACAGGGCTAATGATGTCAATAACTGGTGATTTGGATGATCTCAAACTGCTGCGGATACAAGAAACAGAGGAGACAGATGGCTTTGAGCAGATATGGTTCTACCAGAATGGACATCTGCACTGTAAGGTATGAGACACATCACACTGATAATAAATGTCAAAGGTCTGGGAAATAGAATGATATAAGCATTAAATTAATGCAGGGGCTGAAAAAAAGAGAGATTCCTCTGATCTATGTTACTAAATCTGAAGTCAAATCATAGATTTTACTAAATCTATGATTTAGTCCTAAAGTTGGATGAACTGATGTCACTTCAGGAGACTAAAACTTCATTTTTTAATTAACCTGCCTCCTAATTCCTCAAGTTTAAACAAAACTCTTCTGGAAGTGCACCATAGTGCACTAATAGATAACAACTCTGTAAATGTGAGATATATCACTTCTCAATGGAATTAATAACTGGCCATTTTATCGTAAATATTTTAAATGATAAAATGAAGTGGAAATTTGTGCTTCTGTCACTGTGTCCAGCTGTTGGAGGAGTGCTGCCTGAGTCCCAGTGGCAGTGTCACAATGGCAGGAAGCAGAGTGGGTCTCACACCACTAAATGACAACTCAATCCACCTGTGGAGTATCACCCCTGAGGGATTTATTCGCTGTACCAACACCGATGACCTTGTTCTGGAGATCAAAGGTAAGCATTCATGTCTGACATGTAACTTTGCACTCCAGTGTTCAGGTTCAGGGATTAAAGCTGAACCAACGTGTCCAGCAGGGTTAACACTCCTATGCAGACATGATTTAAAGATTAGCCACTTTCTGTCCAAATCCTTAAAGAACCTCTTGGAGGCATGAGGGCATTTATGTAGAGGGACTGTGTGCATTGCTGTCAATTAGTGACACCTTGTGGACTGAATAATGCTAGTGTAAAGAAATCGCCACTGCAGTGAGTTGTACAAAGTTGTTAGATAGTAACTGAGATTAGGCTAAACCTAAGCTTTCTTAAAATGTTATTACATCATCAATCTTTTGTAATGTAAATGATATAGAAATATAAACTTATTACAAAGTGGGGTGAAGAAGACAGCCACTCACAAATCAGACCATACTGACATAGAGATATAAATTTTGAATATTAATTCAAATGAATTTCTTTTTCAGGTGGCCATCACTACGACAAAAACCAAGTGATTCTGAACACACTTGATCCAAATAAACCACAGCAGATGTGGGATGTGGAGATTATATAAAACAGCTGAACAGAAATGTTTCCAGTACAAGAGGAGACTCGATGAGGTGCATCATTAGAGTTGCTTGACCTTTTCCATTAGAACTGTAAAATGTTCGATGAAGAGATCAACATAGAGAATGATTTTATAAAAATGTATTATTACCCCCATTAGCTTGTAAACGTTGCTCTGAACTTGAAATAATTAGCTTTTTTTTTACTTTAGTTATGTATATCTAGGTTCATATTTTACTTTTCCATTGAACAGAATAAATTAGTCTCTGATTAATTAACTTAAACAGTGTTACGACTTTATATAGTTATAGTGTGCATTGTCTTACATTCCAGCTGCATGCATGAGCAAACAAAAAAGACTGCCTGGTCTTTGTCTTGTGTTTAATCAAATTTTAACACAGAACTGTTTTGTTTTCTGAATAAAATTATTTTTGTCAATAAAAGTCTTCAATGTTTTACACAACAGACTGAGCTGCAATATAACACAAATCTGAAATTTATTCATGTGCTGTTGTGAACAACATAATATCCCCAGATAAATTAGCACCACATGCACAATGCTGGTGATGCATTAAAGTGCTCAAGGCAGTTGTTAAATGACTTAATATGGAGCCAAACAAATTAAAGCATAAAGTTGCCAGTCTAGTCATGTACCATTACCAGTAGGATGGTGATCTGATTGGCATTTGTCAGCTGTTTGTAATTATAGCAACTTCAGCAAAACATGAAAGCATCTTAACTCCCAGCATCTTGTAAGAATTCCAAGCCCATATAGGAGAGTGTCAACAACCTTTGGCTTGCTCCCATTAGAATCCCTGGTCACGCTTCTCATCTGCTGCACACAACCTTTCTTTTTGGATTATACATTCTGCTGCAGTCAGCTGCAACCTTTTGGACGTGAGAAGAATCTTAAAAGAGTTTTCCTCTTGGCTCTCTGTCTAGTTTGGCTGGGCTGCTTCTTGCACTTCTTCTGACTCTGCAGTCTCTGTCCAGCTATCATCCTCCTCGGCCACATTGATTACAGTCTTTCCTCTGGCATGGCCGTGTTCCAACTTCTGAAAAGCCTGAGGCACCTGGGCAAATGAAAACTGGGCCTCCACAACTGGCAGGATCTATGACAAACCAACAGGAAAAATATTTTAAAAAATGTCATTTTAACATTCAATAAAAGAAATGGCCACTGATGTTGCTTACATTGGCTTGTGCTGTGCTTTTCATTTAAGGCTAGTCAGGTCATTGTTAAGGTGCTTCATCATTTAGCTGCTTCTCCAGTGAGTCTCTACTCAGACAGAATTCGATATCATTTTGGACTTATTGTTTTGCCCTGCAGATTCTTGTTGGAGTGGGTCAAAAGCCCACACTGGGTCTCTCAGAGACCACCCAATGTGGATCTGACCTGTTAACCACAAATCCCATGAAATTGCTATCTGAGGACTTTGGAAGCAATGTAAACACATTAGTCTTGTTGCTGGGTTCTTTGAGCCCCTCTTAGCAGTTTTTGTGAGGTCCATTGTCGTCCTGCTGGGGGAGATCAATGCATGTTATATGACTGGTCTGCAAAAATAATTTTGCATCAGAGGAGCATCCATGTGAAAGCCAGGATGCAGGTTTTCCCAGAACTTTGAACTCTGAAAAAATTAACAGTGACACACAATTTAACTGTAAGTAGTTTCCGTATTAAGTTTGATCATTTTTCAGTACCTAAAGTTTACTGGATGGGATTTTTTTAAACTGGTTTAAAGCCATTTTCAGTAAAAACGTGAGAAATTAAATGAGTTGTAATAAAAAAATTTACTGACAAGAATTTCCTACTTTATCTAATTCAGGGTTACAAATGTCTACAAGCTCTTAGCACTGCATCATCTCTGCTCTGCTTTCATAGTTGCAAATGTGAAACGTGAGGGAGGGGTTTAGAATGTGATGAGGCTGGACAATCCTGCGCTAGTCCCACAACACAAGCAGCCAGGCTTGTTATTCTGGTCAGCATCTCTTGTCGTTAACAATGAATGGTGAGCACGGTGGCGTCACTGGAAACTATCCACACTTCTGCAAGCGAATAGGGCATGCCAAGAGAGCGTGTGCGTGTGGGTTTTGTGTAGATGATAAGGGAGGGTTATGTGTGTCCGTAGCTTCATGCCCCTGATCTGAGTGTGCCGCTTGCTGTAAGCCCCAGGACAAAAGGACAGAGGTCCCACACGCTTTTGCGAATGGCTGCTCAGCACTGTTTAAAAATCCATTCACCGTCTCCTGGCGCCTGACTCAATCACCCAGCGGCCAGCCGTGCACATCACCAACTAACCAACCAGAATAGTGAGAATTTGATGCTTACTCTTTTACAAAACCACAGGGGAGCCTTGAATATAGGCATGTAGAGCATCCCTGGTATGTTCATATTTACTGTGTTGTATGATCTCCATCACAGCATGGCTTCAACTCTGGGGCTGTGACTGATGTGCAAATCAGACAATTTCCATTTTGTCAGTGCAAATGACTGTGAATGCTAAGTATCTTTTATATGAATTTTAAGGCATTACACTACCTTCCCTGCATCCACCAGCTTGCTGACCTCATCCAAGGCGAACCCATCTGGAGCATAAAATGCCCACCTGTAGAAGACTCCATTTGATATTATGTTCTAAGAGGTAAACAGAGTGGAAGCAAAAATTAGAAACCAGGAGGCTGCAGGACAAACAAAACAGAAAACAGAATGGTTATCTGGTATGAAAAAAAAGAGGACAGCTTAGGTCTCTTTAGAGATTCAATATCAACTTTGTTACTAAATCCTAACACAAAGTAATACAAAAAACAAAAAAAAAATATTACAAATGTATTTACAGACCTGGTTCTACACTAACCCACTATCCCAAGCAGCTGAAAATTTACGTTTTCCTATTAATAAAATCCTTTTTTCACTTTGTTTACACTTACAATATATATGTAAATATGTTACTTTTCCTCACTTACATTTGTAAGAAACATTTATCCCCATTAACAAGCTGACTTAAAATAGAGGTAGAGAGAAAGTGAAGAGCGGAAAGAGAAATCCAAAACTGTACCATTTGTTATTCTTTATATACAATAATGCAACTAGATACATCTGAGCGACAGAGAAAAATCATTTGCCCACTTAATTCTGTCACGAGGAAAAACTCAAGAAAGATCTTGAACATGGAAAATATTGCAAAAGCATTACACCATATAGAATCAATTACATGAATTATGGCAGCACTTTCTTAAGAGTTCTTTAATTTATTAAATTCCTTGGTTTTCTGGCCTAATTATCAAGCAGGACATATTTACAGAACAAATGATTGATGATATATAAAAGGCCAAACACTTGTACTACAGCTGGATAAGATAAAAGAACCCTCCTCAATCCGCACAATCAAGCACAAAACTGCTTGATATTTAAGGATGACATTGTGTAACAGCATTTTGCCACACCTCTCTGAGGTTTCAGTAAAGCTGCCCCTGCTTGCTAGAAAAAAAAGATTATTCAATGCCAAGAAGTTGAACACTAGAGGGCTCAGTTGTGCTGTGATCTTTCAGGTGAAAAGGGTGCGATGTCCAGAGCTGAGCACTGACGTGTGACTGCTGTGGCTGAGCCCCGCCAAATTGACCAGCTGGCCTTGTCTGGGCGAGGTAGCCAGCCGCAATCTGAACAAACACCAAATACTGCTGGTTCAGCAGCAAACATGTGCACATACACGCACACTGCATCCTGTCTAGTGCCCACCATCACACCCACTGTCACCAGAGCCTGCACTGCCCAGGACAACTTGACTCAGACCCTGGAGCAGCTCCACCCAGTCCTCATCTGTTCATTCATACACTACAAGCATGACATGTACTCAGATGGTTGTGCAGCAGAAAGAGCAGAAAACACGATCGGTTATGCAAGACCTACACAAATGTAAGAACTCAGACTTATTATGCCCTACATTAGTGGTTACCAACCTGGGGTCCCCCAAAGAGCACAGGGGGTCCCTGAGGCTGTTTTAAATAATGACCAAATCAAAAAGACATATCACAAGCGTATCACAACACTGGCCGGATACAAACTCACAGAAAAAAAAGAAAAATGATCTCTTAGTGTATAAACCCACTGGACAACTCAGTGACTGTGTCAGCATGCAGAGGATTTGTCTTCGTTTTGAAGAAAAAAACGAAAAAGTAATGCAAATGCTGACAGTTACCTTAACTTTGATTTTATCAAAGGAAAGGAGTCAGTCAGAATGCATCATTTATGATGAAAAGCAGCTAACGAAAGCATAAAACTAACCATGGTTTCAACACGGGGCGGGCGCAGGGGTCATGAGCCTTTTAGTAGTTGCATAAAGGGGGTCCTCAGGGAAAAACGGTTGGGAACCACTGCCCTACAGCATATATTTACAAAGAACAAGCCTGAAGCTCGCCAAAGGGAGAATATGCTATGATGCTTGATCTAGTAAATACATGACTTTTCCCTCCCTGATTTATCTGAACTTCAACTTATCTGAGCATCTGAATGAAGGCTAAATGTGGAAGAGATTACTGGTGCCTAAACTAGCATGCAATCACACAGCATTGTCTTTCATTACAAAGGAGGACCAATTATATCATATCAATTTGGGAGTGACTACAATCCACGCCCTAGCTAAGGGATTTTTGAGCTATGCAAGTCTCCATGCATTTATGGAAAGTGATGAAAGTCTGAGAGTCAACTGGATGTCCTTATTCATATCAGCTTAGAAGTAAAATCAGAAATTTGCTTTACTTGCATTTACCTGATAGGCTTTATTGTGCAGGGTGAATCCAGCGTGAAACGTCCCATCTAACAGTCCCATGGAGTCAGTGTTGAAGAGTAAAGGTGATACCAATGTGACGTACTTTGCTCCAGACCATGGTTTCAGCAGGCCCAAAGCCCACTGCTCAGTATCGCCTCCCACATTGTCCAAAATAACATCAAACCTGGTGGTACAAACACAGGCTGTCAAACTTAGGGAGATTCTGCCAAAGAAAAGTTTGAACCAAACACATAAACACGTTTCCAGTCCAGAAGGATATGAATTTATTAAGATAAAACTTTCTTGTTTCCATGGAAACAAGAAAATGAGCAGGTGCACCCTGTTGACAAGATGTTATTTTAAAAAATGAGGGGTTCAAGGGGGAAACACAGGATTCAGCCCTTATTAGCACTTTGAATGAATTAGCTCTGGCTCTAAAGATGCTTTAATAACAGCCTGGAATATTTTGCCGCAATATGTCCCTTTTAAAAAAAAAAGTAATAAAATGTTTTTACTTTTTATTTGATATGCAGTAAAATTTCATGTAAGTTATTTCTAAAAACATAACAACCCATACTTCTCCATCATTTCAAGCTGTTCAGTCGCATCTCCTGCTGTGTAGTCAACCACCTCATCAGCCCCAAGCCCTCTAACAAGTCCTTCAGCATTCTGAGCGCAGGTAACAGTTACATGGGCACCCCACGCCTTTAACAGCTGGCAGAACATAGAGAAAACAAAAATATTCTCACAAGTGCCTTTACATTCTTGGACGAGTCAAGTGTACCTGCAGCCACAGAAGTATATGTTAAATATCTTACCTGAATAGAAAATGTTCCAACACCTCCGGATGCTCCAGTGATCAAAACTCTAAAAAGAAAAACCCAAGTAACCAGAGGGTCATTTAATTACTGTCTGACTCATTTAGGGAACTCTACTGAAAGAGGTGGAAGCCCCAAGGGGTAAAAAGGGATTTAAAAAATGATCCTTGCCTTTTATTTGACGAGCTTTCTCTGCAAAGGCCACCTACATTGACAAGTGCAGACAGAGCAGTGTTGGCTACATATGGGATGGACGCTGCCTCTATGTGACTTACTGACTTTGGCTTAAGGGAAACCTGTAAAAAAACCAGCCAAAAAATAATATCATGTTGACATATATGACCAAGTAAATGCTCTTCTAACCAGAACTGCTAAATAAATGAAGAAGTGCTTTTGTATCTGGGCTATAGCAAACTTAATCCTAATCACTTCTTGTGCTGCAAGATTACAAAAGCGTACACTTATTTAATTCAAATAGGAGTTCTCAACCATGTCTTTCTCCCATTTGTCAAAAATAGACTATACAAATCACTTAAATCAGTTTTAGTAAAAGGCAAAAAATTAAACATATAACTATTGAATCTAATATAAAATGCACTGCCATATTCAGCTCTGTAGTTCACCTCATACTCCGTTAGAGTCACAAATTCTGCCAGGCTGCCTTGTTTCCACGGAGGAATAGCAGCCCACACCTGTAAGAAAAATATGACATTTAACATGGTGAACACAACTGAATTTAACCGCCTACTCACAGTCTCTGATTCTGGTTAATCGGTTATTACGCTCTTCGATGACTCTTCCTGTCATTTCTCGTGATTAGTTGCTTCCGAGGATATTCTTAAACTGGTGGAACACAATTACTAGAACAGTTTGAGGAAATTTTTACTTCTGTGTTGTTCTGTTATTTCATCACATCCACTTTAAGCTGAATTTGCATAATTGCTTTTCAGAATACAAGAAGACGGTAATATGAATATGTGGGAGACGGCACAGTAGGCGTCTAATACTAGTATGAGTCACACTTGTGTGACGAGAGAATGTTCCCACCAAGAAATGCCTGAGAGTGATTTAGCATTGTAGTTGTGTGTATTGGGATGAGCAGTGTTACAAAGTCGATCAATATTTCACGTATGAATTATGTCAGCCTTGTGTCTTAGCATTTATATAAAAAACAATTTAGACATATTTTAACATTTTTTCTTAAAAAATTACTTTTTATGCTTTGGTATAATGACTATCTTCTAATTAGCATGCTTCTGAACAACATAGAGAACAATGCTGCAAAAAATTGCTAATGCTGATTTTATATGGTTTTTACATCAATCTAGTGATGACACTAGATGTAATTTTCTAGATATTTATGGTTATCTTATAATTTCTAAAGTAATCATTTAGATGACATTAATTTAGCAGATAGATGTTTTTATATGAGGCAACTTACAAGTGAGAAACACACTGGTGGGCAACGAGGGTTCAATATGTTCCACAAGCAAACTTTGACATGTAAACTTGGGAATTTGGGAATGCTATAAACATTACAACTGAAGGATAACCACTAGACCTTCATTACTATGGCCACCCTTCAGTTACTATAAAACAATATACATTTCCTCCTTTTCTTCCTTTGGCTTGTATTCAAGTGTTTTAATATTCTTTCTACCTTATGTTTGAAAATGATATGGGTAAAACATCAGAATCAAAGTACAGCCTAATGTTGGTGAGAGCTGCAGCTTTGGAGGTAGCAGGGTCATGCACTTCTCTGACAATGTATCTTATTATGTCCATCTTTTATAAATCACTGTACAGTAAAACACCTACCTCATTTCCTGGAGCAAAATGGGTAACCCCTGATCCACAGTCCACAACTACACCTGACAGGTCACGACCCAGAATGAGTGGAAACTCATTATAGCTGTTTATCACAGATAATGGATCCCTTCTTAAATTCAGCAATGTCGCCCCATAGCCTCCTAGGAAAAGCAAACAGGTATGTTTTAAAAACTAAAATTATAACTCACTTTTTGTTTATTCTTGCTGCATTAATGTTAATGTTGTAATCTTTATGTAACACTTACCCCTCATAGATAGATCCAGAGGGTTAAGACCAGCTGCATTGACTTTTATCAACACTTCACTGGCTGAATTAATGGTGGGGACGGTGATTTCTTCTGTGTACCTCAAAACTCCATCTGTGCCATACTGATCAATAACCCACGCTGACATGCTGCTTTGCAGCCTTGAAGGTGAACTACAGATATTTCCCCTGAAGCATCCACTGCATCCTGCTCGGACTGTTTTTGTCGAGCATGCTGCTTTCATATTAAACATACACATGAGCCTGATTGATGCCATAGCTCAAACAAGCTAATTTAAAAACGTCTTTCAGCGGGCTGTAAGTACAAGGTCAACTTTTATATGACATTTACAGTACAGCAGTTGCTACCAAGCTAGCAAGCTACGCAGCAAGAGCTAACATTTGCTTGCCCAGTTTGTCACCACTCTAAACATGCGTAATAAGATGCATAACAGTTTAAATAAATAAGCGAAAACACTTATGTGTACTGATGTTGTAGCGCATTACGACCAAATAGCAACCATTATTCCCAAATCAACCGATATAATAGGGTTTTCTGATACAATTGTACACAATACACATTAACAAACAAGCTAACCTCTGAACTTACAACAGTAGCCAATCAGAATTTAGTAAATAAATATACTGACCAATAGCGGAAAAGAGTTAGTTCTGACGTAGAAGTACTTTTTTCTTTACCATTTAAAACGATCTCGTTTTTAAACTTCATTATTTTGAGTGCATTAATTTTCCAGTCTAATTTTTAAATTATTTAAATAAATGATTATAACGTATATATTAAAAGAAAACTAAATGTGTGTTTTTTTGCTGTTTGAATTATGGTACAATAACGAACCAAAAACATAATCAACACAATCCCCATAGGGAGGAAAAAAACATAATTGCATTGGCTCCATAAAGCCCCAAACAAAAGAAAATCCATTATGGAGCAACAATAATCTAGTATCATAAAAATGAAAGAGCGCATGAAAAATTATAAACCCCATATTTTTAAAAGGGCCCCTTAACACTAAAGGGACTGTTGAGTGCTCCATCAGTTAAAGATGAATGAGAAGTATACATGCCAGTTTAGCAAAAACTAATGGACAGGGCACAAATCAGTGAGGAAAACAAACGGCAAATGCACAGAAGACATGGTCTGATTATGCTTGAGCAATACACACAGGGTTATAACGAGATATGTCTTAATCTTTACATGATGTCTGATACAGCTATAGCCTGGCATTAGCAGCATACCCGAAAGATCCATTTGGGAAGGTGGTTGCAAACAAAAAAAAAAATATCAACCAGGTGTCATTGTCACTTTACTGTATGTTTTCCTTATTATAGGGCTGTAAAATAAATAAATAAACCAAACAAGACTTGTCTGAAGCGAGTGACATAAGCGACAAGACATGATGATGTTCTCTTTTTTCCTGAAACTGTGGGGAAAGAGGTGAGAAAAGAAAAGCTGATGGCCTGTGGCTGTGTTTGTGATTCAGCATGAAACCAGGCAACAAATAGCACTGTCATTATGATCACAGCTCCCAGGGAAAAGAGGACACAGTGGAAATTGGGTGCTTTGTCTGTGCTGGCTCATTATAGTTGGTCTGTCTAATGAATTATACTCCTGGCTGCTGTACAAAAAACGAAGGAAAAAAAAAAATAAAAAAAACATTCGTTCTGTGATACTGAGTGAAGAGTGTGTCATCTTCATGACAACTCCTTGACAAAAATTAGCGCAGTTTAAATTCTTGACCGCTTACCCAAGACAAAATTGGCTTAGATTTTGAGAACAGCTTTTGTTGTCAATTGGTATTTTCCATAAAGTGTGTGCGTGTGCGCGGGGGGGGGGGGGGGGGGGGAATCCTT
>JBAMHW010000025.1:16780017-16793423 GCA_037177495.1 Rhadinocentrus ornatus
AGGAAACATGATCCAGATGACCTGAGGATTCTGGTAGGATCATACTGGGTCAAGAGGTCACTGATGTATTTTGGTCCCAAGCCATTCAGAGCTTTTAAAAACCGGCAGCAGAACTTTAAAGTTTATTCTCTTGCGAACAGGCAGCCAGTGTACTAACCTTAGAACTGGACTGATGTGGTCCACTTTCTTGGTTTTAGCGAGGACTCGAGCAGTTGAGTTCTGAATCAGCTGCCTGATTAATTTTTTTGGTAGACCTGTGAAGACACTGTTACAATAATCAAGCCGACTAAAGATGAAAGCATGGACTAGTTTTTCTAGTCTTGCTGAGACATCAGATCTTTTACCCTTCATATAGTCTTAAGGTGATAGTAGGCTGATTTTGTAATTCCCTTAATGTGATTCTCAAAGTTAAGGTCTGAGTCCATCAATACACCCAGATTTCTGTCCTGGTTGGTGGTTTTTAGTTATATAGACTGAAGCTCTGTGGTGACACTTAATTGTTTCTCTTTCACTCCAAAGACCATAACCTCAGTTTTGGAGAAACTGGAGAAAGTTCATGCACATCCAGTCGTTATTCTCGTCAGTGCATTTCCCAAGAGCCTCTACAGGGCCTCGATCTCCTGGTGACATTGTAATATATACAGTATCTGTGTGTCATCTGCGTAGCTATGGTAACTAGTTTTATTGTTATTTAGGATCTGTAACTGAGGGAGCATGTAGACGTTAAACAGAAGAGGCCCCAGGATGGAACCCTGGGAAACTCCACAGGGTGTAAGCACGTGTAGGCACACTAAGCAGCTTTTGTTTGGCATGTGTAAATCAATAAGGATTTTTAACAGCAGCTTTTTTAATTTATTTATTTTTAAACCAAAAAGGACAGGTTGGTCCACTGTTCCATGACCGGGATGAAAACCACATTGCTCCTCCTCAATCTGAGGTTCGACTATCAAACGGACCCTCCTCTCCAGGACCCCTGAATAGACCTTACCAGGTGGGCTGAGGAGTGTGATCCCCCTGTAGTTGGATCACACATCCGGTTCCTCTTTTTGAAGAGGTAGACCACCACCCCAGTCTGCCAGTCATGGGGAACTGTCCCCAATGTCCACACGTGTCAACCAAGACAGCCCTACAGCATCCAGAGCCTTAAGGAACACCAAGCAGACCTCATCCACCCCTGCTACCGAGGAGCTCTTTACCACCTCAGCAACCTCCAGCCCCAGAGATAGTAGAGCTTGGAGAAGGCGTTTGACCGTGTCCCCCAGGGACTCCTGTGAAGGGGGCTCCAGGAGAATGGAGTGCTGGACCCCCTTGTACGAGCTGTCCGGTCCCTGCACGACCGGTGCCAAAGCTTGGGCCGCATTGCCAGCAGTAAATCAGATTAATTTCCAGTGAGGGTTGGACTCCGCCAAGGCTCTGGTCAAAAAAGTTAATGGACAAAATTTCTAGCTGCAGCCGAGGTGTTGAGAGGATCCAGTTTGGTGGCCTCAGGATTGGGTCTCTGCTTTTTGCAGATGATGTGGTTTTGTTAGCTTCATCGGGTCGTGATCTTCAGCTCTTGTTGGAGCGATTCGTAGCCGAGTGTGAAGCGGCTGGGATGAGAATCAGCACCTCCAAATCCGAGACCATGGTCCTCAGCCTTAAAAGGGTGCCGTGATTTTTCCAGGTCGGGAACGAGGTCCTGCCCCAAGTGGAGTTCAAGTATCTTGGGGTCTTGTTTACGAGTGAGAGAAGGATGGAGAGGAGGATTCGGCAGTCTGATCGGTGCAGTGATAAAGACTATGCATGGGTCTGTCGTGGTGAAAAAGGGGCTGAGCCAAAAGACAAAGCTCTTGATTTACTGGTCGATCTACGTTCCTACCCTTATCTATGGTCACGTGCTTTGGGTAGTGACTGAAAGAACGAGATCGCAAATACAAGCGGCTAAAATGCATTTTCTCCACAGGGTGCCCAGGCTCTCTCTTAGAGATAGGGTGAGAAACTTAAAGGGGGCTCAGAGTAGAGTTGCTTCTCTTCTGCATTGAGAGGAGCCAGATGAGGTGGCTCGGGCATCTGGTCAGGATGCCTCCTGGACGCCTTCCTACTAAGGCAGCTGCCCCTGCAACCTGACCCCTTTATAAGCTATAGAAAATGGATGGATGGACCAACAAGGTGCAATGAATATGTAAAAAGGGCTGTAGTTCAGCATTAATGGTGCTTTTACAAATGCGTTTCCCATGCCATGTTCCCAATGCATCAGAATGATGCTGTTGCTGTACTTATAACTAGATGGATAGTTCTGCTGTCTTTATTTTTTTTTTTATTTCTGGAGGATACTGCTTCCATGATTGACAAATGGAATTCAACAATTTGATTTGTTTGACCACAGGGCATTGTCCATTTAATTTCAGCCAAATAATCTTAAAATCAAGAGATAATGGCGACATTCCTTGGTTTTTTTGTGTAGCACAATTTAATGACAGGGTGATTCGAAGTGTTTTATAGAAACATCAGAAAATAAGCATAATTTAAAATTAAAAACAAAAGAACAAGGAAAACGAAAGAACATTGAATAAAAACAGTATTAAAACATGATCAAGTTTTAAAATTCAAGCTTTAAAGAAAAGGTGCAGATATAGATTTTTTTTAAAAATAAAAACCACTGAAATGCAGCAGAGAACAGGTGGGTCTTTAACCTGGATTTAAATAAACTGAGGGTTTCGGCTGATCTGAGGCTTTCTAGGAGTTTGTTCCAGACATGTGGAGCATTGAAGCTGAATGCAGCTTCTCCATGTCTGGTTCTGACTCTGGGAACTGATAAGAGAATGAATGAATGTAAACACAAACCATGTTCTCTGTGTGGTTCTTGGTCTTTCTGTGTCTCATCGTTTAGACTTGCATTAAATTAGGGGAAAAATACTAATCTTAACTTGAAATTTTTGCTGTGTTGTCTTTTTACTATATTAATGGTAAATGGTTTGTATTTATGTAGCGCTTTTATCCAAAGCGCTTTACATCATAAATCACATTCACCCATTCACACACACAGTCATGCACTGATGGCGGTAGCTGCCATGCAAGGCGATCACCACGCCCCATCAGGAGCAATTATGGGTTCGGTGTCTTGCCCAAGAACACCTCGACATGAACTCGACTTGGCCGAGGACAAGACGACCGCTCTACCTTGCCAAGCTACGCCACCCAATATAAAATATTAAGTTTAAGTCATTAGCATATCATTGCATTCTGTTTTCATTAACATTTGCACATAATCTCAGCTTCTTTAAAATAGGGTAGCTTATGTCTGAATGTGAACAAGAAGCAAAATTATCATGCTTGGCTTGTAATACGTACTACATATACACTAGTGTTCGAATCACTTGGTGAAGTGTCACCCCCTTGCAGTTTTCCCCACAGATTGTATTTGAGAAGACTGAGACATGTTTGGTGTTGTTGGGTTGCATCAGCTGTTACTCTTAGCTTTTTCAACGAGTTGTAATCATTATTTCCTTCAGCCTTGTTTAACTAAATTTAATGTAATTTGGAGCAGAGATTTTTTTTTTAAATAGAGTAACCCATTTCTATTTGAGAGTGCTCAGGTAGTTTAAATAAATATTAGAAAACAATGGACAGAAATGTGAAATTGCTGGATGAAGCAAGTCTTTTAAGAGCCAATGCCTAACTATGGTCTGGGAGCATGTTATCTGTGTTTCTTGTCAAGGTTATGAAAGCACCACATTCCAGATAAATTTCCTCTTGTGTAACATAATTTTTTATCCATAAACAGAAGAAGAAAAAAAAAGGAGCATTCCATTTTATGCACAAGCTTTTTTAGAACAGAAAAAGTAATCATCTCTGTGGTCTGAAGACTGATGACGTTTGAGTACTGTCTGGTTTTGACTGACTTTAAAGTAAAACTTTGCTAACCGCTGTTAGCTCATGCTTTCTAACCAGCGCTTGTTAATGTTTTGCATGCCAACACTGTTGGCCAAAATGTTGCCATTATGGCAAAAATTTATACCTGTAAAAAAAAAAAAAAATAGTTAGAAATGGTAGCTACTCGCCATCTACTTTATCTTCTTTAAACCTGCCATGAAAACGTTCAGATTAATTAACCTAGAGGGATTTTAAATGCCAATTGGTTGAGTTTTTCGACCTACACAGACCTCCTGCAGAAATATTTAAACCTAAGACGAGGTAGGTTGACCCTATGTGTTACTATGGTAACTAGTATGTCTTTAATACAGATGAAAAGTTGGTGAGTCAGCTGCGAGAACTGCAAGTAAAGCTTGAAGACTTTGAAAAAGTTAAGCTGATTGGGAGAGGAGCGTATGGAGAAGTGCAGCTGGTGAGTTGTTTCTCTCTGTTAAAAGGTCCAAAAGCCAAGTGTGTGATTTTGGTTTTGTACTTGTTAATTATTAACAACCTGTAAACAGCAGTGCAATGCAGTGAAGAATTTCTCCATCTGTTCCTAAATTTAAGTTAGTACCAAAAGGCAGGTATTTATTTACCACTAGAGGGAGCAGCCTTCTACAAAAAAGTGGCAACATTCACTATCTTGTATTTTGGATAAAGCAGAATTATTACTAATTCAGCTGTTTCTAAGTTCAAAATTGGCAGTAAATACTCACTCTCCCTTAGTCTGAGTTTAAAAAATGCCTGCCTATTGTGTTGGTGGGATCTGGTATCTGCCGAGTGTTTGATGGTAGAAACAAGTCTGGACAGGCTCAGTGTGTGGGGGATGAAGTCTGAAGTAGAGAAGGACTTGTGTGTGTTTGTGCTTAAAATTGCGTGTAAGCATTCCTTTTTATGGATGTGTGTTACAAGTACAGCTTCCCATATTTGTGTGTCTCTGCTGTTATCTTTGTCATTGTGACATTCCTACAATCTCCTAATTGTCCTTGTGTAGTAATTATCATTTACATTTTAACATCTCCTCTTTTGCCTCACCTCCTCTCTTCTGACGCAGGTCCGTCACAAGGCCTCTCAGAAAGTTTATGCCATGAAGCAGCTCAGCAAGTTTGAGATGATCAAGCGGTCCGATTCAGCCTTTTTCTGGGAGGAGAGACACATCATGGCATTTTCCAACAGTCCCTGGATCGTCCAGGTGTGCACATACATTTATTTTCTCTGCAAAGCATTCACACTCAAAGCTCAGCTGCCTTCCACAACAGACTGTCGTTGTCTGTCTTTATTAAATAAACACAGAGTGAAAATACATCTCATTGCAGTTACGAATACCATCTTCCAAAGAATGAAATGTATTTGTTGTTATTTATGTATTTATAGCCATAATTATAAAATATATGTATTTTTCTTTTATTAGTTTATATTAACCAGAAGAATAGATTAATGCATTAATAAACCGGAATGGGCCCAAACACGAGGAAGAGAGCTGAACATATATTTTTACTATACCTTTGCACTAATACCAGGTCAAAAAAGTAACTTTAGCAAGTAGAATTACTTTTATATTATCTGTAGAAGATGTTTCTGTTCTCAGCATAGCATTTATCTTTAGGAGAATATGTTTTGGTAAAGGATTTCTTTTTGTGTTTGACTGGAAGTAGTGGTCCCACACCTGATTATCTTTAAGGCACAATGTATAGATGCAACTGTTTACATCCATCTGTAGCAGAGCTAGCCACTACTTCTAACCTAAATGTTTACAAAAACAAAGTTGGTTTAGTTTCATAGAGATTTTCTGTGCTCCATTTTTTTTCATCACTGTACCCTTGTCCAGAAGGCACTCTCTCTTCTTACTAACATTTAAGCTGCTACCTTCCTGCAGCTTCTCAATCTTAATCTGAAACAATATTTCAGGGCAAAACTTCTGTTATCATGTCAGAAACATTCACATTGACGCAGACTGTTTCTCCTTTAGATAACATTACAGCTGTTAATTCTAGTGTTCTCACTCAATATTGGACAATTTCCAAACTTTTTTCTTTACTAATCATTGAATTTTCCACTCCAAAAGATAGGAAAAGGAGCCTTAGGTATATAAAAATAAATTTTTCTGGGTTTCAGTCTGTTCACATTAATAAACTGCATATAGAGATACAATATATAAATAGGGTAAGAAGTTGATTTTAATAGATATGAAATGATATAGAATACCAAACTATAAAGTATAATGTGATGATTATGTTACAGATTTTAAAAGGAAAGCTTGTCATCTTTAGTATCAAATAGGATAAAATCATTTAGGTAAAAAAAGTAGTGAGCAATATCAATATGATGACCAAAGTACACACAAATTCAGCATTTAATATTTACCATTAGGCAACAATAACCTAAATTAAATTAGAAATATATTGATTTTTTAGGATAACCATTATGATTCCAATTTATTTGACTACTTTCTTTTATAGAAAGAAGAGCACAGATCCTTTAAAGACAACACAAACACACACACACATTCTCTGTGTTGTCATATCTTTAAACATATTCACATTCTGAGTAGTGCCTGGCATATTGACTAATAACGTCTTCTCTTAGCTTTGTTGTGCTTTCCAAGATGATCGCTCCCTTTATATGGTTATGGAATTCATGCCAGGAGGAGACCTGGTCACCCTCACCATGAACTACGACATCCCAGAGAAGTGGGCTCGCTTCTACACAGCTGAAGTGGTGCTGGCGCTGGACTCCATCCACTCCATGGGCTTTATCCACCGAGATGTTAAACCTGACAACATGCTGCTGGACCAGCATGGACATCTCAAACTGGCTGACTTTGGCACTTGCATGAAGATGGACTCGGTAGGTTGATTATAAGTTTTTTAATCTACCAAAATCTTTCTGAAAAAAATACTTGTGAAAATTTCATTTCTATCTCAGGAAAGGTTTTTAAGGGCTCTACTGCACCATCAGGTGTTCAGATAGTAGAAGTGGAGCTTAGTGCTTCGCTCTTATATCAGGCTGTTTTGAAGGTTTCAGAAGTTATTGTGCTAAGCAGCCAATCTAGAGTTCAGCAGCGGTCTGCCTCCACTGCAGACCAGGACTTGTTTTCATCCTTTTCGTTTTACCACAGCAATTTCAGAATAGCTGCCTCTACATATTTGAGCTCTCTGGAAATCTGCTGTTAGACAGATGGTGTCATGTAGTTGCATCTCTTTTGCAAAAACATTGTTCAAACCGTCTGGGAGAAAAAAAAGAAAGCTCAACTTTCAAGCTCTAAAATAATGGTTTAATCAGTAGCCAGCCAGGATTTCAGAATGTCCTTTAAAAACTTTCTTTGGCTGCTTTTTCATTCATATTCAGTTCAGTTTGTGCATGATTATATGTGTATGGTGTGTCTGCAGACAGGTATGGTGCGCTGCGACACAGCTGTAGGAACACCAGATTACATCTCACCTGAGGTGCTCCAATCTCAGGGTGGTGAAGGACACTACGGTCGAGAGTGTGACTGGTGGTCTGTAGGAGTTTTTATCTATGAGATGCTAGTTGGTAAGTTTCCTTTTACTCATGCAGTCATGTTTCTACAAAGAAATATTATTTGTTTAATATAGTTAGTTGGGAGCTGCTCTCACCAAATCAATCTGCTGATCATATTCTTGCTTTATAGCAGTTAGCACGTGTCGTCTTATTATACTGTGAAGAGTATATTTTGTTTTTCTGTTGTAGGATCAGTATTTGAAAGTTTTGACCTTTTTACCCCTCTCACAGGTGAAACCCCTTTCTATGCCGAGTCCCTAGTTGGAACTTATGGGAAGATCATGAACCACCAGAACTCGCTGGTCTTCCCAGTTGACATAGAGATGTCTCGGGATGCTAAAGATCTCATCTGTGCCTTTCTTACTGACAGGTTTGCACAAGGAATTTTAAAAGAATCATTGAATGATTTACAACTTTAGAGAGTTGGATACAGGATCCACCAGGTTATCTCACTTTGTGCCATTACATGACTCTGTTTGAATTGAATGTTTTTTTCTGTGAGGGTAAAAAATTTCTTAAAGAATCCGACTTGTGGTCCAGGTAAATTCTGGAAGAGCAGAAAACTTTTTCATGATGAAAAACAATGCTGAGATGCAGCTAACTGATTTGTTTATGCTGAAACAACAAAGCCATGATTTTATTTTTAAGCTTCATATATTTTGAAAATTCGTTTGCTAAAATTGTAAAATAAATAAATAAAAAAGATGATGATTTAGCTACAATTTAGCCAGTATTTGCCATTTTAATACAAGGAGTGCACTTTTTTATTTTTAATAACATCAGTATTAAAGGTAGAAGTTACATAAATGAGTGTATGGGTTATGTTCTTTCTTTATGCCCCCACATCCCCCTTGCTGAAACCACTTCCTGTTTACATTAGTGACCCTGCCCCTTAGAGGGCTCAAACACAGACCCTTTTCTGCTTCTATACAGAGAAGCCTTTCATTTTTCCCCTCACTCAGTTTACCTTCTCACTCACTATTCTCTCACCACAGACAGATCTCACATGTGTGTATGGCTGTCCAGCTTCACACACACACACACACACACACACACACACACACACACACACACACTGACCACATACACAGAACCCACATGCTCTGTCACTGCCTTCCCATCTTGCTGAATCACTCATGTATCCACAACCACTCTGTCATTGTCAGATTCTTCAAAATTTTTTTCTTCATATGGTTTTGTGTCTCTTAGTTTTTTTTAAATTTCCTCCTTCTCTGTTTTGCCAGTTTCCATTTCACTGGTCACTTCTTCATCAACTTTTTCCTCTTATTTTTTATTTTATTTTTTTTTATGAAGGGGTTTAAAAACTTTCCTTTCTCCTTTTCTTCTTCCCCACTCTTGCTCTCTCTTCCTCTTGGCTGCATCTGGAATGTCCCACACGTGGCAAGCCCAAACTGCCACACCCCTCTTCAGCTCTGTACCCAGAGGTGGAGGAGGGAGAGCACAGGGGATGAGGCCAAGGAGCAAAGAGAGAGAGACGGAGAGGAGAAGGAGGGAAATTGTAGTAGTTGTATTGAGTCAGGGTTGTTGATGTCTCTTAATGCCCTCTGATCTCACTCCGGAACTATATTATCTCTGGTCTTGAATAGAGGAGGTTCTTTACACGAGTGGTCATGTGGCTCTCCATGCTGGTCACTGTGGTCAGTGCAGAGTAGTCATTCCACTCAGCTCTGTGTGTTTGGGATGACATGTTAGTGATGGTGGGTGGAGGTGAGGGGTGGGGTGTGTTTTGCGTTCACACCGAGGTGACTCTGCTTTCAGTCTGACTCCTCTATCTTGTCGCTGTGCAGGAAAGTTCGTCTGGGCCGCACTGGAATAGATGAAATTAAGTGTCACCCCTTCTTTATGAACGACCAGTGGACCTTTGACAACATCCGTGAGAGTAAGTGTGTAAACATCCATGGTTTTTTTTGTTTTGGTTTTTTTAATTGTCTGCCTTCTTAAATTCTTAAAGTGCAGGTGCAGATTTCCTCTTTTCCATCTGTGGCAATTTGTTCTTGTTGTCATTTATGTCTTATCATCTCCAGCCCATTCCTCTGCAGATCTGTTTTGCTTTAGCCAGAGACTGAAGTTTATTTCCAGCTCCTGAGCCTGTAAGCCTTCATATGTGGTGCACATGCTTTCCATATGCTCCCACTCATACCTTACATTATATGAGTGGATGCTGTGCAGTGTAGAGCTCATATTATTTAAAGATCCTCCTGGATAAATAGCAACATATGGTATCTCCAAAAATACACATGTAAAAGAATGGAGAGGCTTTCAAATTCTCAGTTTTATCAATAAATGTGATACATTATGGAACAGTTGGGTATTGTCTGACAGTCTAAATTACCTTTGAAGTTTACTAATAATACATCGTTATCAAAAATGAACTGCAGACACTTTGATATAATAATTTTTAATTCTTTGATTGTTCTGCAGCACACACAAAGTGAGACGCACAGATCATTTTCATAATCCAACCATGTTTTCAATCAATTTGGAACTGAAAAATATAAATCCAAAGAAAGTATATTACAAGTAAACCCAAAGCAGCTAACTATTTTAAAACATGGGGTGATTGTTTTCAGTTAAAAGAAATATACAAAGAAAAAAACACTGAAAAATAAAGTTGGAATTAATGTACTCCTTGCATTGTTTTTACTTACAATTTCCACAGCATCATAGTTTTTAAATATTATCATAGGTTTGTTTATTTCAAGATGTAATAATGGATATAGGGTATATTACAAAGAATGTATCGAGTATGCATCAATGAATATTAACAAATTATTATTACCAGCTTCCTTTGGCGTTTACAATTACATCCCCTGCTTTTTTCAGGGAAAAATATATAGACTTTTTCTTTTATCTGCTTTAAGTTACTACATAATCAGTCATTTACATAGGAAGGAAAGCAGAAACAAGAAAGAAGGCATAATAAGAAAAGCATGTATATTAGAAGTATGAACTGGACCTTTGTGTCTGCATGTGAATACATTCAGACTCTTTTGCTTCCTCTCCTCTCCTCTCTGCTTCACCTGTGTCTGATTAGAGCAACCGAAGAAACTTCTGATCAGAGCCTGGCAGCCTGGAACATGAAACCACTGCTGTGCCACTGCTGTGCTACTCGGCTCTGTTCGTGTTTGCACATGCATGTCCTGTCTTTCAGAAACACGCTCTCCAAACATGATCCTTCTTCCATTCTGGCATCCTGCAGACCTGAATGTACTCCTGTGCCCTCTGTGTTGGTTTAAGAAAAGACATGACTCCCTGCTGTGTGTGGCTTTGACTCTATTCAGGCTCAGTTTACACTGTTGTCTTCTTGTTAATTAAGCATTAGTCTGGTTGAGGGCAAAGAAGCCAACTCCATGGATGGATGGTTGGTTTGGATGGGAGGCAGCATCCCCCATAGCGACGGGTGGGGCAGGCCATGCGGCCTGTTCTAATGAGAGGGGTGCCCCAGTTTGAAGGGTTTCTCCCGCTCTTTCACTCTCACTGTGGCCACGGCTGCCTGTCATTACTCTCCCGCTATCATAGAGCATTCTGGGAAGGCGTGCCACAAGGGCCTCTGTGTCTCTTTCTGTCTCACCACACTTTGGCCTTTTTTCTGTCTCTTCTTTTTTATTCCCCCCTCATTTGTTTCATTCCTTTGCTTGATCTTTCGCTGTATTTTCTTCACCGTCACCGAGTCACATTTGTCACACTGGGGGTTGTGTCTTGACCCAACAGTAATGAGCTCTTTGCTCAGAGCCAGAATTGCACTGGTCTGAGGAATTTGATCCATAATGGTTCCTTTTTTTCTCAATTACAATCTATTTATAGTCTAAAGAACTAGCTTAGTTTTATCTGATTGGCCCCTTGGCATATTTTGTCTGCATGTTGTGCAGACTTTTTAAAGTGTGCCTGCTCCTGAGAGCAGGGAGTAGAAGTAGGCTTCTCTGCTGCCGTGGTTAGGTTTCATTCGTGAAAAGGCAACTGTGTGTGGGGCACAAAGCAAGCACTGTGCAGGAAAAGGAGTGGTGTCAAGCTCACGCCAGCCTGCAGAAAACTTACTGCTACTACAAGCCGTGCCAAAGTTGGCACAGAAATTGTTTAATCTTGTTAAAAAATTTATTCAGTGCTAAGGCAATTTGAATAAAGTGTTATAAATTTAAATGCCCTCAGAATAGTTTAAACTTTGAGTATGGCATTAATGTTAAACACCATCTTTGTTTCACCTCATTCTCTCCTGGTTTGCACCTCCTCCTCACCCTCTTTTACTCCATGACTCTGTTTCTGTCTTCCAGCTGTGGCCCCAGTTGTGCCGGAGCTGCACGGTGACATAGACACCAGTAACTT
This sequence comes from Rhadinocentrus ornatus, assembly GCA_037177495.1. Taxonomy (NCBI): domain Eukaryota; kingdom Metazoa; phylum Chordata; class Actinopteri; order Atheriniformes; family Melanotaeniidae; genus Rhadinocentrus; species Rhadinocentrus ornatus. The sequence continues at coordinate 16,791,772 of JBAMHW010000025.1, forward strand.
TGATGACATTGAGGAGGATAAAGGAGATGCTGAAACTTTTCCTCCACCCAAAGCCTTCGTGGGCAACCAGCTCCCATTTATCGGCTTCACTTATTTCAAGGAGGATCAGTAAGTTTTTTTGTATTATGATTTTCCAAGGAATTTAACCTTTATTTGTGTTTTAGACTTTTTAAGTTTAATTCAAGTGCTGAGATTATATTTAAAATTTGTACTGTATATTTCCTCTGTCATAAGGAGACAAGCTTTGACACAGCTGTGCCTAGAATTAGAGAGAGAAAAAAACAACTAACTCTTGACACCCATACCTTTAAAACAGTCTTACCGCAGTCAAGACACTGTATCCCTGTTTGAGTTCCACACTGCTGCCTTGTTCTGACAGTCTGTTTTACTGCCACCTTTGCTTTTGATTCATCCTACTTTCCAATCCAACTTTTGCTTGCAACAACAAAGGAAAAAAATAACAGTTTATTCATTGGATTTATGAATACTTTTTATTGCTTTATGCAACAATCTTGGGTGCCTGTGGGATGATTTAGGTTTGTAATCAACATGATGAAGATTCAGTTGTTAGTCTTTTCAGTCATATTAATCTAACCAGAGACAAGGTCAAAACAATAAAGCTTTCAGTAAATGAACTGGCTCTTGTAGCGATGCAGCTTCCAAATTCCTGATAGCACATAAATAATAACAAGATATTGACTGATGATACCTCTCAACCAGCTGAAATTTTGGCTGTTCTCATTTGTGAATTATATCATAATGACAGAACTGTTGTTGTAAATGCCGCTGTCATGAAGAGGCTGCAGAGTCTTTGGTCACGACACAGCATTTTTGGTTTTCTGTTTAAAGAAATTTAGTCAATTTTATGACATTTTTTCCCAATATGATTTTTTGAGTTATCTATTTGGTTGTTGAAGTTTTTCTTTTCTTTTTTTTTTTTTGATGTTGCCTGTTTTCTTTGTTTTAGTTGTGTTTTTTACTTCAGAGCCACTGTAGCAAAAAGAGAAAGAAAGCTGACACATCCTCTCACTTGTTTACAGAATATGATGGATGTTTTCTCAGTAGGGGCCATTACGTCATATAAACTTTGTTTGGATGAGCATTCAGGTGTGTGTGTTGAGCCAGCAGGCTTTATGGGTCTTATTATAAAAAATGACTGACTTGATAGTAGAAGTTTGAACCTTTGTTTAATGAAGAACTTTGTCTGGTAAGAGTCATGACTCTCACCTACACTTCTCTTCCAGGCTGCTGAGGACAACAGGCAGCGGCTCCGTGGAGGATTCAGAAGACTGTAAGGGAAACTCTGAGGATAAGGAAAACTATTCAGACAGTAAGAAAGAGGTTTGTGTCTGAAGGAGAGACAAGGCAGAACATGAAATATGGTTATGGACATGATGATATTCTTTTTATTTTCTTGTCATATGTCTGCCTACATGTACAGCTGCAGACAAAGGTTTATCGGTTGGAGGAGCAGCTCGACCATGAGATGCAGGCCAAAGATGAGCTGGAGCAAAAGTGCAAGTATGACTGAACACACAAACATATATATATATATATATATATATATATATATATATATACTGCTCAAAAAATAAAGGGAACAATAAAATAACATCCTAGATCTGAATGAATAAACTATTCTTATTAAACAC
>JBAMHW010000025.1:16812856-16823105 GCA_037177495.1 Rhadinocentrus ornatus
ACCTCTTTCTGTAAAGTCCTCTGAGACAACTTTGTTGTGATATAGGGCTATACAAATAAACTTGATTTGATTTAAACTTGATTTTCTAACATTTTAATAAACAGGAGCATTATGTAAAGTTGTTAGTTAATTATTTGGCTTGGTTTTTTTTTTGTGTGTGTTCGTATGCTAATTAGTTTGTTTATAAGTTTAGCACAGCATGGACATTGAACTTAATTATGTTGGTGCCATTAGCTGATGATATTTTTTAGTACTGCACAGCTTGTGTAATTGTAACACGCTGTTTTACAACTGGGCACTCTGTGCTTATAGCACTAAATAACTTTAGCATGGTCAAAGTGTTTTTCTAAAACTTTTCCAAAAAGACTTTTTCCCTCTCCTGCTGAGTAAACATTTACTATGATGGCCATTATCACAATTCAGAACCATTTATTTTTCAACAGGACTTCAGTAGTTTGTTTGACAAACCAACAAGTACTGGGTGTCCAGGTTTTGGACTTTCCCTGCATGTTACTCGGTCTGTTGCAAGTGCATGCCCTTGACGAATTGTTGGTGCGGTAGCGAATCCTTGTTGACACAATAAGTAATGATTAGATTGAAGGATTTCTCCCCAAATGATCAGGCATACAGAGTACCCTGGCTGACACCCATTTGGCTGGAAAACAGTAAGTTAGAACATCTTGTGCATGAGCTGGAAAAGATTTGTCACCTATTTGCAATAAAACATTTTGCAATACCGTCCTCATCGCATTTAATTCTCTGTCTGTCTTTTCTTCTGTTGTAGACATGAAGTCCTGCTGTGTTCTTGCTGTTATATTTTTGGCATTTTTCTGCCATGGCAGTCTTTCTTGCCCAGCTGTTTGCAAATGCTACAGCAGAAGAATGGAGGTGGTCTGTAATGATGCTCCTCTGACAGAATACCCCTCTGAGGGTCTCCCAGAGAACACCACTATGCTGACAATCCAGTTCACAAATATCACCTCCATCTCCGAAGAGCATCTGAGTGCCACACCACTGCTGCTAGAGCTTCACTTAAATGAAAACCACCTGGAGAACCTTTCCTCTCATCTCCTCAGGGGTGTTCCTCATCTGCACACTTTGGATTTAACAGGAAACAAACTGAGAAATCTGCCTGCGGATGTCTTCAGCCACGCTCCAATCCGTAGCTTAGTGCTGAAAAATAATCTGATTAACCAAGCTGATGCAGAGTGGCTGCCTGATAACTGCAGCCTGACCTGGTTGGACTTATCCGGAAACCATTTATCAAAATTCCCAACCACTTTGCTTCAAAGGTTGCCCAATTTGGAGAATGTTGACTTGTCTAACAACCGTCTGGAGAAAATATCATCAAATTCTCTGGAGCCACTGACCAAACTTGTGCGTTTAAACCTGCAGAACAACAAGCTAAACACTTTAGATGCATCTGTATTCCAGAGAATGCATAACCTCACTTCTCTGATTCTCTCCCAAAATAAGCTCACTAAACCTCCCTCAAACATTTTTCAGGATCTCACTCAGCTCACACACCTGAGTCTGGATGACAACCAGCTGAGCCACATTCCAACAGGTTTGTTTAACCCACTGAACTCCCTGGAGGATGATGGACTGGATCTGACTGGCAATCCACTACTGTGTGATGGGAAGGTGGAGTACCTCTGGAGATGGCTTCAGAAGAACAAGAAGAAGGTTTTCTTGGCAGATACCATCACATGTGCATTACCTCAGCTACTGGCTGGACGCTCAGTCATGTCATTGACTGAAAATGAATTGGACCTTTCCTGAAGTCTTTTCTTATACCAGCTATTATTTGATATCAAAATGTGTTTAATTCAGCCTGGGACAACAGTTTAAATTTTTAATCAATTAAATGTTTTGTTTTAAATAAGTGTTTGATTTAATGTGATAAAATAAAATATTTCTTTGTCTTTAAATAATTTATATTAAAATATGTTTCTCCTGCAGTATGCAGCTTAGCTAATATGAGCATAAACAGCTAGCCTAGATTTGACCCAATGTTAAAAAAGACCCACTACCTAAGCTTTAACCTCTACACCACATACTATTATCTTTTCTAGTATTTGAATAAACAGATTTTGTTGAGCAACTCTTTACATGAAGAATCTAGCTCTCATTTCCAGGCTTTGCTCATAGCAATTTAAATTCATACATGGTTGTATATAAATGTCATACTTAAATGTGCTTTTATCAGCTAAAATAGAATGTCCTGAACTTGTGCAAATAAATGAAGACTATGTAATGGGTATTTTTCTGCGGAAATATACCAAATATTGCACAGTAAACTCACAAGATCTTCAGTTTGATGGTAGATTGGTGATTTGAGTGTCTTGATATGTTTGAATTAGTTAACTTTTTTTAATATATATATCATGCAGATGCAAAGCCAGAAATAAGACTTTTAGAAAGTCACTCATATAGCCTATATGTCAGATGATAGTGTACTTATTGACAAGGTTGTGGGAGTATGAATTACTGGAAGAAGCCCATATTTTACAACTTGTGTGTTTGAATAAAATGAATTAATTTAGGCACCTTCTGAGCCAGTATACTTTGAGTTATTCAGTTATACTCACTCATGCTGATTCTGAATGTTAATGCTGGAAATACGCCATAAAATGAGCACCTGATCTCCTGTTAGAAAAACAGCAAGTATCACTACTTTACTCTTTATAAATTCACATGCTGTGAATTATTTTATTTTTTTTACAAAGCTATAAAATTGTACAACAATAAACAAAATACGTTTTTGTACTACAATAGGTTGGTTGGAGCTGTGTTGTTGCTGCTCTTCAGAAAGTCCATGTTTGTAACAGCAGTCATGGCATACTCTAGCAACCTCTGGATCATCGTTATTAAGACAGATAAGTGAAACTGGTTTGGCTCAAAATTCCCCTTATTAACCAGATTGAATTAAGGTAATGGAATTACAATGTTATTTTTACACATATGTTATGTTTGGCAAACAAGTGATTAGCTTGAATTACATAGTTGTCCCAAAATATTTTAATTGTTACCTGAACGAAGAATTTAAAACTTCTTCACATATTACCAGTAGTAACTTGGTTTGGTAATAACAAAATAAATTAACAAAGCATTATTATTATCACATATCTCGTTAAATATACAGCTTCGGAGCGCTCTTAAGTACTGAACAAAATGTCTTATTTTACCACATTTGTCTGTTATGTCACAGTTTTGCTATCCATTACAACAACTCTGCCAAACATTAGAAAATGTGGATAACCCACTGCATGGTTAATTCTGAGGTCCTTTCAGTTAATATACATAAGGTGTATTAGAAATTTTTTCAATATCCATAATCATTTAAAGTCATACCCAGTATGTTTAATGAAAATGGTTCAAATGATCAAATTAAATACCAAAATTTAAAAAAAATATTTTGTTCCACATAGAAATATTATTCACAGTTTGTTAACATACACACTTTTTTTCTTTGCAGGAATCAAAAATAATATATTGATTTATGTGTGGTTACATCTTTACTTTAGAAAGTACAGAAAACAGGAACTACAGATGGCCGGTCTGTTTGCTTGCCTTTGTTTGCCTCTTGCAACATCTTGTTCTGACTCACTGAAAAAACAACCAACAGTATAAAACAAGCTGTAAGCAAAACTAGAAAGAATATCGCTGTAACTTTCAGGTATGAATGTTTTTATGATTAACATTTTCACAATTTTGTGTAATTATGAATTATTTATTTGCAAAATATTTATAGATTTATTTATTTTTTCTCAGTATTGTGCTTCAAAGATGGAATTGTTAATGCTTCTCACCCTCACGGTACTGGCTGAATTTGATTACCAAAGTAGAGGTGCACACTCGTGTCCAGATCTTTGCTCCTGCACCTTCTCACCTTCAGTTGCAGAGGTAGTGTGCAGTCAAAGCGCCCTCACACATTTCCCTGGTTTACCTCCCAACATCACGCAACTGTCCATTCAATCTGCAAACCTCAGCAGCATTACAGCCAGTCATCTGATTGCCGTGCCCCTCCTAAACTACCTCCAGCTGTATTATACCAACCTGGTTAGCCTACCTTCAGAGCTCTTGGGTGTTGTGCCTCACCTAGACACATTGGATCTTACAGGGAATCAACTGGTTGAGCTGCCTCCAAACTTCTTCAGTCATGCCTCGCTTCGTTTCCTGGTGATGAAAAGAAATCAGTTTGAAAAAGCAGAGGCAGCATGGTTTCCTGACAACAGCAGTCTTACCTGGCTGGACTTTTCAGGCAATCTTTTAACCAGCATTCCAGCTGCTCTGCTCCAGAAGCTCCCTCATCTGCAGAATCTAGATTTAAGTTATAACAATCTGCAAGACCTACCGGCTGATACATTTGAGAACCTGCACCACCTGGAGACTCTAAACCTTGCTGGGAACAAATTAATCTCTCTGAAACCAACAATCTTTGCACACAACCTTAAACTCAAACAACTGTTTCTGCAGGAGAATTATCTGAAAGAGCTGCCAGCAACCCTCCTGCAGAGTCTGCAGCACCTTGAGTTTCTGCTGCTAAATGAAAATAGGCTACGGCACCTCCCCACAGGTCTGCTAGACACGAGAAAATCCTTTTTCCGGATGATCCTAACAAATAACCCCTGGGAGTGTGATGTGAAGATGGAATATCTGTGGAAATGGTTTGCTGTTAATCCTAAAAATGTTCTTTTTCTGGAGCAGGTGACCTGTGTTAGCCCCGAGACTCTGAAACATCAACAAGTAGCATCTTTAACTAAGAGTCAGCTTGGTATAAAATGTGTAAGTCACTGATATGGTATTAAATGCCTGTTTTATGAATGAGAAAGAGAAAATCCAAAAGGCTGCAACAACAAAAAGAAAAACAAAGCAAAAAAGATTAAAGAAAGTATCAAGAAACCAGAGCTCATATAAAATTCTTCTGTCTCACTTGGTGGTTGCTTCCCATGTTGCTGCATTATTCCAATTTTTTCTTTTGTTTTTAATGATGTTGAGCATGTGGGTGTGTGTGGGCAGTGCAATAGCTGAATCTTGCAGCTGACCTCTTCTGGATGTGTTTAAATCTCTCCATCGTTCTCTTTCTTTAGTTTTTCTCTCCTTGGTGTATGTGTGCATATATCTTCAGTATGCCCACACACTCCACTCCTCAAGCCTTGAACACATTAAGTGCACTGTATTATAATTTATTACACTTATAAAACTTAAACAATGCAGCCTCTAGATCCTGCTACTTTCGAAAATTAAACCTAGCTCATCCCCCAAAGAGTGGAAAGAGAACTTGAGATGTCTGATGTATGTTTTTCATTCCACCCTTCTAAATTGCATCCTCAAGGTTAAAGGTTGAGGAAGTGGAGTGGATGGTTCGAATCCTAATTCGCCTTTATGAGATTCTGAAATTGAGCATCTGTTTTGGAGAAAGAGAGCACTCTCCTTTAGTTTAACAACTATTGCGGCTTTTTGGGCAAGACATTTAATCTCCATCTGCTCCTGTGAACCCCCCCAGGCTTGGACTTTTATAAGTGGCAGGCATTACATTCCTTGGATTAATGAGAATGACTCGTATGGAGGACTAGTGCCTGCTCCCAGGGGCGCTGCCTTAATGACTGCTAATGATGATTGGCTGACACTGAAATCAAAAAGGACAGGGACACCGTTTTTACACACTTGAAAATTACTGTACCCTTTTCTGAATTAGTGATGCAATAATGGAGGCACGATCACCTCAAATAGCTGCTCATTAACAGTTTTAGAGTAGTAATTACATGGCAATAAACTAGATTGGTTTTATGCTTATTTATTATTTTCTGTTGGATTAAGACTTGAAAAGAAAGACTGAAATGATTTGTTTAGTTTACTTTTTCGTGTAGGGGAAGCATAAAGCGCATTTTAAAATTAACCATTTGATTGCAACCTTAGAAAAAAATATTTAATTTAATGCCAAACATCTTTATCATTAGCATAGCAGATGCAGATTTACCAATACAAGCAGAATGTTGATAAAGTAACGTTAACACTTTTTAACACATGTAAAATAGTTTAAAATAGTATATATATATTTTTTACAATTATCATCATTATCTTCTAATTCTGCACAGTGGTAGGTGGTTAGCAAGGCAACCTCACAGCAAGAAGGTTGTTGGTCTGAGTCTGGTCTGGGGGCGGTGGCCTTTCTGTGTGGAGTTTGCATGTTCTCCCTGTGTATGCGTAGGTTCTCTCTGGCTTCCTCCCACCGTCCAAAGACATGCATGTTAGGTTAATTGCTCACTCTAAATTCTCCCTAGGAATGAGTGTGTGTGTGTGTGTGTGAATGGTTGTTTGTTCCTATCTGTGTTGGCCCTGCGATGGACTGGTGACCTGTCCAGGGTGTACTCTTCCTCTCACCTGCTAAAAATGCTGGGATAGGCTCGAGCTTTCCTGTGACTTGTAATGGACGAAGCGGTACAGATAATGAATGAATATTTGCTTATTATTGCTCATTGTTGGCATTTCTGTCTCAGTCATCTTAAACAAATCTGCATCCCATGTTGTAAAATCTGCTTTACGTAAAGTTTTACAGGAGAAATACTCATTACTGTTGACAAACGCAACATTCACTGTTAGCCTGGTCTAGCCAGCCAAGGAGGCAGGATGCAACACAAAATAGTTAAGTAAGCTTGAAAATGAATAGTCAATCTTGCTATTGTTAAAACAAAGCCCTGAATCAGAAAACTACATTTAAGATATTTTTCACAATTACTATTTGACTAGTAAAAACATTCTCAGCCCTTCAGAAATGTGTAATGGGTATTGAGTGAAGCAGCTGAACAAACTTTCTCATTTCACTGTCAACTGTAGTCAGTGCTGCAGCTCATCAAAGGAGGGCTGTTGTTTTTCTTCATTTAACTAACTTCATTTGCCTAATCTCCTCTGTAATTTTGACCTCAGTACAGATGCAGAAGACCTATGGCTGAAGCCCCTGGGTGTTCAGTAATTGAGGGATTTCTGACAGCAGCGGCTTGGGAAGTACAAATCCTCCACTTTTAAGGATCTTTACCACATGAACACTGACAACCATGTTTTTAATACCATTTTTATAATTCACATGTAGTTACTCTCAGGAACACAAGAGGTTTTCAAACACAAGGGACACAAAAACATATCTTGTCATATCTTGTGTTCTAACAAATTAAATACAGACTAATTTTAGGAAGTATTTGTAATTTGAGCTAATTTTATACTGTTGATGACAAGACGTTGATTTTATGAAAAGCACATTATGACTTGTTAAGGAGTCTGAAATTAAGATGTGACTTTTGATTTGATGGAGAAAAATTGAACAATCATCTGTAACTTTATAAAACAAAATAAAAAAAAAATTAATATTAAAATGTGCAACTTTTCTTTTAATTATTTAGAGAGACCCAGAAGTGGGTTGGCCTTGGCATAGAGAGCTCAGCGTTTGACTCCTACTCACCTAAGAACAGATATTTAGATACTTGCACAGTTTTGAATCAATAATCTCATGGCAACGGTTAGTTTTCTTTCTAGCTACTCCATCTCAGCCTGACCTCTGAAACAGTTGGCCTGACCTCTTCCCAATACCCATCAGCGACATATAATATTCCTCAGTAGCCCTGACCTTGTTTCAACAAGCCGTGAACAAGTTTCAGTTGCTGCAGGCACCTCAGCGAGAACCCTCCACAACAATTACAGCAGGTGAAAGTGTTGTTTGCAGGCACTGCATGAAGCCTTCCAGTACAGACAGAGCTAGACCACAATAAACGAGCTCAGTGTTAAAAAGAATCTGTTGACCGGACATGAAATACTAGGAGTCATTGTGGCGTTATAGACGTCAAGTTGCGATGAAAAGTTGTGTCGATGTCTTTGTGTCTGGACCATTGTACCATTTGTCCCCTGTGTGGGTCACTGTGGGTGATTACAGATGTATGGTAATGTGGAAATCAATTTGCCATCCCTGGAAAGAAACAGCAGAGTGCTACATGACAAGGACTTGGTGATAGTATTTCCTGTGGGAAGATACTTCCTCTTACCTCACATCAAAGCTGTCAGGGTTGCTTGCAGTACATTGTTGCTGTGGAATATATTACATCTTCATTACACAGAGTGGATGTTTACAGTCTAAGGGGAAGAGAATTTGGGGGAGTTGTAAAAAGTCAGCCAATTTTGTAAGTAGGCTATAAACTCCTCAGTTGGAGAACTTAAAACTTTTTGAGTGTGCGGTATTTGCATGTTTGCATGTGTTAGAAATACAAAGTGACTATATCTGGGTTCCTCTTGCCATTTTGATACACAGTCACAGGATGTGAAGGTGAGGTGGTTTTTGCCAGTTCTGAAGAAAAATCGATACACAGTAGAGGGAATAAAATAATTTTTTTAAATTTTTATTTGCTTCTGATCTGCAAAGACTAAATGATGTGACTCACCAGCTGTTTCTGGTCTGCAAACAACAATCTCAGATGATAATCATATTATCAGCTATGATATTTTCCTCTATCCAGTATAAGTACTTCCTGATAAAGAGTTCCTCTTGAGTATTTATTCTGCTCTTTTCCTACACAAGGTTTGTCTCCAGTTAAAATAATTACTTCTTCTAGTCAATTACAACCACTAGCAAAATGGCCTACTCTGCCACCCTCTGGAAGTAATACTAAAAAAGTTTCCAGTTTACTGACATTCATTATGCACATTCCTGGGGCCAGCCATCTTAATGCATTTCGCTGAATGGGACTACATCACATGCATATCAACACACTGGCAGCTTTGGGCACATACCCTGGCAGATTCAGCAAATAAAATCAAGAAGGCATTATTGGATAAAGCGAGGAAAAGAAAGAGAGTGAGAGAGTGAGAGAGTAAGAGAGTAAGAGATTTGACAAGAGTCAATAACAGTCTGACTTATACTGGCTGAGGAGAGCTCAGAGAAGAGACATGATGCAAGACGGATGCTAAATGAGACTTTATTTGGGCTGCCAAACTGTGAAAATCTGCCAAAGTTCAGTATTAACTGAAAAACTGAAGCCCTGCTTTGAAAAAGGAGATATGATTGGAAATCCATTTCTTGAGCATATTTTGCTGAACTAGCCTTTCAAAATAAATGCAGTAGGCTAAATCTATCCTCTGTGGTAATGGTTAGTCATCAAATTTCTGGTCAGTAAATATTATTCTTAAGTCAAAATTGCAAGAGTACTTTTCTTGCCACAGAAAAGATTTTCTTTTTTCTTCTTTAAAATCTCCACCTTCAGCATTTTCCTCTACATGTACCTTTGTCAGCAGTTTTAGTTTTGAACAGATTTTTAAATGCATAGAATATACAGTATTTCTTTAAATTTCTACATCTCATAATATCAAAGCTGAGAGCCTCCTAAAAAAAACTTTTCCTGCAACAAAATAGCCTCAATTTGTGGCAAATTGTTAAACTCGATGTCCATCTAGAAACAGTCTCCTAATAGCCCATTTCCCCAGAGAGCTTAGGAGGCCATCTTCAACTAGTCAAAAGCAAGGTAAGCGACCTCAGGCCGCATTGTCAATAATAAGATAATGCACAAAAGCATTATACAGCGCTTCTTTTCCCATGTGTACGTTGTCAAGTGGAGTTATAATTTATGAGTGGGGGAATGAGAAGACGAAAATCTGTAAAGGATTATGATAAATGAAGATGCAGGTTAAAACATGGGATTATGCTGTTTTCCACACTTTATATTGATTCATTAACTGGAGGGATGGAAATGTATTGGGTTAAAATGATAAACATGCATGATAATAGCCTCAAGTTCCAAAAGGCTTGGGCAGTGTGATGTCTTTCACCCACTTACAGAAAAGCTTTTAATGAGCTTAACAACTGTGCTGAACATTAAAAGATGTTTTTGTGGAAAATTAGTCTCGAGTTTTTGTTTTTAATTTTGATCAGTTCCATCCATCCATCCATTTATCTATCGGTCCGTCCATCCGTCCATCCATCCATCCATCCATCCATCCATCCATCCGTCCGTCCGTCGATCGCCCATCCATCCATCCATCCATCCATCCATTCGTCCGTCTGCCCATCCATCCATCTGTCCATCTGTCCGTCTGTCCATCTATCCATCCATCCATCCGTCCATCCATCCATCTGTCCATCCGCCCATCCGTCCATCTGTCCATCCATCCATCCATCCATTCGTCCATCCGTCCGTCTGTCCATCTATCCATCCGTCCATCCATCCATCTGTCCATCCGACCATCCGTCCATCTGTCCATCCATCCA
>JBAMHW010000025.1:16828322-16839067 GCA_037177495.1 Rhadinocentrus ornatus
GGTTCTGAGGTGTCCGTTTGTTTTTTTTTGCCCTTTTTTTTTTCCTTTTTTGTTTTTTTTGGGGGGTTTTTCTCCCCCCCCCCCCCCCCCCCATTTACTTTTCTGTTACTTTCTTTCATATTATAAAATCTTAATTCTTTAGAAAAATTAAGTCTGAAATTCTTACTACACAAATTGACTACCCACTAAACAATTGTTGAGAGACATAAATTCGGGACATCATTAGGCTGAGTTTCTCTTGAGCTTTCACTTCTCTGTCCATTTCTATCAAGAGATTTTCCTATTTTTAGAAGAGGAACAGGTGCTGACAATCCTCCTCTCTAAAGGCCGAGGGAGAAGGAAAATGGGAGCGCTATCCAAACTGTCATCAAAATGGTTGAGTGTAACTTAAATCCCATAACGTCAACACTTAACAATAGACACTGGGGCTCAGCTGGTCCCCACACGTGAGTTTTAGGGTTTACAATGATAACCTGAAACACACGCATACAACTTTCACAGGTGAAACCTTGTGTTTTTGAGTATATTTACAGAGAAATCGGGGGTTTGTTTGCTCTGTATCTGAAGGTTTGTGCTGAATGTAATACTGGGTTTATTTACAGCATCCTGCAAGCATGATGCATTACTGAAATATAGAAGTGCTTACACAGCACTGCAATACTGAACAAAAATGACATTTTATACCGTTTGTGTTGCTGATAATCTCTTGTATTATTTGCTGTATAGTGTGGGATTGAAATGTGAAAGAAGATAATGTGAACATGAGTGGAATTAAGAACAGAAAATCCATTAACTGAGCATCTAAAGAACTTACATCCTGGATCTGCTAGTATTGGAATATCATTTCAATTTAATACCCACATATTAATAAGTTGATTGATCTGTTAAAAAGAAATTCTTCTATTTTCACTCAAAATTAATGTTAGGGATTTACAACTAGAATACTATACATTCAAAGTTAAATAACATTAACAATCTGTTTTATAACTGCACTATTTTGGTGGAGGGATAATTAAGCAGTGTTGTGTAAATGCTTATTTTAAACACCCACTGTATGCAACAGATGACCAACTCGTGGGTGTAAAAACTGGTGATTAGCCAGCGGATCATGTAGGTCATTTTAGAGTACATCTCACATGACTGTGGGTAAAAGGGTGAAGGTGTTTGTTTGCATGTATGTGCAAGTGTAGTCATTAATCAGCACAAGTAGGTAGGCGATAGAGAGGAGACATGATGTTTGTCTGTGTATGTTTATGTGTATGTGATTGTGTATCTAAATTTGAACATGACAGTGAATGTGCATCTGTTGAAGGAACATTGTGCCATTACACAATACACGTCTTTGACATTCCTGCTCCACCTGTCAGAGTGAACAAAGCCGCCCTCTCTCTCGCTCTCGCTCTCTCTCTCTTGCTCTCTCTCTCAGGCTTTGACGTGTGAATATGCTGCTGGCCAGAGGAGATAGCAGTCCTGTATAGGACATGTGTGGGTGGACATTCTACTGAGTCCTCCCTGACCACCTTCATGTTCTTTCTTTCAGGACTTGGAGTTTGTTGGAAAACATTTCTGAGGAGGAAATCATGCTGAATGAATGCCTTCTTGCTATCAACACAAACTGACATGTTACAGCAACAGATGCACAAACCTTTCCAGTATGGCAGCATCAAAGTGTGCCAAGCAGCAATTACAACGCTCAGATTTTACATTTCATCATGTCATTCTGAATATGAATTAATGGTTTGATGTATGAGTATTTATTTCTTTTAGTTATGTTTATTGTCTTTTTTTTTTCTTTACACATATTTGCAATATAATACACTTGAACCCTATAGTAATTGAAAATTGCACAGGATGCAAAAAGTCTAATTAGATTCCTAAAAATTAAAAGAAAATGTAAGTGATCCTCTCAAATCTGGGGGTGTCCAACTCCAGTCCTTAAAAGCTGCAGTCCTGCAGGTTTTGAATGTCTCCCTGCTTCAGTACACCTAATTTAAAATGAAATGGCTCTCCTCAACAGTTTGTTGTCAAGTGCTGCCCAAATATGCTAAGCTATTGATCTGATTCAGGTGTGCTGCAGCAGGAAACATCCAAGACAGTGACCATCCAGGGCACACTTTGGACACCCCTGCCTCAAATGGTACACCAGTTTAACTAAAGAGAGAAAAAATGATGGAAAGAAATTAAGCTTGAATATTAAATGGGACCTAAAACCGAGAATTCTCCAGAGATATTTATGTAGAAGCATCACTGATTCTGACCCTCTTCAACTGCTCCTCATTCAAGCTTTGTTAAATTTATCTCTTCTTCAAAGTTTCTTAGTTGAGTAAAGATCATACACCTAGACCCAGTCCATCATTCTATACTGTTCGATGTGTTTTTCAGACTGCTGTCCTACAGAAAGACCCACTAATTAGTATTTTTAACACTAAACTTCTTTGGTGGTCTTCAGTTATCAATATTTTGACACATTTAGTGCCTAAGGTAGCAAAGCTGGCCTACAGCATGATGAAACCTTTACTATGTTTAAAGGTGTTTTAGTGTTTTTGTCTTGATGCTCAGATGCTTAATGCTCAGAGCAGCTTGTATGCTAACAGATCAGCTAACAAGCCTCTCTAAAATAATTCAATTTCTTCATTGTGCCATGTCTTGAAAGTGTTTGAACTGTTTTATAGCTAAAAATGTCTTTATAGCAGTAAAAACTTGTATTCAGATCTTGTTTTTAGTTTTTAAAAAACATTCTTTTTCTTCCGCTGTTGTTCAACTTGGAAATATCTAAAATGTTTTAATTGGCAATCTTAACTCTGTGCTTACAATGCCAAATAAACCTGAGTATCCATCCATCAAACACCCTTAACCCTCTGTGCGAGATCACACTTATGCCTCTTGATGCTAGAAAATTCATCACTGTTGTCATCATTTTCATGTGATGACTGTCTATGCACACAGCTTCATATTAAAATTAAAAATAGTTCATTTTAGACTTTCATAATAAACCCACATAAAAATCCTTCAGCAGTTTGCTATGTGACATGTTAGACGTGAAGTTCAAATGAATTATGTCAGATTCTAATTATAACCCCTCCTGCTGTGCTAAGTAATTATTGTGATGACTGTTCTAATTGTGCAGTTTCATGTCACTCAAGACTAATGGTGAAGGAGCTGAGACCTTTCAAATAGTGTGAAAATTTCACCTTTAAATAGCATCCACTAAACCAGAGTTTACGTTTGTAACGCACGAATGGAAAAAAAAGCAGCACGCTTTCAAGTTTAATCAAAATGAGAAACGCAATGCATTGACACGCTTTTCCAGACAGTTCTGTTAATTTTTCATACGTTTTGGTTTTTATTAATATCCTACTTTTGCCATTCGTTAAACCTCCCCGCCTGTTGCTTCTTTCTCTCGTTCATAACCCCAAGTTGATTCCTCTGAACATAAGGAGAGAGGTGACAGCTGCTGCAAAATTTAAACCCATTATAGGAACATGTCCCGAAGCTTGGGAGGTTCCCGATGCTAGCAACATGAGCTCAACAAGAAATTCTTGCAAATGACACAGCTGTTGCTTTATTCCTGTGCACAAGAAGAGCTTAATATCTTATAGCCTATGCCTCACTGTCGCACAGCGTCATACAGAAATCTGACTGATGCAGATCACAGGTACAGCTAAAAATAACAAACCCTCCTCGTTTTATCTCATGTAGCCAAATCTCTGGCAGCAACCTGTGACTTCACTGAAATTTGTAAAATTATATCAGCTTTGTTGTGATGTTTCGTGTTTTTCGCCAAAGAAGCTGCGTGTCTCTCTTTAAAAACAACATAAATAAATAAATAAATAAATGAATAAAGGTGATATACAGAGAAATAAGCTACAGAGCAGTCTACAGTATACGTGTGAAATATAGGTATGGGGTTGTTATATAAGACTCTTACATGGGGGATCCGTGAACTGGCTGTTTAATTAGTACGACTCACTGCGCAAAGGCGCAGCCCATCAAGTCACATATGTCCATTTAAAGAATGCATCAGTGCGGTGTTAGTATTTCTACAAGGCTATTTACAATTTTTACATCATCGTATCGCTACCCAACATTTGTGACTTATGCAATGAACGATTCATATGATTTTATCCTTTTGATGTGTTCTATTTTCACGAGATGAAATATTCAGTGGCCTCTGCTGTGCTCTCGAAGCTTGTTTCCATGCTTGGGGTCCGGATTCTTGCATCTCCTCTGGGGTCTTTCAACAAAGGTATGTATTTGTCGCTTTGACAGGAGTCCATTGAGCTGTCCCAAACCTCGGCGCCGCAAATGTGTTTATGAGCCCCGGGTAAAGCCACCAGCTCGCCCTCGCCGGTGCGCAACGCCATCAGTTCAATCTCATGTTTGGCCGCAGTCTCCAGCACCTGTTGCTTGTTGTAGAACAAGACAAAATTGTTGATGATAGGGTGTATGGGCAGCGCTATAGCGATAACTCCACACAGAAAGCTGATGGCTGCATTACACCGACCTAAAGTAGTCTTGGGATACACATCCCCATAGCCAACGGTGGTCATGGTGATTACAGCCCACCAGAACGATTGTGGGATGCTGGTGAATAGTGTGTCCGGGTGGTTCTGCTCCATGGTGTAGCCTAATGCAGAGAAAAGGAAGACCCCTACGCCCATGTACATGAGAAGCAGTCCAAGCTCTTTAAAGCTGCTCTTCAGGGCAGATGTGAGGGTCTGGAGTCCAGATGAATGGCGAGCCAACTTGAAAATGCGCGCAATGCGCATTATGCGTAAAGCTTGCACAGCCTGCTGGACGTTCGCCAGCTCCATTACTCCCGCGCCGAAGGAAGTCAGAATCAGCACCACGAAGAAGGGCATGATCGCCATGAAATCAATGATGTTCATGAAAGCCAGGACGAATTTTATTTTATTTGGAGAGGAGATCAGGCGAAGGATGTATTCAATAGTGAACCAGCCGATGCACACCGTCTCTATGACCTCCAGAGTTGGGGGCTCTGTGAGATTACCTTCTGAGTCTTCAACCTGCAGGTCGGGAATGGTCCCAACACACATCACAACTGAGGAAATGAGGATGAAGATGAAAGAAACTATAGCGATTATGTGCGCTGGCAGCGATAATTCTGGCTTCTCCATCAGCCTCCAGAGCGATGTTTGAAAGCGCTGCCAGCCTCCTGCAGAAGGATCTCCCTCTCGGTCCACCAGGATAGTTCTCACTTTCTCAGCAATCTCTGCAAGTTCATCCTCTACCTCTTTTAGGTGGCTTTTACAACATTCATCCAAAAAATCCGAGCCAATTTTCCAGAACTCCATCTCTTTCATGAAGCAAATTGGACAGATGCCCTTTTTCATGTGAATCTCGCCATAATAGTACAACTCAATGATGCACTTAAATGCTTCAGGGTCTCTGTCAAAATAGAATTCTCCCGTGTCGGGGTCAAAATCATCACATAGTAAAGATAGTTCTTCGGAAGACTTAAGCGAACAGTCTACCAGTTCTGACAATCGAGTCTCCGGGTAGCGATTCAACACGTCCCCATACAACACCTGTTTCACCCCGCCAATGTTCACCACAATTTCCGCCTCTTTACTTGCTTCAGAGCCGTTGCAGTCTGCGTAACGAGTCCTATGGAAGCCCCACATTATAACTGTGCCGAACCTGCCACCAAACAGTGCAATTTCCACAGAATTATTCACTGACAAAGTAAACGCAAGTCACCAGACGCACTGGCGCTCTGCGTAAAGCCTCCAGTCTTCTAACTCTGTGTTTTGGGTGAGGAAAAAATTAACAAATAAAATGTTTCTTCAGAACTCACTGCTGCATGAAGTGCTCTCAGTTCCATGCAGACGTGCTTGGCAGTGAACAGTGCGCCTGTGCGCTCCGAGAAAGTTGGCGTTGAAGTGCGCCTTTTGTCAAGTTTGTTATAATTCATCCGACACTTCCGGTGATATATTTCTAAGTAATACTCCGAATAGTAGACGTAAGTTGGAAAATATCCAGGTGCCGGGTATTTATTAGAAGGGCAATATAATAAAATACATTTAACCAACCTAAAAGAGATGCACAGCTTCCATTATATGGATTTCGCTTTCACTGCATAGGCTAATGGCCATATAGGACTGATTTGATGAGCTATGAGTTGCATTCTTGCACAATATAATGTGCACTTGTTAAATAAAACAGACTAAGTCGCTGAAAAAGGCACCCAATAACATATTTTAGATTAACTGTTCCAGTAGAGCCCTGTCTGAAACTGGTTCAGAATTTCCCCATCCTAGCCCTCACCCTCTCCTGCAATGCAAGTTTTGTATGTTTCCAACACAACTGATTCAAGTAAATAATTTATTGTAATTCTGAGCAAACTAAAGAATGCAATAATAAGCTAAAGTTTCCCTTAATATTTAACCAATAAACTCAATGACCCCCAAGTATGACAACCAAATCTATTATTTTTTAAGGCTGGCATGTTGTCTTCCGGTTGGAGCGTGGGTTCTCTGAGTCTGTCGCTCTTTACAGTCTGCGGATGCAGCGCCGTGCAGTTAGGAGGAGAGGAACCTCCACGTCGTTAGGAGAAATAGTTAAATATGAACTAAAGGAAATCACTGATACAGACTGCCTTGGCTTTCTGTGGCAGCTGAGAGTAACAATTAACACAAATTAATTGAAATGAATTGAAACCCCAGCTCATTCATTCATTCATTCATTTACTTTTCTAAAATTAGTTTTTCTTCATTAGCCAAAATCAATCATAAGCACAAGAAGGATTCATTTATTTATCAAGAGTGTTGCATATTAAGTGAATTGACAGCATGGTTGTTACTCTCAGCTTTTCACTTGGTAACAGCTTACAGTAGGATCACCAATCACTACCCAAGTAATGCTTAACTGAGGCATGAGTCATGTATTAATGCAGGAGATATTAGTCCCTGTTGCTTGACATCAGTGAATTATTGGGTCACTATGAAGTTATGTTATTGGTACTAAATTAATAGATTATTATCTACCTCATATTCTGATTTATTGTCTGTGAAATCAAAATAACTGTATTTTGGTCTCATTTAAACCCATTTCAGGTCATTTTAGTTTCTCTGCAAACTGTTCTTCGGATGCTAAAAATTTACAGCGTAAACATAAATACAATACATTAAAATATTGTATATCACATGTAAAATGTATGTGATGCTGAAAGCTGCTCGCATATCAATGAATCTGTCATTCATGAAGTAATTATCTGAGGTAATACTCTTTAGCAAATTATCTTTTAAGTGTGAACTAATAAAATAATGTCAAAGTGACAAAAATACCTCATTATGTCATATCACAAAAAATTTAAAGCTCTTAAATATCTTTTCAAGGTGTAAGTTTACAAAGGAAATTGTGTTTTTTTTAAACTTGGAGATTATCTACATCTGAACAGTTCTGCAGAAACAGTTCCTTGTAGTTTGTCTTCACCTAGTGGTAACATCTTTACAATGCAATAGCTCAAATGCTTTCACTTTCTGCAGTCCACTGAGAACAGATTAATAAAATACATCATGATTAAATACAGTTTTTTTTTAATAGAGTAAGTTCTGAAAATAAAACTAATTAAAAACATGCAATGCTGTGGAGTTAGCTTATAATAACTACTGAGAAAATATCCAAATTTGAAATGAAACAACCGAAATTAACAAATATGCTGATTTAAGATCATAGGGACCTAAACAAGCAAAACTGTGAAATAAAACAAAATAAAAACATGAAAATGATAACTATGTAACTCACTAATAATTGCCGTAGAGGGAGCAAATATAAAGTTAACAGGCCCGAAACAGACCCTTGTAGAACACCATAGGTGAGTGATGAAGAAAATGACTTAATTTTGGCAGCAGCCACAGAAAATGATCTTCCAGTTTGATATGAGGATTTTTTAACCATTTTAAAGCCGATCCTGATACTAAGTCTTTTAGCTTGTTGAGAATGACGTGATGATCAACTGAGTCTAAAGCCTAGGTCAAGTCCAACAACAAAACATAAAACCTCCAAACACTCCTGCAAAGTAGTTAAAGTTTTTGAACTACCTCCCTCTTTTTTTTTCTTTCTTTTTTTAAAATTGAAAATAGCAAATAATGACAACAAAATGACAACCACTAACAAAAAACCCCCAAAACAAACAAAAAAAAACACACGAAAGACTTACTAACAAACATCAATGGAACAAAGATGCGTAAACGTAAATTCCAAAAAATGAAATACAAAACAGGTTAATAGAAAAAGGGGGACAAAATATCTTATACAAATAAGTCAGTGCTACCTCTGCATGTGTGTGTGCTTACTGGTACTTTGGTATTTTGTTAAAATATTTTTGTGTTTTCTGAAATATGCTTTTGTATAGTTTTGGCTATGATAGTAACAGCATTAACTTTGCAATTTTATTTTGGGGTGCTGAATATCTTCTCCATACACTATATTTTCTACTATATCTATTTATCTATATAGCTTACATTCTGTTGTGGAAGGTTTCAAAGGTATTTAAAGTAGTCTACATCTTCCAGTGGGGCATCTTAACTTTCAATTACACTGTAAGGGTGAGTCATCCTTGTCATATATTGCATCTCCTGTTGTT
This sequence comes from Rhadinocentrus ornatus, assembly GCA_037177495.1. Lineage (NCBI taxonomy): Eukaryota > Metazoa > Chordata > Actinopteri > Atheriniformes > Melanotaeniidae > Rhadinocentrus > Rhadinocentrus ornatus. Next base: position 16,836,931 of record JBAMHW010000025.1, read on the forward strand.
GCAGTTACATGCGCTGCTTCCTTTCTCCTCCAGCCCCTTTCCTCTTCTCCTCAATGTGCCAGGCCATTGAACTACACGGCGCACTCTGATTGGTCGAGGCGCGGCGTCGCCAGCACTGGACCAATCAGTGTAGGCCACGGTAAGATTTTCTTTTTTTCCTTGTACTTTTGTGGAAGACGGCAGCAGCAGTAATCTGCGTGCGTTGTTTCAGCAGAGGGGTTACGCGGAGCGAAGTTAAAACCATGAAGCCACTTTTACTCGGTGAGTGCGTCTCTATCGGGTTTTATTTTATTTTATTCATGATATATCATTTTTAGGGACGTGTTACTGGTTTATGCATTTGAATTTGTTTTAGCTACTCTAGTTAGCTTGTGGGGCTAAGTTTTAGTGCAAGGACAGGCCTCCGTTATCATTAAATCAATGAAATAATAAGAGTCAGATGAACAAATTATTTCAGAAATGACCCAACAAGCTCTATTCAAGTAGCCGCACAATGTCATGTTGCTTGTTTCCTTGTCTAATATGGATGTTTCATTGAACGTAAAAAGTCAGACTTTGTTGAGACTCCTTTTGTGTCTTGTTTTTTTTAGGAGTGCTGGGCTGCTCTCTGCTCCTAACTGTTCGAGCCTTATACTCATCCAACGATGATGTTGTTGAGCTGACACCTTCCAACTTCAACAGGGAGGTGATCCAGAGTGACAGTCTGTGGCTGGTTGAGTTTTATGCTCCCTGGTGAGTCTAAATAACTGTGCAGTATTCAGTGGTAACAGTTTCAACTCTTAATGGTTTAGTCACCTGTTGTAAACGCTTTCCTACTGTGTAACTTGTGATCAGATGAGACTCTAGAGGTTTGTATGCAAATCTGGCTTCCCCTTCTTTGCTTCTGACATAGACCACAACCTCAAATTAATGTGCTCAACAGCAATGTTTTAGGATAAATACTGACACTCAGATTTTTTTTAAAGCACTAGAACTAGTTGATATAATATTGCATAGCATGAATCTGTGATGAAGCACAGGTTTATTTATAGTGTTATGATCATGTTCAGCAGCCTAGTGTCAGCTTTAAAATGCCCATCTCTTTCAAGTGTACAATAGTTTTAATAAAGCTTGAGTCCATAATAATATTGCATTGTGAACAATAAATATTTCTGCATTTATCTGGATCAGTATATCACAGAATATTATTTACTCACTAAGTCTTTTTGGTTTATCTTCGCAGGTGTGGACACTGTAAAAGTTTAGCTCCAGACTGGAAGAAGGCAGCTACCGCCCTCAAGGTAAACTGAACAACTCCAATCATCTTGGAAGCAAGGGCTATCTAAATAACACATTATGATGAGTGTTAAATGTCAGTGTACTGTGACATGTGTTGCGAATAGAACATTATACTCTTCTGTTGCCTCCTGTGAGTTTGCACGACTAGCTATAAGCCACTGCATCTTCATTTTCCTTTTGTTGAAGTTCTTCTTCTTATTATTTATGGTTTGTCGCATCCATTTTAAAATGCAAAGCTGTCATCTGTTTTTGGTTAATAAATCCAGTGGTTATAAAGAATTATACTGTGCAATTATAACTGTTTTCAATATTTAATTTTTCACGGTTGACAAAGTGTGAAAACATGAAAGTATAAAATGTCATAAAAGTAATTTTCATTTCAATACAGTAAGTTGCAGCAGTCTTTTCATATTACAGAGTATATTTAGGTTCATGGGAGCTTTGACTTAATATGTCGCAACATTTTAACGCTCTTTGTGAAAATGGCATGAGCTGAACAAAGGTTTTTGGGGATTGTTCCCAGACATTTTAACAATCAGGGAAAAGTCACTGTACTTAGAGCCGAATCATTAGAAGTGTTCATATGATCTGTAGAAAGTAAAAATACTGGCTGCACCTAGGCTCGAAACAAAGTCTGATAAATAAACCTTCTTTTGAACCTTTTTCTGATTGTTTTACGGTTGTTTCTAATGGAAGCATATGAACATGAACACAACACAAGCCCATTGGGGGTGGGGCCACACTGTTTTGCAGGTGGATTCTGTTTGTCTGTGTAGCTCATACAAATCAAGTCAAATCAAGTTTATTTGTATAGCCCTATATCACAACAAAGTTGTCTCAGAGGACTTTACAGAAAGAG
>JBAMHW010000025.1:16839167-16856871 GCA_037177495.1 Rhadinocentrus ornatus
GAGGACTTTACAGAAAGAGGTGTAAATAAACAAACAGAATCAGTAATAAACAACATGAATGTACAGATAAAGAACACCTACACCATACATGTAGATAAGGAGCAAAGGAAGATTACGGCTACTTGAACTCATCACTACATTTTTTCTAAGTCCTCAAATTGGTTGATAGATAGCTCACAGCCAAAAAATATATAGCTGCCACAAAAGTCTTGAAAAACTAAATAAATAATGGTGAAAATGCAGGCAGAAGGCCACAAATGACACTCCCCCACACACTTCCAGTGAGTCATAAGAACTGATTCAGAGGGATTACTTTTGTAATAGTCTGTATGTAAAAATGTAAATACTGGAGCTATGACAGAAGTATCAATCTTAAGTAGAAACCAAACAGTATGACTGTATTTTCAGGGTATTGTCAAAGTTGGTGCAGTAGATGCTGACCAGCACAAGTCTCTGGGAGGCCAGTATGGCGTCAGAGGGTTCCCCACCATCAAGATTTTTGGAGCCAACAAAAACAAGCCAGAGGAATACCAAGGTACCGATGAGAGCAGTTCACATGTAAATGTGGAATTTTCTGTATAGTGGAACCTTCAGTTCCTTATAAAGTATCACTGACTTTGTGATGCGTGCTCTTCATGTTTTTGTTCAAATCATTTGATTGCTTTCAAACCCATTTTTGGGAACTTTTATTTGTTGGCTCTCACTAACTTACTAAAACTTTGCCGCACTTCAGGGGGGCGCAGTAGCCAGGCCATTGTGGATGGAGCAATGAGTTCTTTGCGCTCTTTGGTAAAAGAGAGGCTGAATGGCAAGTCTGGTGGGTCCGGTTACAACAAACAGGTAGAGGACGCAGCAAACTTGTGCAGCAGTTCTTACTTTTCACTTTAGTGATACTGGAAAGATGAAAGAGTGTCATTAAGTAACACATTGCTGCCTTTTAGCAGAGTGGCGGCGGCAGCCAGAAGGATGTGGTCGAGCTCACTGATGACAACTTCGACAAGATGGTGCTGGACAGCGATGAAGTGTGGATGGTGGAGTTCTTCGCCCCCTGGTGTGGACACTGCAAAAAGTGAGTTTAGTAGCTGAAAATTATTCCCTGGCAGAGCAGGAAAAAATTCCTGTCATCTGTCTTTGAGTTTCCTGTTACTGTTTTAAGATGAAACTTAAGTTAATATTGTTTGTGTTTTTCAAATAATCCTCAAAGCTCATTTACTGAAAGTAGCTCATTATAATTTATTCCCTGTAAAATTGTTCATTTAGTCCGTTTTTTTTTTTTATTTCAACCTGCTTTTTTTCTATCCCAAATCTGTTTGAATCCAGTTTTCTCCATTGAAAGTAGGTATTTCAGACACATATGATTTGGTGTCTAAACATATATTTGATTATATATTAGTAAAACTGGACTTCAGTAACAGTGATAGTATTTTAAAAAGAAAAAAATAAACAAACAGTGAAAGGAGTTTATTGAATAATGGAACATTTTTGTAACTGTCACTCTTTCCTTGTTTCGACAGTCTGGAGCCTGAGTGGGAAGCTGCAGCCACAGTTGTCAAGGAGCAGACAAATGGCAGAGTTCGCCTTGGGGCTGTGGACGCTACTGTACACCAGGTTCTGTCCAGCCGCTATGGGGTGAGTAGAAAAAACGTGAATATTCCTCAGTGCAAAATGAGGTGTACATGCTGTGCCTGCACATCCCATTTTCTAGTTCTTTTTTTTAATTTAAATTACTAAGACTTGAGTCCAGAAGTTATAACTTCTAAAGTGTTGCCAAAAAGGTTTTATAGGCCAAGTCTGAAATGGGACTCTGTTTTTGAATATTAAATCAGCTGTAAGAGGTAAATATACCATGATAACAGGTAGATCTAGCAAAATCTGAATGTGTACTGTTATGTTTTTTTTTGTTTTGTTTTTTTAGAGTAAATTTAGCAATTTTACTTTCCATCATAGGCCTTGCTAAAGGTGAAGTGGAGCTGTTATTTTAATTTCTGGTTTCTTCAAAGCTGCTGGCATCACTGGCAACAGCTTTAAGTTGCAGATCATTGGCGTCGCCTGTCCAAGCCTCTCTAGTCTGTATAACACATTAGTTCAGATTCTAAGTAATTATTCAAAAGGCCAAAGTTGAGTTAACTCGCGTTCTGCAAGGTGAAATAACTGTTTTTGTCAGGAGTCTGATGGTTCTGAAGAGATAATTTTTAGTTTCCTGCAGGAATGAGGAGAACTAATGTATTGTCAAAGCTTTGAATATTTTGTAAATTTCATGCAAATATTGGTGTTTTAATTAAAAAAAAAAAAAATAGCTTCTCCTAACTTATTAACGCACTCAAGAATAATTCCCTTATTGAACCTTGCCCTAAAAACAAATGATCATTTTTATGTTTGAGCAGAGTAATAAAAGTGTTCTCATGCATGAAGAAAGCTGGTTTATTCATTAAATCAGATTGTCTCTAAGGGGATCCAACTTCAAAGTCAAACACGCTAATCTTTTTTTCTTTTAATCTTCATTTCTTGCTCCACATCAGCCTGCCAAATCTGGGATTAAAACAATATTTTTGTTGTTTAGATCCGTGGGTTTCCCACCATCAAGATTTTCCGTAAAGGCGAGGTGCCCGAGGACTACCAAGGAGGTCGCACTCGTGGAGACATCATCGAGAGGGCTATAGATCTCTTCTCGGACAACGCTCCTCCTCCTGAGCTGCAGGAGGTTAGCATTTGTATTACACATTCATGTGTATCAGGCTGGTGTCAAACATGGAAATGAAGTTGTACTGCAGTGGTTTCCAAACCTTTATTGCAGGGCTTTCTTTTCATTGACAACAACAATGTCAAGCTCCTCCATCTCACTGCCACTACAACAAGCACCTCAGCATTTACTATAAAACGTAGACAGTGCGCTGTTTGGCAGAGAAATGGTCTAGTATATTTAATATATTTTCAATGTCTTTTTTTTTTAAAGCATTTTCTTGTCTTTTTATTATTATTTTTGGTTGTTGATCCATCATTGTTTTCCCATTGGTACTTTCACAAAATTATCCCATGTTTTGCTGGCAGTGTAGAAGCTACAGATTTTATTTAGCCTGGCAGCTAAAAAAAATGCACATGTAGGTGTCCGCTCCTCAGCTTAGATCCAATGTTGTACAGTAATTAACATATTTTAATATATATTAGAAACTGTTGAAGCCACACAACAGTTGTATGATAAGCTGCAAATGATCACAAAGGTAGTCCTCAAGTTTATTATTACATGAAACTAAATAATCCAGTGAAATCTTCTTTGTGTTTCTAACAGATCCTCAGTGAAGACAACCTGAAGAAGACCTGCGAGGACAGTCAGCTGTGTATAATTGCCGTCCTGCCACATATCTTAGACACAGGTAAAAGAAAGCAATTTTGTGTTTTCAAGTAACAAAATCTCCCCTGGAGTATTGATCACTCCTGTCCTTGTCTCTTTACAGGTGCAGCTGGTAGGAATGGTTACCTGGAGGTGATGATGAAACTAGCTGAGAAGTATAAGAAGAAGATGTGGGGGTAAGAGCCCAAGCCAAGTTATAGATTATTCTTAGTCTCTGAGTCAGAATTACAAATGTACTGTTTTTCCTCTTGTCAGCTGGATGTGGGCTGAAGCAGGAGCTCAGATGGAGCTGGAGTCATCTCTGGGCATCGGTGGGTTTGGCTACCCTGCCATGGCTGCCATCAACACACGGAAGATGAAATTTGCTCTTCTCAGGGGCTCCTTCAGTGAGACTGGCATTCATGAGTTCCTCAGGTATATATATATATATATATATTTTTAACATCTGAAGAACAAACTGTGCATAAACCAGCTGAATGGTAAAACTCACATTTTTTGACGTTTTCAGAGAGCTTTCTGTTGGCCGTGGCTCCACTGCAACACTGGGAGGTGGCGTTATGCCCAAGATTCAAACTGTGGAACCCTGGGATGGCAAAGATGGACAGGTGAGATGGAAAATATCAGTGGTCTCATGGTTGGCTTATTGTTGTGAATGAATCATTTTAAAGACCTGAACAAGCAACATTGTGCAGAGTAAATGTTTCACATTAGTGCAGAATGCAAATGTAATCACCCAAACCTACAACTTTTGTGCTCACATGGCTTCATCGGTACTTTAGTGTGTACACTATGAAAATGGAAACTGAACGAAGGGCTAAGTTGTTCAGACCAGATGAGTAGATCTGAAGATAGAAAGGCTAGTGTGGTGATTCATGTAAGCTGAAACTATAAACCAGCTCAATCTCTGTTAACATCCTGTCATTATTCTGCTCCTTGTCATCTTCAGCTTCCTGTGGAGGAAGAGTATGACCTCAGCGATGTTGACCTGGATTACTTTGACAAGGATGAGCTATGAGCTCAAACACCATAGGATCTGATCCAGACTCGTTTTGGTCTGGTCTGGTCCTGTGTGTCCCACCTTCCCTGTCCTGTGGACGAATGGGACGTCCTGCTGCCTGGTTACTGAAATACTCCAGAAAAGACTCATGAGAGACACCTGCAGTTTCTCACATCATTTTTCTGTCACACAAGGAAAGGAGGGAGGGGAGCACACGCATCCCTGGCGTGAACTCTTTCACACAAACTTGCTGAATGGTAGAAGCTGCATAATTCTACAGCTGCCTGCAGCGGAGAGGCGTTTCTGAAGGTCACGTCAATCGTTCAAGTCTTTTTCAAACATTGTTCCTTTTCCCCTCTTCAGCCACCTTTCAAGCACCTATTATAAGATGTCGACTTGTGAAAGTAACACTTCAACCTGATGTGACTTACATTTGTTTTCGCTATAAAACCAGTGAATGAGAATCTTGGAGGATTTGCATTATGCCTGTCCAGGACAAGGGGATACCGTGGGACTTGTGTAGATTTTTCTTACACGACTTTATTTGAATTGTGTGAAAACAAGATGACATTTTTGTTACAAAAATAAAAAGGAATAAAAACAACTGTGGTCTCCTTATTCACATAAACTCTCACAATATAAGAGAACACATCACTGAGCGCATGCAATGTTAAAGGCATAGTTTGTTCAAAGTAACTTTTTAAGCAACTGTTGATATCCTGAATAAGCCACATTATAACAGTCATGTCTAATAAAATTCTTAAGTATTTATTATTTTAGTGTAACATAATGGGAGTACTAATACTTGACAGTTTATGATCCAGTCAGTACAAATATTTGATATGGCACTTCACTTAGGGAGCCGTATCAAGTTGAGAGAGAAAGCACAGAATACTGAAAAGCTCATCATGGTCCCAAGAGAAAGATCCACATTTGTAAGAAATTTATACATTGATGTAAACATGGAGTGTTAAATAGAAGGGGAGGCTGTGGAGTGATGAGTGAGCCCCTCGTACAGAAATGGTATAAAGCTGGATTGATGGTGTGCTCGTGCTGCAGTGTGTGTTCATGTCCTCAGAACTGACGAGAGGTTCCCTGATCCGACTGCAGCAGTCTAACAATAGATGGGTCGCTTTTGGCACCTTTAATGAACTCCTCCAAAGACAATCTACCTGTGGAGCACACAGCAAAAAAGATCCTCTGTCATCAGGAGCTGAGCTGACTCATGCAACACTCAACCTACAAAAACCTTAAATGTTCTTTTGGGCTCATGTAACAAACAACATCACTGCTGCCCCAGATAACAGTGCAAGTGCCCAACCTCCCTCACCGAGTCGAAGCGTGTCAACTCAGATCAGTCAGCAGGTGATGCTGTTGCTCAATTTTAATGATTCAACTTCATGAACTCTATGTGATCAGTGCTGAAGCTAAAAAATATATATAAAGAATTTTAAAAAGTTAGAGACCTCATATAGACCTAAAGATTTTAATAATAACAAACCCTATGACATTATCTTTAAAAATAAAAGCAAAATTAAATTAAATTAAAGCAATTTTTTCCTCTGGAAGGCCCATAAGAAAAAGAATAAGCTAGTTTTTTTGTTTTTTTTTAAATTATTGGCTAAAACCATGCAAGATACAGAAAAATGGCCACAAACAGTGTGTTAAGTCATTATTTATACTAGCATTTCAAACATCAGGCATCCATCCTAAACAGACTGCTATCCTGCACAATTATTTCTGCACAACTTATTATGTGATGGTTTTGTAACAACAGCCTCAAAGCCTTTGAGAATCGGTGTGCCAGCAATACAGAAAACATGGTCAGCATGTACTCCTTTGGCCTCTTTTATGTTTTGATGAATATCCCTCTAATAGTTATTAGAACAGTACAACAGGATGCTGTTTCCTGCCCCCTATCAGAGGAGAATGAGATTAGGTAGATTTGCAGCTCTAGTTGTTACCTGTTACCATCTGATGTAAAAGTTCTGAACCATCTGCTTAAAACTATGTTTTGACAACCGCGAAATTAGCTCTAAATATCTGAGCTGTGACATGTCAGCACATTCAGAACCATAACGCACATCTCCTGGGTGTAACGTCACCTTTTCACACTAAATGTCAAACCAGCAGCATGGGCGGGGGGGAGTGTGTGAGTGTGTGGGGGGGAGATGATGATCAACAGACACTACACAAAGACTGTTAATGGTTTCAAGTGTCATATTTATATATAACCTATCCTTTATTCCAACATCTTCAGTACTTCCTGTTGCTCTGCAAAATGTTCTGTGGTGCATAATATCAAGTACTGTTATATAATTAATCTTATATAATCTGGAAATTTTATTTTCAAATGACCAATACCACCTGCAGAATTTTTCCATACTCACCTTTTACAAAAGGTTTTATTTTCAGGTTTCATTAACCAAAGGTAAAAGCATGGTTAGTCTGTATTTACAATAGACATGCATACAAAAAACAAACATCACACCATCAGTCTTACCATCATTGTCAATGTCCATTTGTCTGAAGATCTTATCTGTCCTTTTCTCCGGTGTTGACTCATCCTCGGGCATCTTCATCACAGATGACACCATCTTGTAAATTGCCTATAAAGGAGGAAAATGATAATTGCTGTGATGTCAATATTGATATTGTTGGTAATCTGTGTAAAGCCTTTAAGCAGTGAAGATGGAAAATAACATTTCTTACATTTATTGGCTTGTGCTCTAACCTCTTTTCTGATGCCACCTGATAAAAATGCTGCTCAGACAACTAAATCTACTTAAGTCACCCTGAGCATGCTTATTGAAGAGATGACTATTTGTACATTTTAGATTAAGTAAGGGTCTCTGCTGAGGGAAAGATGTTTTGTAGGAAAAGCATGGACCATTCTGTAGTAACAAGAGTACTCCGATGCTTTAATGTTGTTTTTGTCACATTCATTTGTATTCGCAAACTCTACAGGCTGAGCCAATATTGGTATGGTGCCACAAGCTGCTCAGCTCACCATAGTGGAAGAGTAAATACAATCACAGAGATAAGGAAAGCAGCTAGGGCAGCCTGCATGCATAATAGCAGATGAAATTTATGCTAGCGAGTTATAACTGAGTCTAAGAACAGGCTTAACACTAACCTAAAATAACATAAACATTTAGAGTTTAAATTATCTGATTAATAATTAGAAAAATGATTTATCTATTGCTCATATTTGTATCCATTATTTAAATTAAGCAAAAGCACATATTAATCCTAAGTTGCAGCTGCTTTTTGAGTTTTATATCAACTTAATATGTTCAAGTTTTAGAAAGCTAATATGCCAACAAGGCTTTTGATTACAGTAACCTGACATAATTCTCTGATATTAGGCTGTCAATTAAGTCAATAAAGTAATCTATTCAAATTAAGGTCATAATATATATTTAAAAAAAAGAATCACCCTTTAATAGGTAAATGAAAGAATGAATAGTGCATTATGTCCTGGAAACCAGCAAACAATCTCTTATTTTTACTTTTTATTTATTTATTTATTTAATATTTAAAAGTAATGTGAATACAAACATATTAATCTACTAAAAAATGTATCTAATATTAATGAAAATGACAAACTGGGATCAGAATCTATAATCTTACTTTGAATACAGAGAAACAGTGATGGAGTTCAAGTAGTGAAATGTTTATTGTTTACACTCTTTGTCTTCCTCATTTTACACATAATTGTGTTTTATGAGCTACAAACGTATTCATCTAAATCCGTTCATAAATTTAAGATGGCACATGCAAGGTACACGCACGTATAAGTATATTCTTACCTGAACTATCTCCAGCATCTCTGCCCGGCTGATGTACCCGTTCCCGTCCAGATCATACATGCTGAAGGCCCAGCGCAGCTTTTGCTCGAGCCCTCCACGAGACGTCACACTCAGCGCTATGATGAATTCCCTGAAATCAATCGTGGCATCGCCGTTGGTGTCGAATGTGCGAAAGACGTGCTCAGCGAACTTTGAGGCATCTCCGTATGGGAAGAAGTTGGCGTAGATCTTCTTGAACTCCTCCACAGTCAGGTGGCCGGTGGGACAGTCCTTCAGGAAGCCGCGGTACCACTCCTGCAGTTCGTGGTCGGTGAACTCTGTGTTTTCTCTCAGGTCGTTCAGGACTTCAGGCCGCAGCTTGCTGTTCTGTTTCCCCATGATGCAGCACTTCTACAGACAGACAGCTGGGCTGGTGTTCCTACCTTCTCTGCTCACTTCTTCACCCACCCTGCACTTTTGCTCTCCCTACGTCAACGGCTGCTCGGCTTCCTCTGCTCCTACAGGGAAGCAACAACCCTCATTAATATCCTTGTGTGAATTTCATAAATGATTCATGGTTTCAATTATTCGTCTCAGTTTTCAGCAGTGTTTTATCATTAAACATGTGCTGAAGATTGTTTCCAAACAGCCAAGCAGAGGAAAGATATCTGGATAGCTGAGACAGCGTCCATGCATACACTGAAAATAAATATATATATATATATATATATATACACTCTGATCTGATTATGATTATCTACATAAGCTGTGTTGTTGTGGTGGTTGTGGGGAGGACTCGTGGATTCAGTATTACTCCTCTGGCACAGTGATAATTCATCGACCCAGCCCCTGCATGAGAGAGGGACAAGTGTCCTGGGGCATTGTAATTCTTAATAAAGCCACTTTCTGAAAGGTCAGGCTGTTACTGGCTGCTGTTACTGAGAGGACCAGACACTCACCTCGACAATAGTGCCCTCCTTCATGGGATTATTGATTTTAAGCAGGTGGAATTCATTTACTGATAAAAAAAGAAACACAAATGATAGCAAAAAAAAAGAGCAATGCATACAAGAAAACAAAAACATTTAACCACCTGGGATGATTCACTTTTGGTTGATGTGCTTTGTTGAAATCATGTTTCCAAGGTTACAATTTATTCTGCCAAATAAGTTTATTCATGTATGCATGGTTTTTTATGATTAAGAATACGAGGATGCAGAAAAACATCACATTAAGTATCAAATATAATAATTAGGATGGGACAGTTGTGCATGATGAAGCAAACAGACATGGTTTCCAAAAGGTTTATGACACCTGCAGTAAGAGTAACACTGATATGATGCGAATAAATATGCCGTTTTTTAGAACACGTACAGTGAAGCGGAGTGTTTATTCTTCAAATTAACCGTAAACATTTATCAGTTCGTAAGATGTTAGAGTGCAAGTAAGCCTTTAAGTTGTCTCCCTGTAACACAGCAAGCAACACAGAAAAGCTCATTTCACTGTCGCATCACACAACGAAAATGAAAAATCAAAGCAAATCACATTTCTCCTAAATTGTGGCAGAAACTGGCCAAAACCTGAGCTTTTTCTTTTGCATTTATCTGATAAAATGTGAGTGGGAGGCATGGAAAAGAGAGGTGTGTGGGGGTAGGGAGGAAGAAGGAATTGGAAAGTGTGACACATACAAGAGAAACTATTTCCAGCTATACTGCATGAGCCGCCTTGCCTTAATACCAGAGGTTCAAATACACAATAAGCTTTCTGAATAACACCTCCACTTCTCTGTTACCATTAATGAATTTACATGGAGAGATGTATTCCATCCCACCATTCCTCTGTTCCTGCCAGCAGAATGATTGTATCTGGCAGAGAACAGATAAGCGCAATTTGGATGAGCTTTCCACACAAAGACACCCTCATTTCTTTTAATTGTCACACAAGTGTAATTTCCTGCAGTTTTATGAATCAAAGTCAGATGGTGACAAGAAAGGCAGGTTTGAGGAATAGCAAGTGGCACAAGCTCTTCACAAAAGCTCAGGCTCATAAATGGAAAAGAAATAGATTAAAGTAGATACAAAGAACATTAATATGATCAATTTTTTACTCCAGTTTTGACATCATGTTTATTACCATCTAAAATAGAAAAAAATGATATCCTAGTGCTATCACTGTGGCTTGTTAATCTTTACTGGGAACAAAAAAATTCAAAGTTTACTTTAGGAGTTTCAGATGAAAGTAGATATGCAAGTTAAATTAACGTTGCCTTTCTATTTGGGGAGCTTATCTGCTGAGAGGTGAGTGTTAAGTTTACATAATAATACATGGTATAGCACAAAGAAAAAAACATGCTCAAATCAAATATCCTTAAAAACTCAAGATGCTGATACAATAACTAAAACTGTCACATCACAAATTTTTATAAATTCATCACAGAAACAAGAAAGAGCAGACACATTCATGGTGGTTTATTCATAAGTGCTGTTAGTTTCACTTATTATTGTGATAGCACTAGCATAAGTCAGTGAAGATTGTTTTACTAGTTAAAATATTAGCAATCTTTAAACTCCAAGTTTTTACAAACCTGTTCTGTAAAAGGTAGAGCAGCTATGTGACATTATATTAGGTGAAGAGGTCTTCTCTGCATACCGGATATCTATAACCCAGTTGACAATTTGCAGACAGAACCAAACTTTCACATTCTTCTTTTGTAACATTTATGATGGATGGAAGTAGAAAAAGATATAAAATGTTATGGTTTGATTGATTACGACTAGCTGAAGTAACTGTGCAAATTGATATTAGTCATTAGAGTTTGGTCATGAGGTTAAAAAAAAAAAAAGAAGCAACTTGTTTTAACAGAACTATCATTTTTAGTATTGTCATTCTTCCTTCGTGAATAACCAAATCCTAATCTTAATTTAAAGTACTGCATGTTGTACTTGCACAAAGCTTCTGAAAAAGTTAAATGTCAAGGCTAAAGTAGCTGTTGCATTTTAAAATAACACTCTGTCTTGTAACAGGATTTGTGGTGGTTTACCCAAAAAATAAGAAGAAGCACCGACTAAATGATTCTTCCTTTAAGAATATAATGTCAGGTCTGCTAATTTTGTGTTATCTGGACTCCGGAATAAATACCCTGCCCTACAGGCCTGACCATAGTACAGTTCTTCCTCTTTAACATACAACAGGATGAGGAAGCGGTGGCAGCTCATCAGCTCTTGGTCACATGGATTTTCCAGGACAGCTCAGTGTGCAGGCTGAGCAGGAACAGACATAAATATAGGCATTGCTATTTTATACCCTTAAACACACAAAGCCAAATAAAACCCAGTAGAAACCAAGCTGGAAAAGTGGAAAGTGCTGCCCTGATTCAAGACAACTAAAATAAAAAATCCCAGCGGAGAGGTTCGTGATTTAAGTAAAAGACACTGAAGCAGTTGAAGATTCTGAGTTAAATTACACAAACATGCTTACATGAAGCTGTGGACTGTAATAGGTTTATAGAAATAATAATTATTTAACTAACAAATGTTATTCTAACTTAAATCAACAGGAAGAGGAAAATTTGCTCTTTGAGTATCTGATTAAGAACATTTCTTTGCATGTCTGACTTGTTTACATCTGCTTTATAAATGTTATCAGAAATATTCTTCTAAGTCCTGGTTTGCTTTTTGTAACCTCCTGCAGGGACAGTTTTTTCCTCCTTAGCAGATAATTAGCTATATGTTGCTACATTTATGCTTATAGATAAAAGTGTTTCCTGCTGGTGTTTTTTTTTAAACTGATTCTTGCTTCATTGTTAAATATTTCAGATATTAACCTCATGTCCTGATGACCTCCTTCACAGACAAAAATCTCACTCTCTCTGTTGTAGAAGCCTCGAACAGAACAGTTCATTTTAAAAGCTCAACACAATCAGCAAGTCCTGCTAAATACACAGCAGTCCTACGAGACTGCCTTTCCACATTCAGTGTTTGTAATTCCCCTCGATTACACAGCAACAGCCTCTCTCCTTGTCCCCAACCCCCACAGTCATCCCTGGTCTGTAAAGTCAACTATTTCCAAATGAGACTCACAAAAGCCTCAGAGCAGCATGTGCCCCCTTCCTGTAGCTATAGAGAGGTTCTTGTAAACCTCTGACCAGTTTAATTATTGTTTGCTAATCATAGCCTACCTCATTTCCTCTGTAAAGCTGTGTCACAACAAAGAGAAATTCTATTTTTTCCTCAGATGTTCATTACATCATTCACAGCAGAAGTAAAAGGCTTCGGGAAGCTAAAAAAAAAAAAAAGAGGGGGGGGGGCGTTAAGAATGTGGACATTTAGACACTTTCAAACATGATGCATCTCTTAACAACAATCTGTAAGGATTTAGGGAGACAAATAACCGTGTTATAGAAAGTTCAGTGTTCTTCAGTAAGAAGGCCGAAGTATATATAGTTGAGCATTAATTGTGCCTTCACAGATGTGCAAGTAACTCATGCTACATGAACTTATTCATCTATTTACTGTCACAGATGCTGACATGACAATGACAAATTATGATTCGTTATCATTTCAGGTCAGTAAATCTTTGATCACTCAGTAGAAAGTTGTGGTACCTCCAGGATGCTCTTTTATACTGTTGTAAAATATCTTGAGACATTTTCTATTAAATTATTTAAGGGTATTTAGCATTACTTATTTTAGCAAAACATTTCTGTCCACAAGCAGCTGTCATCAAATTTGTTTATAGCCTACATAATAACAGAGAAAATGTGTTTCACGACCGATGCATTATGTTTCTGTAAGGCTTTCACAATTCCCATAGTAGTAGTGGTGTGTTTTGGTGGGTGAGCAGAGCAGTGGTGGAGCATGAAGTATTGTGTTCTTCTGACAACTAGGTCTGCAACAGGAGGGAGAGAAGTCAGGAGTCAATTCAGCGTGTAAGAAAGAAGACAAAAAATTAGCTCTCTAGAAATTCTTGCTTTCAGCGCTGCTTCATGGCCGTCACTCTGAACTCATATCAGTGAAAAAATCATTCAGCAGATCAGGATAAAGTCCCATTGCACACCAGTAGTCAAGGCAACGGGATAGTAGTACTAAGGCTTATGAGAGGGAGGCAGGATAACTATCAATCTGGGGCACATGCAGGGCAGGAGATATACTACTACTAAGAAACAAGTTTCGCTTTTTTTTGTTGTTTATTCTGTGAGTGTGTGTTTATAAAATGTTTGTGCTTTGCTTCAAGGGCTGTAGTGCAATATTCTACTTTGCTTGGGTCAGACACAATAGCCTCTGCATCATTAGATTTGTTATAATACAAAAACATTTACACTAAACTACATAGTTCTGCTCTGTCTGCATAAGTTTGCAACTGCAAAAAAATTGGGATATTTTTTTGGGGGATAATGCTTATAAAAAAAATTGCAAAAATTGCACCACCACAACACACAGTTTTTCTAAACTTAGTATTATTTGCTTGATTTCAAAACCCAATTATCAATTATCAATTATTATGTAAAAAAAAAGAAGACAAATGTTTGTTAATTAGTTAATCATCTCTTATTCAGGAACATCTTTTCAAGAGGAATCTGAGATGTCACGTTGCGCATCCATCTCCACAAAATAACTCACATACCAAGCACATATCATTAGTGATTTATCTTAAATTAATCGTAATTATCTTAAATCTTAAATTTGTTAAATCAGGTTTTTAAGTAGTGGAGAACATAAAGCTGCTTTTTTCTTTCCTCATGTTTAATTAGTGCCTTTAACTATCTTACACATTTGATTAAATCTTTTTAAAGCCCACTAAAGAAATAAAAAACTCAAGGATTGTTATAATTATGTCGTACATCCCTACTTTCTCTTTAAATACTGCACATTTATGTATAAAAATACAGGTATTGCAGATTTTTAGAAAGCATTTGTGATGCTCCTAGCATTAGTAATACTGCCAACTCCCGTTTAAATGTACTTTCCCATGTAGGTGGGATACGATGGGTGTAGTCCGTGTAACACCCCCTCTCTGTCTGTCTTGGAGAAACTGCCTCAGCAGTCCACAGTAACTACTGAGATAAATGGACTTTACAGAAATACATAATACTGTAATAAATTAATCCAAACGTACCTCTTAAAGGACTCGTTTGTCTGTGAAAAAGTCCACTTAGTAAAGGTCCACTTTCCCACTTTAAGGCGTCCCCACCAGCTTAAGTTGACGGTAACTTACAGTAGTCAAGCTTTCCACAGATGAAACTGCAAAAGACGGAAAAAAAGATGCTCAAATTAGTCTGACCCGTTTTAAAAGAAATATGAACAAAAAAAGTGTGTGACCAGAGTAGCTTGAATCTTGCGATATTTACTAGGTTTTAGCACGGACTATCCTGCCTGGAGCAGTTTTATCATTTAGTGGAAGATGTGGCACAGAGCTCGGTTTCCATCAGATTCGACCAAAATAAAACTAAAGGGGTTTTCTTTCTCTTTGAAGGAAAATAAATGCATTTCATGTGGCTGCTTGACTCTACTCACACTTTTATAGTAACTTTAGTGTGGCTAAACACTAAGAGCAACATAGTCATCACTCAACATTTATTTCAATCGTAGGGTTTGGGTTTTTAGTTTTTGGGTAGTACTCCAAGTCACCCCCCCGTACAGGAAAATGGATCCGTCCACTCTCACCACTTCCATCGCAGAAACGGTGGAAAATTATTACTAAGGACTATTATTAGAGCAATATCTAAAATAAACGTTTGTCATTTGAGGGAAAATCTCGCAACTGACAAACATGGCGTCAGGAACACAAAATAGTGTTAAATTATAGGCATAAACTGGAGGAAGAAAATTTTAACTCTACAGTAATGTCTAATAATAAGTTTTTAAACAAAATGAAAGGCACCAAAGGATTTCATTGGCGTTTTCTTATCATGTACGTTTCAATATCACATTTTATATCACAACGTTTTTCCTTTTTTGGGGGGGGAGGGGGGGGGGGTGTCTAATTAAATGTGTTGTAGGTTTTTCAATTAAATTATACAAATTTCAAACAGAGTATACCATACCGTCCATTTCAAGTCCATCGGAAGTTATGGCGCAAGTTGTACAACATTTTCAATGGTTGATTTTTTGGTATTTAGATTTAACTTATATATATATATATTCAATCTTTCAGCATTTCTACAGATGCACTCTTATTCATCAGCTATGACAGCTTCTCTGGTGCATTCTCTAAAGTGACACTGCAGGCAGGGTGGTGTGTATGTCAGTATTGCAGAGAGTGGATAAATAATTAACTCTGTGTGGGTGTGTGTGTGTCTTTCCTCCTGAAGCCTGACACCTGTTTCTGTAAGCACATGGAGTGTTCATCTAGACCTCAGAGTGAGTACAATACAGATGGAGTGGGAGGTGGTGGTGAGGTGTTCAAGACATTGATAACTTAGTCCGAGGTTGCTTTGTTGTTATTGGCAGCTTGAAACTGAATACTGACTCTACCATGGTATTGTTAAGATGATGCAGATTAAAGAGGCACTCTTAGAAAAGGACGACATGTTCCCTTTCCCTCATTATAAAGAACTAAACTTTATATGATGAAAATTAAACAAAACATTGCTTATCAAGAGGCGGCTGCAGGTCAATTTAATATATTTATTTATTTATTTTTTTACCCTGTCCTGTCCAGCATCCTAACATACAGATCTGTGTGATATATTTTGCCGGACAGATTTGCTCTGCCAAGGGAGACATGTTATATAAATGGCTGCCCTTGGTGTTTGGTAAACTTTTATTATTTTTATTATATTCTTATTTTCTTTAGTCTTGATATGTCAGTGCCAAACCTAACAGGGAGAACGAGAGAAAAAGAGAAAAGGACAGAATTATAAATGTGGAAATAAAAGTTGTCTAGGCTGCCTAAATCACATCAGTATTCACAAAAACAATATAAACCACAGTACCACATTATAAATAAAGAAAATAGGATACTGATCATATGGAAAAGTACAATAGTCATCAAATGTAGCTACCTGTAGACAGACGTACCAACACACAGCAGAGAGAGCAGCGGCCCCACTCAGCCCAGAGCAGAGGGGCCCCCAGACCGGAGCCCCCCGGTGCGACGAGGCATTAAGTGGGGTAGGCAGTTGCAGGGGTCCACCGAGGGATCCCGCAACTGGGGACCCCTCAGCCAAGCCCACTGTCTCCGCCCGCCCCACAGTGCCCTATGTGTGGTGTGTATGGTGTGGGAGGAGAGGGGCGTGGGGAGGGGCACAACCAGGAGAAAGATCTCTCTCCTTGGTGACCAACTCCTCAGCTGGCCACTGTAGATGCCCCCGCCCGAGGCCAGAAGGGCAAAGGCCCAAGAGTCCAAGGTAGCAGCGCAGTGGACACCCATTCACCCCAGTCCACGCCACCACCCCAGGGGACCAGAGAGCCCATGTTGCACACCTATATTTCAGATTGGGCCCAAGGACCAGTTCCCCCAGCCACCCCAAAGCCGCCCCCAGCCGCAGTGGGAGAGAGCAAGAGAGAGAAGAGAGGAGACTCCTCCAGTTCCACTCCCCCATGAGCCCTAATCCCCCCCACTCCCCACCAGGCCCCCTGCCGTCCCCCTACCCCTCCCTTTGTCCTCATGGACAAATCGTAATCCCTTCGGATAAGGCCCCGGATCTGGTAAGACACACAGTCTGCCACACAATGACCCACCCGACCACCCTCCAAAGAAACCACTAGGGCCGATAGACCCCCAAGGTCCCCCACCCAGCCCCAACCCCGATCCCCAAGGAACGACAAGACCCCAGTACCCTTCCCACTACGTGATGTAACTAATCAGAGGGGTCCAGGGAGACTGAGAGTTAACTAATTAACTAAATGGATGCCGATTGCAGTCTCAAGACTGATGTGATCCAACAGGAGATTTCTGTATAGGTTAATATTTAGATTGTTTTTAGACTTCCAGTTCACTAGAATAGTTTTCTTTGTGATTCATAAGGTTGTGAGGACCATGTGTGCTTTGTTAGTGTCCATATTCATGTCACTTAAGTCACCCAGTAAACAAAGTTTAGGACATGGAGGAATGTTACATGTGACCCATGTTGATAAATCCTCACAAACCTTATTCCAGAACTTTTGGACTGGTGCACAGAGCCATAAAGCGTGTAATTCATCCTCTGCTGTGTTAGCTGTGCACTGTGTGCAGGTTGCTGAGTGACTAAGACCCGTCTTGAAAATCCTTTGTCCTGTGTAATGCTTTCGATGAAGGACTTTGTATTTATGAGTTGTAAAATTCGGGCTTTCTGTCATATTAAAGAAATTCAGGCGGATTTGTAGCCAAAATGGTTGGCTAGGATTGATGGACAAATCTAACTCCCATTTCAAAGTAGGTAGGGAATTTGAATAATTTATTTTTGACAATAATCTGTATATTTTTTTAAGTAGTTTTGGAGTACAGAGGTCCATACTTTCTGCTACCATTGGAGGAAGTTCAAGGTCTGTTCGGTGAAGAGGGAAGTTTTTGTGTATTATGGTTTTGAGTTGTTGATATTCTAAGAATCTGTTGCTGTTAATCCCATATTGTGATGAGAGAGTATTA
>JBAMHW010000025.1:16866487-16917898 GCA_037177495.1 Rhadinocentrus ornatus
ATGGTATGGTCTAAAACCAGACTGAAAATCTTCAAATAAGCCGTTATATTGCAGGTGGCAACTTAACTGTTTAGCTAAGCTAAGTCTTCAGGAGGTACATTCATATATGAGAAGAAACTTTTCCAAATAGAATCTCCAAGTTCTCCTTTGATGGTAGGCAAAGCTTGAATCCATTCTCCAATTTTTGAAAGCATAATTTTTAAAAATCATGGCTGACATTGTTTGAATAACATCTGCTAACTGGTCTGCAAAAAATGAATTCTGTACCTGCGTCCATTTTTCCTGTGGCCAGAAAGGCCCACTGGGCTGCTGAAACTTTGGCAAAGTGTTTATTCACAACAGGAATAAGATCCTTCCGGTACCTTCCCCACCCACAGGGCTCACAAATCTCAAGTCGAAATACAAGACTCTATTTACCTTTTTCATCGCTCTCACATCACACAGCCCTGTGCTTGCACAGTGAAAAACAAATCAATAAGACTTTATTTGTATAGTACTTTTCATGCAAAACAACGCAGGTTAAGATGGAGTTGTCATATCTCAATATCAGACGCCTTTCATCTTCTTACAAAAGAAACAGAAAAACATGTGAACGAGAACAGCTGGTTTATTGGATATTCAGCTGCATTTTGTTCAATGTAAGCATAAATAGCAGGAAAGTAAATAAATATCAGAGAATGAACGATGAACCAATGATCTTTTACCTTGTTTTTGCACAGCCAGCTGAGCAGTCAGGGATGGAGGGTGCTTTGTAGAGAGGCCTTAAAGAAACGGGAGGTGCAAAGACTATTAAACAAGCTAAATATGGGACTCCTTAAGTATATGATTTCATAGATACTTTAGATATTGCACACATTTGTGTTCCTGATTCTCATTGGTCAGTAACCTACTGAATCAATAACTGTATGTGGAAAGTATTTCAGACAAGTGAGTGTCTTAGCAGAATGCTTCTCAGCAGCGTTTTAAACCATCAGCAAAGAAAAGTGAACAGGGAGCCTGTGTTATCCCCAAGAGAACCATAAGAAATATCGTCAGTCAGTCAGTCATTATCTGTACCGCTTGTTCCTATTAGGGGTCACGGGTGAGCTGGAGCCTATTCCAGCAGTGTTTCAGGTGAAAGGCAGGGTACACCCTGGACAGGTCACCAGTCCATCGCAGTAAGAAATATCGTATCATATGTAAATTAAATCCCTTATATCTATTCGATTTGTACAAATATTTGACAGCATCAGCTAAAAGTCTACAGCACTGCGTTCACAGGCTGTGTGCATTTCTGCACAAAACGTTTAAAACAAGCTTATGGAGACATATTGCAACACACCATTACACAACATTCAAATGTACAAATATAAAGAAGTTTGTCCTCTCAAAATCTGCATGGGAATGGATTTTTCTTTTTTTTTAAATCTAATAATGGAGAAGTAATTTTAAAGTTATCTCTGTTTATTCAGAGCGTCCCTGCCACAAAACAAACTAAAGTCCCAATTCAAACAGCAAATCAAACTCTGTGTGGACTTTCGAATCTTTGTTGATCAAAGTTCATCTCCTAACCCAGAAAAGTTTGGTAAATATGTTGTCTGCCTTCATTTTGGGCGGTGGAAGCAGAACAACAAGCATCAAAAGCTTGCCACATACAATCCTGTAAGTATTCTATCATTACTTTTATTTGACAAATTAGGAACAGTCACATTATAAAAAGAAAACAAGGCATGGCCTAACTGTATTTGATTTAATGTAATTATAAATATCATAAAATTGCTGGTTAAACTTCTGGTCGATGCTGGGGAAATGTTATTAAACGTGCTGTGTTCCTTGTTAAACCACCACTGAAGGACCAATCTAACATTGTATAATAGAGGAAATGTTGCTGTGAGGTACAGGTTTGTCTTTGAGTCAATATTATCAAAGGATAAAGCAGCTGATAAGTTTATCTTCTTCCCATCTACTGTAGAGGGACTTTGTGTTGGAATCATGCTTTGATCACTCACT
Source organism: Rhadinocentrus ornatus (assembly GCA_037177495.1). Taxonomy (NCBI): domain Eukaryota; kingdom Metazoa; phylum Chordata; class Actinopteri; order Atheriniformes; family Melanotaeniidae; genus Rhadinocentrus; species Rhadinocentrus ornatus. The sequence goes on from JBAMHW010000025.1 coordinate 16,868,477, forward strand.
GTTCACTAATGAGTGCCTCTCTGTGACCTAATTAGGGCTGCAGCTGATGATTTTATGAATAAATGTATATTCTGTGCAACATAAATTGTGGAGTGCTTTCTTCAGTCCTGTGACTTTGATCAAAAAAAATATTTCCAATATCCCATTTGTTCAATTTCTGAAACATTTTATCCTGATTTTAAAGTTAAAGCAAGTGTCTTTAGTCTAACTCGCTATCACATGATATTGACAATTAATCATTGTAGATTATAAGAAATACATGAATATACTGTATGTATATGTCAGTTTGCAGCTAGGTGGCTTATTAACCAGTCAGAACTAACTAAGGTGTAATTATAAAGTGTAAAATCAATGTGTGCAGTAATGCTGACCATGCAACTGTAATAGTATGATATCTAAGAAGTAATATTGTATTATCACACACCACAATCTAATAAGAACGCTCATGAAGGTTCTTAAATGAAAGCGAGTCTTTTCTCTAAATTCTTGTACAAATTTTATAAAGCTAAACACATTTTATCCAGTTAAAAGAAGGAATTCTCTCAGCACAATTTATCAGTTTTGTACGTAAGCTTGGATCTATAAGAATCTTCTCAAACCTTTTGCCTTTGTCCCTCCACACAGGAGGGTGCAGTGGACTTTGAGGGTTCAAAGCTCTGTCTGTGCCTCCCAGTCCTCTGACAAGAGTCCAACTGACGGTATAAAACGCTCAAGCTCAGGCTGAGACATCAGTCTCATCTGAGTACTCGCCAACCTCGAGGGAGAGAGCTTCAAGGATCCCATCATGGGGGACTCTAAGCTCTGCCTTTTGCTGCTCCTCAGCACATCTGCCTTGGCTTGTAAGTAGTTTTTAACCATCTTTGTCATTCATATTTTAAACAGTATCATACTTTTTTGAAGAGTATTTTTCTTCATCTGCCCAGTTGCAGTTACATTTTGAAAACAAATCTAGTTTTATAAATTTTACTGTACATTTGAAATGTTAATTAAATGATAGAATAAGCTTTTATGGTTTATATAAATTTAATATATCAATGATATAAATTTGGAAGAAAGGTATGTGTTTGAGTGTATTTTACTACATTACTACATTTAGTTGCATTTCTACCTAGACAAACTAAAAATTGAATACTTTCTGAACAGTTGCCCAAGATGAAGAACATCCAACCTGTTTACGTAAGTGAATTCTTGCTGTGAGCATGATAAAAAGTTTAATTTAGAAGACATCCAGTCTACATTCATTTTAATGGACTGATTGTATTTTTTTCAAATGCATATTTTACTATAATCTCTTGCAGTGGCCCAAAGGTACAAGACCCTGCACAAATATGAATACCAGTATGAGGCTGAATCTCTGAATGCTATCAACGGAGCTTCACACCTCAAGAATGGACCAAAGGCCTCTTGCAAGGTATGTCAACATATTTCCCAATCTTGCTCAGTCATCACTTCTTCCTTTTCCAACTTGCGTGTTTACAGAAAAACTAAACTTTTACTTTCCCACACAGGTTGAAATCGAAGTGCCGCAGACTTGTAGTTTCATCGTCCGCACCACCGGCTGCATGCTGAGTGAGGTGGTGGACACGGACGCAGAGGGCAACCCTGTGTTCGGTCCTGCTGCCACCTCTGATGTCTTTGCTGCTGAAATGGAGAGGTATGTCTCACAATAAAAAAGAACTGCTGATATTAAAAGAATAAAAACATATTTTAAGGCTATGTGCACAAAAAACCTATGTGAATACCATCATGTTTTCTTAAGATATCCTCTGAAGGTTGTGGTTGAAGGTGAGTACGATGTCAAACTGTACCCTGAGGATGGAGAGACAACAACTATCCTGAACTTCAAGAGGGGTATCATCTCTGCCTTGGCTGTGCCTCTGCTGGAGGAAGAGAAGAACAAGCATATGGTAGTAAATTATGAAGAACATGCTCAAAATTTGAAAACATTTACAATCCATGCTTTACATTTACAATGCAAAATAATTATTTCCTCTTATTTTCTTTAACAATTTCATTCTAGCCCACCATCCACGGCAAGTGCAAGACCCAATACAGCGTCAACGCCAGAGAGGACATTGCAACTGACATCACCCTGAACAGGGATCTGTCCAGATGTGATCAGTTTGTGCCAATGAGAGATCACAGCAGCCCCCTGGCAATTATCAGTGGCATGGTAAGGCTCAAAAGTGACAGATAATAAATTGCTTTTCCTGTGCTATAGGGCAATTTGTCTTTCTATGAGAGGTGTTTGACACTGAGTTATAACAAACAAGAGCACAGTTTCATTTAGAGCTAAATGCATTTTTAAATAAACATCTACATCTGTCTGTTTTTAGCACTACCCTCTTGCTCAGCTGGTCAGAAGCTCCCAAACCTGCAATTACAAATTTGACAATGAGAAAAAGCACATGACCTCTGGATCCTGCACTGAGAACCACATCCTCATCCCCTTCTCACACAAGTAAGCCATAGAGTGCCCTGATATATAGTTGTTCTGTAAATACTGATATATTGTATCCATTCCAAAACTAACTAAATAAACATGTTCCATTAAATTAAAATTAACTGTGTTTTCTGCAGAGGAAAATATGGAGTTACCAATGTTGGAAAGCAGGAGATTTCTCTGATTGTGGTTTCTGCCTACAATGACAGAGTCTTTGACCACAGTAAGGCTTTTGTTAAATCTCAATGTGTTGATTTGTACATCCAGGTTTCCAAAAACAAATTGACACTGTTTAATATGTTAACAAAACATTACACAGTGATTTGCAAGTCATTTAATCCATAACATCTCAAATATGTCTCAAATGCATAGATTTTGGGGTTTTTGTAAAAGTGTTAGTCATTTTGTCTTTATGCAGCTTTTGGTTGCTGATCAAATGTATTCAGTGTTTTAATATTTTTAAAACCAGGTTGTACTTTATGGTTTAGAAGTGTGAATTATAGCAGCATTGTCTCATCACAACCTGGTTGTTGTGCTTCCAGGTGACATCGTTAAGGATCTTCACATGGAAACTGTTAAAGACAAGAGTGCCATCCAGGATAAAGAAGCAGCTCTGAATCTCATGAGAGAACTGGCTGTGCCCGAGACTGAGGGTGAGAAGAGGGCCCACCTCTTCCAAACAATTGTCTCCATGGTCCGTGGAATGAAGACTGAGACTCTGAGAGATGCCCTCCCTGAGGCTATTGGAGTTTCCCGCTTCCTGACCTACCAGATTCTGGCCCAGTGTGGAACCCCAGAGTGCAGCAGTGCCATCATGCAGATCCTCAGGACCTTCGAAACCACCTCCCTGGAGGTTGACGCCACTGTTTTTGCTCTGGGATTGGTGTCCAACCCTTCTGGCCTCCTTATTCATGACATGCTCGAAATGGCCAAATACAAACAAAGCAAGCCCATCATGTATGCGCTGAGCAATGTTGTCAAGAGGTGAGTGGAATTAATCAGTCCTCATTCTTAGTAAAAATTCTCAGTAACACTACAACAGAGTATTGACTAACTTTATGATAAATAATTTAAATGGGGTAAAATTAGATTTTTTAATTTTTTTAATTATTTTTTTATCCTCTTCAACAGGTTTTACAAAGCTGAGGGAAAACTGATTCCTGAGATTCACTCTGTTGCTGAGTTTGTGACTGCTAAGTTGGGTGACTGTACTGGAGACCAGGACCAGACTTTCATGACACTAAGGGTAGGCATCTCATCTGATGGCTCAAACTAGAGATGAAAGCACTGAATTCAATCAAGTTTGCTCCACAGTGTAGATTCTGAGCATGAGTATATATGTTGAGATGTACAAATACTTCATGCTTTCTAACACTGGTAAATACCAGAACTTGTCAGCATCTGTCCAAAGAAACAAATAGGTTAAAGGATAGACTAAGCTTGGATTTTAACTAATCCCAAGCATATCTGAACACGGATTATGATTAATGAGAAAAATAATTGTCTCCTTTCTCATTATAGGTGATTGGAAACATGGCTCCAGCTGTGATTCCAGCTAGTCCTGCACTCAAACAAGCTGTGATCCAGTGTGTGAAGCAAACTGGAGCTACCCACAGTGTGCAGGAAGCTGCTATCCAAGTTTTTAGGCAGATTCCAGTTCCTCGTGAGGTATGTCAAACAATTACTCTGAAAGATTGTTGTTGTCAGTATTTCTGCTGTGTAATGCTTTTAATGTTTTATGTAAATAACTTTGAATTATCTTTTACATAAAATGTTCTATGCAAATATAGTCTTTCCTTGTGTTATTAATTCTATGTTGTTCTCTTCTTTTGGTCACAGGACAGAGAGGTGTTCATGCATGTGACTTTGGACAAGGCTGAGCCTGTGCAAGAGCGTATTGCTGCATATCTGGTTCTTATGAAGGACCCTCAGCCAAGTGAGCTCTCCCAGCTGGTTCACACTTTGCCCAGTGACGAGGACCAACAAGTCAAGAGCTTTTTCATCTCTCACATCACCAACATTTTGTCCTCAACTGACCATGAAACCCGAGAGTAAGGGGAAAGTAAAATATTTGAGGTTGCCATGATTTGATTACCACCTGTGGTCTAAATGCATTTGTTTTCTTTCCCTAAGACTGAGACAGAAGATCCACGATGCACTGCAGGGTAATGAGATTGGCACTATTATGGACCCCATCAGGTATTCTCGCAACTACAAGATGGGCTCTCTGGAGGGCAACATGATCTTTGAGGATGCCAGCTACCTTCCCAAGGAGGTTATGCTTGACATGACTCTGAAGGCTTTTGGCTTTGAGATTGACATGATGGAGGTAAACATTTTAAGATACCAAACCCAAACTGTTCAATAAACCAATGAGAGAAGTTTTAATTCTGGAAAAACTTGTCATTTTTGCAGTTTGGCATGGAAGGCAAAGGATTTGAGCCAACTGTTGATGCCCTGTTTGGAGAGAACGGATTCTTTCCCGACACTGCACTGAAGACAATGTACTTTGTCTCTGACAACATGCCCAACTCAGTCAGTCAGATCCTGCACAACATCATGCCTGCTCTGAACAGGAACAGGAGGAGGAGAGAGGTACTTGAGGCAACCAGATCTTCAGATATTAATCAAACTAAAATAAACTGTGAAGAATTTTTCTATATTGAAGGATGCATAAGAGATGGTGCTCATTTGTATTCAGGCCTCCCAGAACCTGATGAAGGAGATCGGCCAAAACCTTCACAAACTGGTGACAGACCTGAAGGCTGCAGAGTCTCCAGAGGCAATGGTTTATCTGAGACTCCTGGGAAATGAGCTGGGATATCTGAGGACCAACGACATTGAGGAGCTGACCTACTCTGCCGGCATGTTGATTGACAGCATGTTAAAGATGTTCCCACATGATGTTAGTTATCAAATATTCTTCAAGAGTAACAATAGCAATAATTTGATTCATTAATTTATAAATTACATGTACCATGTTTTGTTTAATATTCCACAGGTAATGAAGACTATTTTAACCAGACATGACAGCTCAATTTTTGCCCATTACATCTTCATGGATAATGAGTTCTTCCTGCCTACTGTCACTGGTGTGCCTCTGAAAATTGCACTGTCTGGTACTTTTGCTCCTGGTTTCAAAGGCGGACTTGACATTTCTCGTGACATGGTACTTATCCATAAATGCATTTTACTGCTTCTTGCATTTTTTTTTTCAGTGCACTAATACAGTTGTTAACTACTTTCTTGTGTCTCTACACAGAGCACAGTGGCCTTCATGCCATCTGCTGGCATTGAGTTTGTCACCCAGGTTGGCTCCTACATCCCTGAATATGTCGACTCTGGTTTGGAGATGCACACCAATATTTTCCACGAGAGTGGAGTCACTGCCAAGATCTCCATGGCACGTGAACATGTGAAGCTGACCATTCCTGCTCCAACAAAACCTACCAAGCTCATCAAAATGACGTAAGCCACAATAACTTTCCCTCTAATTGGTACAACTATCACCTAAGAAAAAAAAATGTATTTGATTTTTGTTTCACTTGCAATGTAGAAACACCCTGGTGGCAGTGACTGGATCAGAAGTGAAGACTATCACTCCTCTGGTGATGGACAAGGTTGATGTTGATAAATGCACCCCAGTGTTTGCTGGGATGAAATACTGCACTGCTCTGCAGTACATCAATGCTTTCTCTCATGAAACAGTTCCTTACTTCCCCCTCACCGGAGACAGCAAGTGAGTGCAACTTTTCAGGACACTGGCAAACATCTAGAAATCAAGCCTTATTATTCTACTGTTAATACTGTCATATTAACTACATAGATTTGCTGTGGAGCTCCACCCTACTGGTGAAGTCACTGAGTACACAGCCACTCTTGCCTACGAGCTCCTCAAGGAGGGAGAAGAGGGCCGGCAGAAGGTTGACACGCTGAAGTTTGTTCTACGAGCTGAAGGTAATGCGTAGTTGTTTTTTTTTTTGTTCCTTTGTTGTTTGTTGGTCAATTTTAAAAAAGCACTGAGGTTTAAACATATTAAAATGTCAACAACAGGTGCACAACCCACTGAAGCTACAGCAGTCATGAAATACAACAGAAGGAAGAATGTGGTCTCAGCAGACTTCAACATCCCTGACTACGACGTGGAGGCTGGGCTCAGGCTAGGCGTTGGAAACACCAAAAGCAAAGGAACTCACTCCATCTCTCTTGACTTCATTAACAAGAACATCCCACAGCTCTCCCTGGTTTGCCGTGCTAAGTAAGAAATCAATTATAAACCTTAACATTATAATAACAATAACATTACCCTTATAGACCACAATGTTACTTACTGGTACTTTTTTCAGTCTAAAGGCCATGAAGGAAGGTATGCTAGAAGTCCAGCTTATGGTGCCCTCAATCAATGCTGACGCTACCGTTACAGCCAAAATTACACAAGATGAAGAACTGGAGCTGGAACTTGAGAGTGAAATCAAGCTCATGGATGCCATCTCTGAGCAGAAAATTGAAATTAAATATGGTAATTTCATTTTCTAAACTGCTTTTTTAAAAATCAATTTACAAAGAAAACATTTCATTCAAGCACAACACAGCAGTCCAATGGAAGACAGACTTGTCAAAACTGCCATTTTGTCTAACAGGGAATGCGTGATTTAAATAAATAAATAAATATATATAGATATTAATTAATTACTTGGACTGATGTTTCAGATGGCAGCAAGATTGAGGCTGAAATCAAGACTGAAATGAACACAAAGACCACCTCCCTGCCAAGTGGCAAATTTATTGAAGACTACGGAAATGAGATTCTTGACATGCAGGTGGGGCAGACCGACATGAAAACCCGTCACATCTTCAGGAAGTTTGTGGAGGTATATATCTCTTCTCATTCACTTTAATTTTCTTTAGTAAAATTGGAACCAAATGTAAAACACTGTATCTTTATTAGGCTGCAAACAACTACATGGAAAAGTATGGCGCTCAAATGCTCCCTTACATGCAGAACTTCAGACTGCCCGATATCCCTGAGATGTCCATGCCAGAGAAACTGTTCCTGAACACGTAAGTGTAAAGACCTCCATAGTAAGTATTAATATTAGCATTTTTTCCCCAAAAAATATTTATCTATTCATATCTGTGCTTTAAACAGTGATTCAAAGGCTGTCTACTACTTTAACAACGAGCACTTCACAATTACCATCCCCCTGCCTCTTGGAGGAAAGTCAACAATTGAGCTTAACTTCCCACCAGCTCTGACCACCCCTAGTGTTTCTCTTCCCAAGTTTGGGCTGGAAATCGTCTCCATGGAGATCCCCATCCCAGAGCTGGTTGTTCCAGAGAGCCTCACACTGTCAATTCCTTTCTTTGGCAAAGCTGAGTTTTCTACAATGATGACAAGCAACCTCTACAATTTGGAAGCCTCAGTGGCTGCCGGCAAGGATGTTGTGGAGCCACCAAGCTACTCAGCTAAGTTTGATGTGAAAGGATCTTCCCCAATTGACATCCTCTCCGTAGCAGTTGAAGGTATTTCATTATGATTATTATTTTATTGTGATTATTTTATTGTTTAGTGTTATTGTTTATAAAATTGTTGTATTTGTCACAATCCAGTTAGAAGTTTGTGTTTTTTCCATTTTCAGTCAGTTTTCATTTTCCAGTTAAGAAAAACTCTGTGATTTCCCCACAGAGTAACAATTTCTGTTAAAATGTTTTCATTTACTCTGTTGTGTATTATAGTGTTTATGGTACTAAATCACAAGTATCTGGCCCAACAATGACAAAATCAGTTTGTTGGTATTTTCAAATATAGTTTGTTATTTGGAAATTGTCCTGTCCTCATGAATGTATATTTATTTTGTATACAGCAAAATACTATTATTGAATGTCAAATTTCATAGTCAATACACTCCAATGGTTGGAGATGTCAGGAGCAAATAAATCAGAGCAGATTGGACTTTTAAAAAAAATAGTAATGTGAGATATTTGTAAGCATTTAGCATTGATTAATAACATGGGGTTTTGAAGTCTTGGCACAACGGTTAAGGGAATTCTGATGCTGAGCTGTAAATTTTCAAAGACATTTTCTGATGTATATCACTTTCAAAGTTTTCAAAGTAAGGTATTCACTCTATTAAGTTATTAGTCCTAAATCATGTTTTCCTCTTGTGTTTTACATTTAGGCTCTGGAATGGTTGCCACCACTGATCCTATTAAGGCCCATCTGAAAGGTTCTTTGAGCCATAAATTCATTGAAGTCAGTATTAGTATTGAAGAGGAAGCAGCCATCACAGATAAGGTTAATGTAAAATCTATCAGCAACATAGAAGCCAGAAGTCCATTAGGTTTTGACATTAAAGTAGAGCACACTGGTATGACTGGAGCCAGTACTGGTGAAATAACTGCTGACAACAAGTTTGAGGGAATGTTCAAGGCTGGACCAATCTATATCAGGACAATTTCAACCCAGTCATTTAACGTCTTCCCCTTCAGGCCAGAAGCAAAGATTGATTCTAGTGTTCAGTTTGACTCCACTTTTGTAAAAGCCCAGAACACAATTGCAGCCACCCTTGCTAATGGCGAGTTCTTATTTGAGTCTGATACCAAGGCCTTTGAAGATCTCTTCACCCATGCTGCCCAGCTTTCATTTAAAGACAACAAGCTTTCTATGAAATGTGATGCAAGTGCCCTTGCTCTTGGTATGAAGATCCACAATCAGGCTGAAGCTGCTGTTGGAGCTGGTGAAATTGTCATCAGGATTGAGACAAATGGGGACCACTCTGAAAACCGTGTTTACTCTCTCATGACTGCCTCTCTTGATGTTCATGGTCTGACTGTTAACTGTGATGCCAATGTGAAGCTTCTTGAGAATGAGGCAATGCACAAGACCAGTCTGAAAATGAACAAGGATGGGTTGACCACAAGTGGAACAACTACCCTCCAAAGCCCCTTGTCCTTTGAAAACACTTTTAATGCTGGACTTGATGCCACAAAGGGTACTCTCTCCATTATCAACAAGGCTGCAATGTTTGACATGAAGTTTGATAATACCAACACTATGACCATAACTCTATCTAGCTTTGACTTCAACTCAAAGGCTGAAGTCACTGCAAGTGAGTATGCCTCTTACACCCAAGACATCACCTTTGACCTAAAACCCTACACTGCTTCTGCAAATGTGAACAACCACCTCAAATTTCTGGCTGCCAACTTCATTAATGAGGCTCAGCTAAAGGCAGAGCTTTACAAGATGGACATAACTGGAAGCATGAAGGCCATGTATGGCGAGGAAGAGATTAAGCACACCTACCAGATCAATTATGCTGATTTGACTGCCAACGCAAAGTGTAGTACCTCTGGAAAACTCTTTGGCACTCAGATGAACCACAACACTGAATTGGAAGTTATCGGCCTTGCTGCCAGGTTCAACAATAATGCCCGCTTTAATTCCCAGCCAATGCGCTTTGACCACACCATTCGTTGCAGCATTGTTCCTTTTGATTTCAACCTTGATGCTATCTTCAATGCTGATGGAGACATGACCATGTACGGAAAGCACAGTGCCCAGCTCTATGGCAAGTTTCTCCTCAGAGCACAACCCCTGGTTTTTGCCAGCTCACATGAATGCAGAGCATCCATGAACCAACAGCTAGATAATGGCTTTTCTCTTGAAACCACATATGACAACAAGATGGATACCGTTATGTCACTACAGGAGCAGAAGACCAGTTTCAGAATAAAGTCTAAAATGAATGAGCATGCCTTTAGTCAGGACTTTGAAGTTTATAACACTCCTGAGAGAATTGGAGTTGAGGTCTCTAGCACCATCCTCACAAATATAATCAACACAGCCTCTCAAGATAACCAGGAGTTGAGCATTTCTGGCTTCCTTAAGTATGACAAGAACACAGAAAGTCATACAATTCAGTTCCCTCTGATTGAAAGTCTACCTGTTTTTTTGGAAGGCATCAAGGAAATAGTTGTGCATGTGGCAGAGGCTTTGCATGACTTTATCAACTATGAGGGCGTAAGGGATGCTATTGAGATTTTTCCCCAGCACGTCAGTAACTTTGTTGCTCATATGGATATCGAAGACAAATTATTTAAACTGAAGCAGTATTTTGGTGACCTCACCCGAACCATTGTCATCTCCATGGAAGATGTGGAGGCTTCTTTGGGAAATCTAAAGACTGCTATTGAGAAACTACTGGCTGGTCTCAGTGTTTACATTGAACACTATTCTAATTTGATCATGGACTTAATTAATAACAGCAAGTTCCTTGAAAACGTCATCCAGAATATCCAGGAAGGTCTTAAGACTATAAATGAGAATTATGACATCAAGGTTGCAATTGTGCATGTGATTGATACCATCACAGAGATGATCAATAACATTGACCTGGAAAAACTAAGAGGCAGCAGCATAGCATTCCTGGAAGACATTGATGACAAGTATGAAATCAAGGCTACGCTACGGACTTTAACGAAAAGTGTTAAACATTTAATTGAGAGATTTGATTTTGCTGAATTTATTTCTGACATGAAACATTTAATTTCATCTATTAACAAATTTCTTATTAGGGAATTTGTGGCTAAGCTTCCCAAAGAGTATCTCCATGACATCATAGATTCCATCAAAGAAATTATTCATGACTTTGACATTGTTGGTAAGATCAACACATTCTATGCCAGGATAAGAGAGCTGTTTGTACATTTTGAGGTTGACCAAAAGATACAGACTGTTTTGGAAAAAGCTGTGGACCTCATTAAACAGTTCAAGATTGAGGATGGCATCAAGGCTTTTTTCCAAATGGTGAAGAAATTAGATATCCCTACCAAATTCCAGGATGCCATCACTTACTTGAAAACAACAGAGGTTAAAGATATCATCGACCATCTCAGCATGTATATTGAAACTATCGTGCAAAAGCTGAAGCCTCTGAATTACAATGACTTTGTGGACCATGCCAATCAAGTTATTGCTGAATACACAACTCATGTGAATGAGATGATCAGGACTCTTGAAATTCCCCATAAGCTTGAGGCTACACGCAAAATCATCAACACAGTCCTAACTTCAATTCATGGCATTGTGGAAGGCCTGAGAGAATTGAAAGTTGCAGAAATTATTAAAGAAGCAAAAGATCTCTGTGAACAGTTTGTGTGCGATCCCCTTAAGATCTCTGCTAAATACGTAAAGGAAGAAATCGGAAATCTGGATGTCACAGCTGAGATCTCTAATTTTATGCACTTTGTGGGCAAATACTATACAGAGGCCATGACCAACATCGCCAAAATGTTCGACCTTATTGTTTACATTGTCAAGGATGTGTTACCTGACCAGAAAATCATCAGTGAGATTCAGCAGATCATTGAGGGGTTCCTTACTGAACTGAAGCAAGCTGAGATCAACACGCCCTCCTTTACTCTTCCTCTTACGGATCTTCTTGTGCCTTCCATGAAATTCAAAATGGACTCTTTGAACCAGTTTGTACTGCCAACACAACTTGACATCCCCGAGTTCACCATCATGGGTGTCTACACCATGAAAGCAGCCACAATTTCCTATCATGGCATCAAGCAGAAAATCATTGAGCTCATTGATTTAATTGTAAACTTTAAGATTAGCATGCTTGATGTAGATGCCTTCTTTGGAGACCTGACTCTGAACTATTTCCCTGCCCTGCCTGAGATCACCTTGCCAGAGATCACTCTTTCTGAGCTTACATTCCCTACCATCCCACAAGTTCCTGTAGAAAAGCTCGTCAAGTCTCTTGAGGTCCCTGAGATCAAGCTTCCCACCATCCCAACCGAGATCATGGTCCCATGCTTTGGTAAACTCTATGGCGAGATCAAATTCCACACTCCCATCTATATAGTCAAGACAACTGCTGAGTTCCAGAACTCCACTGAGAATCAAATGTCACCTTTGTTCACGGGATTCTTCACTTCCCAAGGCACATCCCCAAGCTGGGAAATCCTCAATTACAACCTTGACACCACTGCTCGCATTGCAATGCCCAAAATGAAGCGCATTGTCCTTGCAGAGACTGTTAAGTTTACCCATGTTGCTCTTGGAGTTGAACACCAGGGATCTGTCACTTTCTATGGGAAATCTGCTCAGGCCCAAGCAAAGACCACAATTAAGGCTTCTACCACACCTTACACTGCTGACTTTATGAACATAGCCTTTATTGGTGTGGAAGGAGGAATGACTGGCACTGTTGATACATCTTACACTCATGTAATGAACCTTCCAATTGCTAATTTCAGAAGTGAGGTCACTCTAACCCAGAAATCAGTTGTTCGCCAAGAAGGCCTCACCTTTACTTTGTCAGATGAAAATACAGGCACAGGGAAGTTTAATGGTCATGATGGCAACCACAACAGCAAGTTCCATATCTCTTGCAGTCCAAGCATTGTCAGCCTTACTTTCACTGGTGACACAGACTCTAGCATCTTGAAGATGAAGCAGCAGGCCACAGCTGAAATTGGCACCTTAAGCTACCTTAAATTCAATATCCGCAATGAGGCAGAGGCCCCATTCATTAAGAACAGTCTCATTGTTGCAACCGGACATGCCAGCCTTTATGATATGAAGATTGAAATGAAAGCAAACCATGACACAGAACTGCATGGTGCAGACACTGGCACCTTCTCCAATGCAATCAACTTCATAATGCATCCTGTGGAGTTTAACTTTGGGTTCCAAAACAAAGGAAATGCCAAGGTCAACATTTTCAGATCCCTGACTGCTAAGATAGACCTGCAGAATGATTACTTGGTCAACTTCCGCCATGACAGCCAAAAGATCAACACACTCTTCCTGGCTCGCCTCAATCAGTACAAAATGTTCACCAACTTCACTCTTGAGAATGACAAAAAGGAAGCTGGTGTCTTTGTTGCCATGGATGGTGAAGCTAATTTGGACTTTCTGAAATATCCAGTCAGTATTCCTGAGATTGACCTGCCTTTTGTTGACTTCCATACTCCAGCTATCAGTGATCTGAACCTCTATGAACAAACTGGATTGCAGAACATTTTGACAACTACTGAACAGACTGTTGATGTAAATGCCAAGATTGTTTACCAGAAAAGCAAGGCTGCCCCAGTGGTGATTGGTCTGATTCCTTCCATTGGTAACCTGATCACAGAGCTGTCTTTTAAGTCTGCCATCATTAATCTGAATGCCAATGCTGGATTCTATCCTGAGGATGATCTTGTGTTCCGCCTGAGTGCCATAACTGCCTCTGTGTTTGAGTGTTTGAAAGCCAGAATCGATGGTACCACCAGTCTGAGTATGAAGAGGGGAATCAAGCTGGCCAACTCCCTGTCCCTTGTCAATGACCGCATTGGAGGCAATCATGACAGCTCCTTCACAATGAGTTCTGAGACCTTTGAAACTGCTGTCTCTGTTGCAACAGTTGGAAAGATTGTTTTCCCTGTATTCAACCTGGAAGCAAGCCAAAATCTTATTGCAGACACCAAGTCTAAAGCAAACGCTTTCTCCACCTTTAAGATCAAGGGGGATATCAACATGCCAATAATCAGAACTGTTGGCAAGGCTGAGGCAGACCACAGTCTGAAGCTGGAAGGAACATTTGAATATGTTTCCATGGAGTCAACCATAAAAACAAACATGGATGGCACAGTATTTGAAAACTATCTAGTTTTAGGAGTCGTGGATAATGAGGCTAATTTCTACTTGAATAAAGATGGCCTCCGATCTACATCCAAGATTGTTGCTGAAGCCAGGCTTAACAATGGAGAGACCAAAGTCCTTAGCATGGATGGAAACAAGAATTTGGCCATTGAAGCTTCCATGGGCCGTGTCTATGTAGACCTAAAGCATGTTTGCAACAATGAGGCAAACCTCTTTGACTTCACCACCAAAGGAAAGCATCTTGCCCAGGCTACAATTGACTTTGCACCTATCTCCTCATTGAAAGCTGATTTTGAGATTGACATGGCTCAGCCATGCAGCTTGGGTGAATTTAAATTCTTTGAAAAGACTGTTGCTGAAATTACCCCATCTGACCAGAAGATCTCCAATAAAGTCAAGTTGGTTAGCCCAGTTTACACCACAGACATAGACGTTAAAGTGGAGGGCAGTGCACCAGTCTTCAAGATTGTTTTTAAATCCTCTGCCACCTCTGCTTTTGTGGTCTTGGAATACAACTTGGATGGTGAGTTGGGAGAAATTCATTGAGCATATTTATTATCTTATTTTGCACATTTGGCTAGCCTTCAAATTTCATTATTTGTTTTTATTACAATAGCTTCCAGCACTCTCAATTTTGAGAAGGACCTTCTGAATATGGTTAACAAGCTTGTCCTGACACATACTGACCTGACCATGGATGTCAGCCACGCCATTGCTCAAGCCCTAAGGTAATATGTTTTGCATTCAGCCACACCTTTCATATTTGCTTGTAATTTAAAAAAAAGTTTTAAGTAGTTAACTCTTTATTTTTCTTCTAATTCTAGGAGAAAGCGTCAAGCTGATGAAAGGTAAAGAATGTACTATTTTGCGCATGTTCATATTTTATTTGGAAGAAGTTACAGGTAGAGAAGCAATATTCTTTTTTCATAGGTCTATTTTTCTTCCAGTGTTTCTCGCCACACAATGAATGTAGACATCACCAGTCCTACTTTCACTGATGTGAACCTTCGTTATGCTGCACACAGAGATGCTATTAGTGCTTCAGTTTCTATTCCTTCTACTGGCTTCCTTGGCCTTCAATTTAATGGAAAATTCTTGTCCCAAATGAATACCAGATTGTATTTCCGTTACCCTGTGAGTACCATTATCTTTTAATACAATGCTAAATTAAATCTTGCAATAAAACGTGGCTAAAATGATACTTTCTCTATTTTATCTAGTCTACCCCAGAAGTTGATGTTAACATCCTGGTCATCAGAACTTCTAAGGATGCTGATAAGATAAACCTGCAAATTGTCTACGCCATGGAGTCAATTGAGACAATGCTCAATGAGCTCAAGAGAAAACTTCCATCTATCATGTCTTCAGCTAGAGCATTTGCTGACAAGTACCACATCACAATGAACGTGGTGATACTGAAGGACTCTTTCACTAACTACATCAACGAAGCCTATAACATTGCAACCAACTATGATGCTCAAATGAGCCAGCTGTCAATTTTCTTCAGGAACACCATTGCTCGGTACCAGAAAACTGTCCAGACCTTCCTTGATGCTATCATTAAGGTATTGAGGGAGACTCACTTCAAACTCCCAGGGTCTGATGAGCTGACCACTCTCCCTGAGGTCCTAAAGAAGCTGACCAGCATCATTGCTAATATGCTAGATGTCACAATCAAAATTATCTATGAGAACACAGAAGAGTATTACCACTACTTTGTTCAGAAGATAAGCAATTTCAAAGTACAAATGCCAGTTGGTGATGTGATTACTGGAGGTCAGATCATTGATCAGGTCAAAACAACTATCAGAAAGATCTCTAATGAAGTGGTGGACATTGTAAAAAACATGGAGAGTCTTGACACTATGCTAGAAAAGATTAGTGAGACCCTGAAGGCTGTTGTTGAGAAAACTCAGGTATTTGTTGACACAGTCAAGTCTGACTATCTAGATGCAGTGTTCATGAACATCAATGAAGTCTATCGTGAGTTTGTGAAAGCCATTAAGAACATAGTTGACAAGATTCCTGCTTTCAACACGGAGGAATTCCAGAGAATATGTGAGTCCATTATAGACATGATCATAATTAAGATGGACGATAACAATTTAGCTGTAAATCGTATTTTGCAGCAGGCTTCAGAGGAAACAAAAGCGTACATTAAAGTTACAGAAGGAGATTTTGAGCTTAACTTTCCAATTTACTTCCAGCATTAAGTAACCTCAGCAGGCTGGAGGCTAAAATCTGCATGAGATGTCACTTTTTCAGCACAAAGGTATGGACAGTTTAACGGTATTTATAGCAATGTGTGTCATTGAGACACCTGTTCTACCATTTTAATTGTCGCAGTTTGTTCTGTTGAAACACTGAACATGTAATATTAAATGATACTCATCTTTCAACCAAAGAGAGTAAGAGCAAAAAATAAATGCTATTAAATACAATGTTTATTGCTTTATTGATTTTCTTTTTCTTTTCTTTTTTTTTGGGGGGGTGGGGGGGGTGGACTTTATTTGCATTCAAACTTTACTTAAAGTTTCTCTTCAACAATGCAATAAAGTTGATTAGGGTTACACCACAGTCTGCATGAAACACATTTAAATCATTCAAAGAATTCATACATTTCTAACCAAACAGATTGACTGATAACCTTTCTGAACTAAAACAACAGCAGTCTCTGGTCAATGCAGCCTTATAAATCCTTCTACAACTATCTACCGCTCAAAGCAGCTTCATGTTAAAAACTTTTAATGGTTGAGATAAGGAAAATGTTTCTTCATGTCTCCAAAGACCATCACTTTGAATAAAACGGGCATGATGAACAACAGTATCGTCCATACACCTTAACATTTATTAAATTTAGCCCTCTCTCAGCCTTGTGTTTCAACAATTTATCAATATAACTGGGATGGGAGTATTCACTTGAAGCGTAAGTTACAGTATTTTATTTGTTATCAATATTCTTTTATTGGATATTAGACCAAAAAACAAAAAAATCTCACAGCACAGAATCGACTCTTTCATAGCTACATTCATACACATACACCCACACGCATACATACTTGAGGAGCAAGGTGCCTGTCTCCACTCTAAACTAGAAAGCTTACATTAGCAGACTACCAATAGCAAAGTTCTTAGTTAGGGATGCAGTACCCTGGTCTACTTCCTTGATGTCTTGCCACCATAAAGCATATTCAAATAATTCACATACACATATCAACAGGGAACAAAAAATTTAAATAATAATGAAATATTAATGATGTTCTTATTATCACCACCACTGATGATGTTAAAACTAGAACAAAATTATTAATAATAATAATAATAATAATCATTATTGTACCATCATACAGGAAGTAGAATAAGACAAAAAAGGGAAAGAAAAAAGTAGTTCATAGTTTATGTATCTTTTTATCTCAGTAAAGGGTTCCAAGTATCTTTCCATATTTCCAGAATTTATAAACCAGATTTTTTTCAAAGTTATTACATTAACCAACAAGCTTGTTAAGCTAGTTTCTGAAACCTGGAGCAGATGATGTTTTCCATTCTTTGGGCTTGAGTCTTTTGGCCAAAACTGTCCCAAGAAGCAAAGCAGTCCTAAGATGTTGTGGAAGGTTGGGAAGCAACCAAACAGAATCATATCTCTATCTAGGACTCGATCTCTCTGATAGAACCCAGAGCAGGAAAAAAAATGCTTGACAAAATTTATTATATAATAGGACATTCCTAAAAAGAATGCAAAAGTGATCCTTCAGCTGATTTATCACATATTGGAGATACATCAGGGTAAAATTTGTGTAATGAAACCTTGGAGTGATAGAAACAAATCACTTATTCATCACTGTCTGATATTAACTGAGCAATTGTGAATTTGAGAAAGTGACGTTTTTTATTGTAGTTCCGGTATTGGTGTGCCCATCTCAAGGAAGCAATTGAAAAATTTAGCAATAAGGTTTTTTGTAAGTTGCTTGTAAGTTGAGTGTTTCTTAAGAAAAAAAAAAAAAAAAAAAAAGGATTACCTTCTTTTGATAACTTCAAATTTTATAGATTTGTTTTAATAAATTGTCTTAATTTCAAATACGGAAAGCAACTGGATTGGGACAGATTATATTTAAATTGCATTTGCTCAAATGAAGCAAGACTGCCGTCAAAATAAATTCTTTTATGCATTTGATGCGATTGGAGTGCCAGTTAGAGAATGTTAAATCTAATATACATTGTATACATGCATGGTAGGTGAGTAGATAGATATACTGGGAATGTTGTAGAGTTTTTTTAATTTGAGAAAGAATTTTCATCAAGTTTCTCACAACTATACTATGACTTGTAAATTTAATAGTAAAAATTGGTTTAGTAAACAGCAGAGATAGTAATGTGTAAGGTTAATTTAGTAACTGCAACCCCAGTTTCAGCTATAAAGTGACAAAATTAAGTGATTCGTTGTTTGGGAACTCCATTTGCCAGTAGGTCAATTCTTTCATATTGGATAATAATTTTTGAACGTTGGAAGGCCCGAAACCCCCTCCTCTAGATCCGAATAAGTGCTCTTTTAATATTCTGCATTTTTTACTTTCCCGGAAAAACGTTAAAATTACTGATTCAAGTTTTTAAAAATCTGTAGGGATAATTATTGGTTATTTTGAAAAAGATAAATGAACTTTGGCAGGGTAATCATTTTAAACACATTCACTCTGGTAGGCTCTTCCAATAGTCAATGCACCTCTTAAATTTATCAAGGCCCTCAGAAAAGTTTAATTTTAACAATAAGTCATATTTTTTTCGATATTTTTAATCCTAGATATGATATGCTATTATCAACAACTTCAATAGGGTTTTGGTTGATTTTCCTATTTTCTTCTATAAACAGAAGCTCACTTTTGGACCAGCTTATCTTATAGCTAGATATTTTGCCAAATGTATCCACATATTTTAAGAGATGTGGAATTCCTATTTCTGGAATAGTGAATGTAACAAGTACATCATTTGCATAAAGTGAAATAAGACTTTCGAATGAGCCTACTGGAAATCCTTTGATGTTGGAGTGCATAGCAAGTGGTTCATGAAATAGATAAGCCCATTCTATTGAATCAAAGGCTTAGTGAGCATCCAGTGTCAAAACGGCTCCTTTTTGTTTTCTGTGCAGTCTGAATATAATAGATTCATAAGTTTCTGTACATTGCCAAAAGAAGGCCTTTTATTTGCAGGAAAGGATCTTAGTGCTTTTACAAGTTATTCGATGGAAATGTTATTATCAAAATGAGTTTGCTGTTTTTCATTCAGTTGAGGTAAGAAGAAAAAAAAAATCACAGAAGTCACAAACTGATGCACCTGAGTTGGATTTATGTAATTCTGAGTTTTTAAAGACTTTAATAATATTGTGTAAAATCTTTACAAATTTTTCCTGTTTTTTAGCTGATTTTATGTATAGCGGCTTTAAGCTGTCTTGAAAGGAGTTTTTGTGGCTCATCCAATATTTTAAAGTGTTTTTGTTTGTTTTCTTAGTAGGAGTTTGGATTCTTCCTAATGAAGGAGAGAGTTATATCCATCCGTCCAGCCAATCAATTTGGATCTACATGTTCACAGGACAATGATACAGTTTTATTTTTAAACCTAATATGACTGGCAACCTGTACAGGACGAATCCTGCCCCTTGGCTGCTAATTGAAAGGCTCCAGCTTCCCCACGACCCTGAATGGGACAAAGTGGTATAGAAAAACAAAAAAAAGAGTTAATGTTTTCTGATGCACATATGTCAAGTTACCGTTTGTGTATGTTATAGATGTAAATATCTACTCTAAATTATCATGTCTGATAAAAATGTGGTACATGTCTGTGTTCTGGGCTGTTACAAACTTTTTGAGCTGTAGTTTTGTGTAAATGTCAGCAGGTGGCATCATAAACTTGTCAAACCTTGTAAACCTGCTCTACTGCCAGTTGCTGGAACTTCTTTATAGATATTTTATCTATGAGTATGAGCAAAGATACTGCTGCAAACATCCAGTTATTCAAAACTCAACTCATTTATAGATACCTCTGACTATAACATTATGTATTATCAAAAATAATGATGTGTATGATAAAAAACATTTTATTTATGAGAATGAACAACTTTACATTTGTTGAGCATGCTGATTTTAAAACATGTGCTATATTTTAATTTAATTTAAAGTCTAGTTAAAAGTTGTGAAAGAATGTAGTTCCATTATCTGGTCAAACATGTCTTTTAGTGATATTGACATTTTATGTGATTTAAAGATGTAGAAGTTGTTCATTGTGCCTTTGTTTGACTATGTTACGGGAGCCACTGATCTCTGTCACCTGGAACTAATCCAGCATGTAATGATCTCTGTCACCTGGAACTAATCTTGCATGTGAAGGCCGGCTCGCTGCTGTTGGCTTGGAGTGGTCAGAACTGACACACCTTCACCTTCTCCCCTCTGGTTGGCTTATCGGTCGACCAATACCTATGTTGGCTGTAACCACCCCAGACATAAAAGCCTGCTGTGTCTCTTCATTCAGTGGCAACTGTTTGGGACTGACAGTTTGCCCTTGGCTTGTGGAAAAGTGTTGGTAAATTATAGAGAAGTCTCGAGTAATCTAACCGTGTTAGGACTGTTTGGTTTTGTGATTGGTTTGTGGGTTGCGTACTGCCTAGCCCGTTTGGCTTCTCTTTCAGTTGTTTTGGTTAGTGTTCTTTTGGGTTTTGTTTTTTTTATATTCAGAGTAGATCATAGTATGTGTTGGGCTAGTTTAGTTTAATCGGAATTGTATATAGTTTTATTTTTAGTTATTGGAGCTGCTTTTTTTATTTTTATTTTTTTATGGCTTTAAGCAGCTTCCCTAACCCCAGCACTCATTATTACCACCGGATATTTTTGTTCTCCGATTCCTGTTGCAACAATAAAACTACTCGTTCCCTTTTATAAAATCTGTCCGCAGCTCATCTTTTTTGTTACGCCTCCGCAAACCACTATAGAGGGTCGTAACAGGCTATGATACTGTAGTGGTGCGTTAACCGAAACTGTATAAATCAGAAATCACGGCTTATACTGACGGGAAATGCTAAACTTGAACTAATTCCAGGAAAAGAAATCAAATTGTGCAACTTTTTACATCAATACACAACATATCAATTTAAGTTTGCTTGTGAGAGTTTGTGATTGTGATTGATTCCTTAATTTCAAGGAAATATCCATCTCAGGCCCACTGTTAAAAATATATAATGATAAATAGTGTATAACAGATAAACTTAGTAAACTGCCTAAAATTCGTGATAAAGATGCCTAAATTAAAATAACAACCAAGTACATACCTAAAAGTGTCAAATATAGTGCAGGGGATGGGCTGTATGCGGTCCATCGCTATGTTTGATGCCTTGGATTTGCATCTGTTGACATAAATGTACTCTAAAGGGAGACTGCTGCAGCTTTGACCACTATGCAAGCCTTCTTATCAGTCTTAGAGGATGTCAGGACACTTTCCACCGCACAATAGAAGGAAGTCAGCACAGCCACATTGACAACAGCCTTCTTCAGTTTCCTCATAAAATACAGCCATTGGTGACCTTTTCTTGGCTAGCTATGTTTGTGACCCACGTCAGGTTGTTATACATGTGCAGATCCATCCATTTGACTGTGGTCAGCAGCTCCACAGCATCTCCTCTAATAAAGAGATGAGATGTGTGAACTCTCCTCATAAAGTCTCAAATCTTGTTGATATGAATTACTTTGTACGCTTATATTATATAAAAACAGCCTAATTCATACGTCATTATAACTCATTAACATTATTTGTTAAAGTATGGTAAGATTTTCTAAAATGTGTAAAAAAAAAATCAAGACAACAGTATGATAAGTTCAAGCACAATTCTCAATACATTTACAGCAGATTTTCTTATTGTGGTTTTACAGGAGGAGGTACACCATACTATGTAAATAGTTTTGTAATGCCATCTAGTGGTCAAACTGAGATTTGTCAAATCAAAGGATGCATAATTTGGCCCGATCCAAGTTCAGGGTCGCAGGGAGATAGCAGCTTGGATATGCTGCTATCAGACAAGTGGCAGGGTGCACTCTGGATGGGTCCCCAGTTCATCGTAGGGCCAACACAGAGATAAATGAGACAAACACCCACCCATGTTCACTCTCACTCCTGAGGTCGATCAACAATCAGCCATTTATGCATTAACGCATTAATACATGTCTTCACACAGCAAGAAACCAGTTTATTATCATTGCAATGATAAAATGTGTTGGAAAATTTGGAATGTAACAAGTTATCTGTGCTTGAAATGTATTGATGTCAAAACACTAGCTGTTTTCTCACATCATTGCAGCTCTCCACACATCACTTGAAGGTAGTAATTGTGAAAGCATCGAGGTTCATTTGAGTCGAAAAAGTCTTTGATAGGAGTTTTTCCTGCTGGCTCACATCAGCAATAAAGTTAAAATGAGACTATATCTGCTTAAAATTATGTGTTTTATAATGTTGACCTCTATTAAATGTTAGTATTTCATCCCTTTATTTTTTGCAAGATTGCCACTTGTGCAGTTGTGAAAGTCAGATTTTGCTAAATTGCTTTTATTGCATGGCTATGTTGACAAGACAGATGGTGTACGTTCAAGATGGAGAAAAAAAGCAATGAAAGTGGGGGTTTAAATAACGTGATTTTGTTAGAAATTCATTTATTGTTTAGTAGTCATAATAAAAACTGCAGGATGAAGATAAAACAGCACAGTTTGCATTAGAACAGACATGGTTATAATGTGCCACATTAAAATATCCATTTCCTAAAGCACCAGTAAATTAATTTCTTCCCCTTGACTAATAACACACATGTCTTCAGTTGTTTTTTTATGTGCTGCAGCGTTAAACCAAACATCCCTCTGAAAGCCAAATGAACAAACAGACATGATGGTGTAGTTATATAGAGAAGTATTGTTAGATCAGAAAACATTTGGCACATACACTTAGTCATTTATGTAAACTTTATCTATGTGCGGTTTGAAAACACATACCTTCTTCAGCATAAAACATTTAGGTTTAAGACCATGTAATATTGGGTTTGGCTCGAGGAAACCAAAATAAATAAGGGTGTTTAGCTAACTATTTAAATTCTCACTGTTCCTGATTAACTCTTCGTCATTGATAATAAGCTCTTAAACATCTAAAGATCCATCCTCCAAACCCACAAATACACTCAGCTGCTCATTTACAACCAGAAGTGCATGCAAATCCATTTACATTGTTGCAACATACCCACATACACACAAGACATATTACTCTGTGTTATTTGTATTTACTTTACCTTGTTTGTCAATGTGCTGCTTTTTTCTTCTCTCACGTCTTTGTACAATATCTTTGCATTAAAAAACAAACAAAAAAAAAATGTATTCTTCATATAGTACCTCCATGTACCACATTCCAAACACTGAAGAGTTTTTGGGTAGAAAAGCTGAAGTTATTATTAGAGGTAATCAGGTTATCTGGTGTCACTTTTTTCTGTCTGCCAAATGTAGGTTCCCCCTATTTGGTTAAACAGATTCTTTCTGAGACAGCTGTAGTTTCTCCACAGAGCCATCATGCAATTGAGTAAGACCTATCTCCACATACTGACCAATTTGAAATGTAGAATTTTTTATTTTTTTTTGTTCTACCAGCACTTGTTTTACTCCACACACCCTATTTTTATTTTTTTTTTTTTTTCACCGTTCCTACAGCCATTAGTCCCACGCTGTCAGGTAGCCAGAGGCCGGCCCAGCAACTTTTGAATCCTTCTCCTCCTCCAACATGCATGCTCACCATTAATGGACATCATTCATACAAAAGACCTCAAAAACGTAATTATTTATTGAACACACCAACACACAATCATTTTCTTTTAAAAAGGTGAAACATGTGACAACATTGGAACATTATTTAAAATTGGGATCTGTGTGCAAACTACAAGTCTGATTGTTTTCTGTTGCTATGGGGGTTTAGAAATGTTCAAAATGTGGGCCAATTAATTGTCTTAATAAAAAAATACACTTTTATTGCTTTCATGTGTGGACAAATGGACAAAAGCATTCCAGATGAACAGGTCAAAGTCAGTTGCATGAGTGTCTGACGTGAATATTGTGATCGAGTTGTTGTGCTCATTTAAATGGCTTACACCTAATATGTGCTTGGATTTGGCCATATTGATATTAGAAACACGCGCAGCTGCTGTAACGGCTTAAGGTCTGACTGGAGACATAAACACATACAGTGGCTTGGACTGGATGGGGGGGGGAAGGGGGAGGGTTAATTAAAGTCAGTTTGCCTGAATGAAGCTGTAGAGGGAATTAATTTTGCACTAACAATAATGATGGATGCAAAATGGTTTAGTCCACACCCGCACCTATCAGTTCAACCGACTAGTGCAATGAGACAGCCAGAGGAGAAAGTCATGCATTTCCTAAAGAAAGAGAAGTCTGGATACTAGGAAAGGGAGAGAAAAAACAGTTAGGAGGTTGAGGTAAAGAAAGAGGAATAGGAAGAAGGTGAGATGCTGAGCAATGCAGAAGAGTATCTGCCAGATGAACCAGGACTAAGGCCAAAGAAGCAATTTAGGGGTAAAACTGAGATCATGTTTTTTTTATTCTTGTCTTCTACCATGGGAAAAGTTTGTGAGCACTATTGATCAAGTCCACATAGGGGCCCACCAAGATGGTTGTACATGTTGCCCAGAATTGTGTACTTTACACCCCAGAAAACATGGACAGAAGTTTTATTGCTCCATCACTTTTGTTTGATGTTTAGCTTTTTTGACAGTGGCTGGAATTTGGCCATTTGTCTCAGTGGTGTAGTCTAGTGTAAACGCGGGTATACGGAGTATACCCACTTTTTTCAGCATTGCGTATAACTACTTCTAAACACCAGTGATGCGAACCATTCAGTTATACATGTGACCCACCCTACTCTGCCTGCAACTTGCTAGTACCATGGTCCTAGAATTGCGTAAGGACAGTAGGGACATGTCTCTACCATTTCTCTTAGCACAAGGAAGCTGAGTTTTACGCGTTCCCTCAGCAGCAGTTTGATAGGCTAGTTCGATTGGCTCCCAGCGCATGTTTCTTGCTTTCTGATTGGCTGTCACTGCTGTCAATCACTCTGTCGAGCGCTAGCGCTAGCGATGGTTTTCTTCAGTTAGAACTTCAGGAGCGAAGAAAAGAAAGGAAGACATCAGGAGGTATTTTAGAGTGAAAAAGTTCAAATTACAAATAGATTATTTTCCAACTGCCATTGTGTCGTGTCGTGAATAATGGTGATAATAGCAGCCACTAAGCCAAAAATGTTGTACCTTTTCATAAATCAAGGCGTTATTTTTTCAGGTGACAGCATCAAAGCTGCAGATAGTTCAGAGAGAGGAGGAGATGATGAAGGTGAAGAGGAAGGTGAGCTTTGAGATGTGACTTGATCTATATTTATTATTAATATCATAGTCATAATATCACATACTCAAGTGTTTATTTAAACCTTTACATAATATTCTACAGACTATTAATAATAATAATAATAATAATAATAATAATAATAATGTTTGATACAGATCCCTGAAAAAGTATGAAAAAAAGAAAGAATAAGAAAGAAAGGACCATAATAATTTTAACATTGGTTGCAATTAAAATGAGAAAAAAATGTATATAATGATGGACATCTCCTCTATCACAAATTATTCAGTTGCAATCAGTCAAAGTGATCACATAAAGATTTTATTATTCAAAGTCATTACAGCTATAAGGATGATGATGTAATGTGTAACAATGGTTTGTCATGATTAAATCTATATATTATATATTAAAATGATTCTGTTAATGGTGACATTTTCCTTCAAGGTTTCATTAAGTTGATTATTATATGTAGTGATTTTCTCGTAGTGAGGGATTAAAGAACATTTCTGTTTAAGAAAGTAGTTTTCACCTTGGTATAGACAATATTGATGTGAAGTAAATCTGCCAACACATCTCTTCATCTCATAAAATCCCAGAAATCATGAGGTAAAATATGCTTGTATTCAGTTTAGCAAAAATACCAGATCTAAAGTCTGCAGTAAAACACTTGTCATCCATCAGCTCTGCAGACTAAAGTTTTATCCGTACCAATGTGAAAATCAAACCTACGCCCTTTGCTAGTACTCACTGCTTCACTGATTTAATTTGTTAACTTTAGCCGAGGAAAACTCTGTGAACCGTTTACAAGTTACTTTAGAATTTCACCTTTGTTATACACAATGAGCCGAGCAATTCAAACTAAAATTAGCTTTCATGCTCAAACAGTTGTGGATACACTAGTTACATTTGTAGTGCAAATTGCTCCTGATCAGGTGAGCGAATAGTTGTCATTCCAGTAATTCATTATTCCATCGAAAACAAGGAATAATTTACTCTACATACATTATTGTCTCTCTAGTCTCTGGGCCAGTATTGGTTTTGCAATTTTATAACCCCTCATCCTTGAACAACAGAAATCATGTGACAAGTAGCAAATACGTTTGGGGTAAGGAGTAATTAGAGAAAAAATGAAGAGTAAACCCACTTCTCAAGGGAACACTACACCACTGATTTGTCTTCAGTCCTGCACACTGTCTACTTTACAGTTAAAGCTTTTTCAAATCCAAAGAAAATCATTGTCCATGATCTCTGTTGTAACCTTACACTGTTTGCCAGCAGTTTCTGTAATACAAATATCCCTTTTTTTGTCATCATACTTTAAATTCTGAATTGAGGGTAGAGAAAAGGAAGAAAAGAAAAGTATATATAATCCTCTTTTATTGTTCCCTCTCTCCTGTCTGAGGTTTCTGGCATGAGCCTTGACAGCAGTATAGACCTTCACATATTACCACTGCTTGACATTGTTCTGGCTAGAAGAACAGCCACTATATTGAAACCCCAGCCCTCTTTAGGCTGGGAAATAAAATTACACAAGTAGCACTAATGAACAAACTTACATCCCTTAGCTGAACACTACGAGTCTAAACTGAAGGTCCTTCTGTAATCTGTACTTCTGGCAATGTAACGTGAGTGTTTGCACTTTAAAGTTTCTACTGATAGATGGCAGCAAAATCTGGATTTTCAATAATCTTACATAGAAAAAACACAAATGTAGTGCTACAGCTACATTTTCTACTCATATTAAAACATTTTACAGACATCTCTTTGACCAAATAAGGAGTTATCAAGCTTAATTTGGATCTAGTTCAATATCTGCATCACATCAGGACACCTACAATACCATGACCGATGATTGATTGATAGATAAGGATTTAATTGACAAATTGCATACATGTGTGCAGGTATTTTTTATTTAAAATGGGCCATAAAAGCTAGCATCTACCCAGACTGTGTTTTTGCAAATCTATTGTGCAAGTAGCCTCAATGGCTTTGATTTGATTTGATCAGGAGTGAAGTCCTTCAAAATGCAGCTCACAGACATGATAACAATCATTGCTGTGCCTTCCAGACTAAAGTGGAGATTGACCATCCTGCGTGTTATCAGTTCAAAAGTATCAGTAATGGTGTGCTGCTGCTTTGCTACCTTTTAACGTGTGCATCTTGCACATTTTGCAAGACACTATACTGTAAATACTGAAACATATATCCAGGTTTTAGAGAACTATATGTTCCCATCTAGATAAGTCATTTTCATGGAAGGTCTTGTATAGTTAAGTATTGCTAAACCATGCACAGCTGTGTCGTAGGAGAGTCTGGGTGCTGGACTCTGTCTGCAGCCCAGACCTTTGACCAACTGAAAACATCTGGTGCATCATAAAATGTAGAATATGATAAAGAACAACAAGGACTGTGGAGCTGCCAGAATCCCATATCAGACATGGGACAAGCTTGCTCTTACAAAGTCCAGCAACTGGTCTCCTCAGTTTCTACATTTCAATTGGCCAGTGGTTGAAAAAGAGGGGATACTGCACAATGGTAACATGGAGCAAATTGTTTAGATGGGCTGTGATTTTTCATTAAATAGTCAAATAGTCTCACATTTATGTTTTGTTTTTTAAAAATAAAATGTGCAAATCATTTTCTTTTCATGTCACACAGCATCCCAACATTTTAGAATTAAGTATCTAAAAGTTTAATTAATGCTCTTTTCATTTCAGAAGTAGCATATGCAGAGTAATACTTAATGCAACTCTGTGAACCTAATTGATTTGATGACTTCTCACTCTTTTAACACAAGTGACCCCAATGTTAAAATCAGCAGCTTCAAGGAATGAACCTTGTCTTGAGTTAAAATGTCTGAAGGAAAATGAGACAATATTCACTAAAATTGAATAGGTATTTGAAGTGAATGTTGAGCCACATATATTCATTGGTAGTGATGCTGCTCATGTCTGCAATACACGTGGGCAAGAGAGAAAATACATCTGCATAAATTATAACAGCTGTTTTAATTATTTATCCTTAATTTTTGTGTAAAACAATGGCTTCTTTAGGAGCTTCCCTGTTTGTTTGGTTTAACAAAGTAATGAGACACAGTATATAGCCCTGTCTATTACAGCATCAATAGAATTAATCATATTATTTAAATTATCTTGCTGATAAACTGCATATAGTTTTGTATTAGTGTGCATATGTACTAATTTGACAGGGAGTGAACGTGGTGCTGGGGTATACAAGGACTGGTGAAGAGATTGGTGACAGGTGTGAATGAGTAGGGATCCAGACAGTGATTGGCTGTAGTGCAGGACTGGAGTGAGATGATTGGGAACAGGTGTGGATGATCAGGAGAGTGATTGCTGGGCAGAATGTGACAGGTAATGGTGCCGTTGTGACACACAACTTCTCCATCTTTTTGTGTCTGATTATCCAATAACCCAATCTAATCTAACATTATTTATAAAGCACCACAGTGGATCAAAGTGCTGTACAAAAGAATTGTGAATAAAATGAATTAGCATTAAGATATGTAAAAATAAAAAATAAAATAAAAACTATAGCAGGTTAATATATAAAACAAAACCAAGTGTCAAAAGGCCAAAATAAACAGGTTTGTTTTAAGAAGAGATTTATAAACAGGCAAGGAGGAGGCCTGTATGACATACAAAGGCAGGTAATTAACTTATCTTATGTTCACTGTTTTAATCTTGAATTCTAAGACACCAATTAGACTTTTATTTTTTTACTTTTTTCTTTGTGTAATGACAAGATTAATATTTATAAAAAATCATTTAGGCTTATAGATGTTTGGCCTAAATATGACAGAGGAGACTGCAATATGTATTTGTCTCATATGGTAAATCTTAACAACATAATTTTGGCCCCAGTAATTCTTTCACAGTGCAATTTTCTCAATACTGCATGCTATTTTGGTGGTGTGTTAACATGAGAATTCATATCCCAAATTTTGCCCAGAAGGTAGCTACTGTCCAATGCTAATGGAAAGACTGATAACATCGGCTGTTGATAAGAAGAAGATTGACTGTTGAGTGGTCAGAGAAGATGTTTGAGTGGGAAAAAAGATTTGGCGATGTGGAAGTAATTTTATCAGACCACTGGTTTGTCTATTCAATTTAATTCAATTCAGGTTACTTATTTAGCAACAATTCACAACTAAAGTAATCTCAGGCTTCAGTAACATCAATTTCAATAAAATAAAATACAATGCCAACTGGAATCCAATTCAGTCCAGTTCAGCATTATTTTAATGGCAATTTCTAGAATGTAGTGTAGCTTAAAAAAAAAAAAAAAGAAAAGATTTTATCAAACCACTAGTTTGATCCAGTCTCTTTGTTCTATTCATGCACAGGTTGGCAGTGGAGAGGAAAAACTATCATTTACCATTTAACATGAAGAGACCCCCAGCAGAACCAGGATATATGTATGTATGTATGCATGTATGAGAAGGGGGAATTAACCCCTTCAAGTGTATTTGTATGCTTATTTTTATGCTTACTTAACAGTTATGATTACAGCA
The DNA here is from genome assembly GCA_037177495.1 of Rhadinocentrus ornatus. Lineage (NCBI taxonomy): Eukaryota > Metazoa > Chordata > Actinopteri > Atheriniformes > Melanotaeniidae > Rhadinocentrus > Rhadinocentrus ornatus. The sequence continues at coordinate 16,898,524 of JBAMHW010000025.1, forward strand.
TGTTGCATTATTTTTAAATAAAATTGTTCATGCACAGTGTTTGTTATTATGTTTTGGCCCCAACAGCTTCAAAAACACACTGTCTGAGTTTTTGTCATAAAAAAGACTCAGAGACATGCTCTGATACGTGCTGATAACACTGTCCAGGCGGCAGCAGGTGACTCAGGTTTCGATTTTGCGTCAGTGTTCTTCAGTCTGTTTGGCGGTCATGGGGCAAAGGCTAACTCTTAAGAAGCCGTATTTTTGAATGCTAAAACAGCCTACATAGCATAACCTTTGTCCTAGAAACTTCCAGGACACAATTGCATAGTGTGGTATCTTCCTTTTTTTGTGGTGGGTTAAAAATTTTTACTTTTAACATAAGAACACACCTCTGAATCAGTTCACATTATATACAATAACTGACTTAAAGATAATTGTTTTCTGATATTTAGAAAGAAAAACATAATTCATTTAATAGTAACTGTTAAATGAATCCCTAATACATTTCTTAATTTGTGTGCTGCACTTTGAGCACAACAAACAAGCAATAAAAGTTAGTGATTGAGGACATATTAGCAATTTTATGGTTTTGATCTGATTAAAATAAGGTCATGGTGCCTTCTTTGAGATAAAAATGAATATGGATGCTGGTTTTTTTAACTATAGAAATTTTTGAGGAATTGTTTCAAGAATTCTGTGTTATTTACCCTAAATTAATCCCAAACCTCAAATAATATACCAGAAATCATTTAACAAAATCATGCTGACTGCCCCCGCCCAGTGCTGACAGACAAGTCTTTTTTACCTTTGTCCTGCCACAAGGACTGCTCAGACTTTGGAACCAGGGCGACATATCTACAAGTCCCAGGTAATCACCTACAGTAAGACTGGAGGTCTATAAAAGCCTGAAGAAACAAGCACAAGAATTAGTCTTCAGAGAAAGAGGGAGACTCTCCTTATTTGCCAGGAGCTAAGCCCATCATGTGGGGTGCTAAGCTCTGCCTTTTGCTGCTTCTGGGCACATACACACTAGCCCGTAAGTACTATGCTTTTCTTCTGAAGCTAATACATTTAAGACTTTTACATTTGAGTCGTAAAGTTATTTGGTAAAAAAAATAAATATACACATATATATATATATATATTATATATTTATATAATGTATTTGTAGCATGTGAAATGTAGACTATTTTCTGTGATGGAAAACATTTGTATTTTTAAAGTATTTTACAACTGAAGTATTTGGTGTTTAACTATTACAGGAAAAGCTAAACTTCAATTATTTATGGAAATACTGATTTATAGCATATATGGATTGATTATTTCAGTTAGGTATAAATGGTAGGTAATGTTTTGTTTTAATCATCTGTCACAGAGCAAGATGTGGGAAGTGCTGAAGAAGAATCTCCAGTTTGCTTTTGTGAGTTTCATTTTTGCTTTATTTTTTGTTTTATTCATGTTAACATTTCATAAGATGTGATTTGAATTAAGAAGACAAAACAATTTTCCCTTAATAGAAAAATACATACTCCAATGAAACTTCTTTAAATGATTATTTACATTAAGATATGTGTTTATGTTGCAAGTTTTGCTTGCATTAATAAAAGTGCTTTTATTTTTTTAATTTATTTATTATCCTTCATTATTAAAGACCTTACAGAATCTAGAGAGGACTTACATTTTTTGTTTATTTTTGCCTTGAAGATGACAAAAATCTGGCTTTAAAAACGGATGAAAGTGGGTTTTAAAAGTCTTATCAACTTTTTACTCAAAACCTATTCAGTCGCTGATAAAAAAAAAAGAAAAGTTTAACAGACATTTCTTAGTTTGTTTACAAAAGCAGCAAAAACTGACTGTGCTCTCTGAAATGTTATGTGTAAATATGCAAATGAAGTATCTACATGGACATCCAGTGAGTCCCACAAACTTCTAAATGATCAATTGTCTGACAGGATACACAATATGGAAGTAAACTGGTCCAAAAAGAAAAAAAAAATTCTAACTGATGCTTTAAACTGGTTTTAGTGGCCAAAAGGTACAAGAACTTCAACCGGTTTGTCTACAACTATGAAGCCGAGACCTTTAACAGTGTAAATGGAGCAACAGACAACAAGAGCGGTGCCAAAGTCTCCTGCACAGTAAGTATCTCATCCATGCTCATAACTGCAAGAAAAGAAAGAAAAAAACTCATTACCCTGAAGGTAAAACAGAAGTGCCAACAAATACATTTAATGCTCTCCACAGGTTGAGGTTGACGTGCCCCAGATGTGCAGCTTTATCCTTCGCACGACGGAGTGTTCTCTGGGTGAGATCTTTGATGTGAATGATGAAGGGAAGCCAGTGTACCGCCCTGCTGCTGGAGCTGAAGCTTTTAAAGTTGAAATGGCCAAGTAAGTTCAGGAAAGATTTTAAATTTTTTGTTTGCTTTGTTTGTGTGTGTGTGTGATCACTGGGCATAGCAACTGAGATAAAAAAAATAAAAATGTAAAGTGATCTAAATGTCAGGTTGCAAGTTTGGAGATTATGATCTGGTTCTGTACATCTCAAAAGGAACCCATTGAAGATTGTGGTGGAAGGACAGACTAATGTCAAACTTTACCCTGAGGATGATGAGCCTCTCAATATCCTGAACATCAAGAGGGGAATCGTCTCTGCTCTCATGGTGCCCGACATGGATGAGGAGGAAAACAAACAAATGGTAGCTCCTTTTCTTTTCTTTTTTGTTATTTATTATTTATAGATGCCAACTTATTCAGGCCAAATAGAGCTTGAATATGTGGTGTTGTGTGGTGCACAGTACAATGAGTTGCACAATGAGGAGATAAGCTGCCCCAGTCACTGATGATAAATTCACTTCTGTAACATCATGTTCTCACTTTGAAAATCTTCAGTTGCAGGTCAAAGTCCTAGATAAGTTTATCTTACTGTTGGCATCACCTGCTCCCATGACAGGGGTTAATCTTTCAGGTTCATTGATTATCCGATTTAGGGAGATAGCAAAGGACAGAAGGCACATTTACATCTCCAGCTCTTTCATCTTTGTTTTTGAGTTGTTTAAAAAATCTTAAATATTGACAAGGTCTCTCATCCTTCTTAGCCCACAGTTCATGGAGTGTGCTCCACCGATTTCACTGTCAACTCCAGAGAGGACATTGCTACCGATGTGACCATCAGCAGGGACCTGTCTGCATGTGACTGGTTCACTGCCCGCAGACAAGACACCAGTCCTCTGGCCCTCGTCTCTGGCATGGTAGGAGTTCAGACAGCTTGGTATTGTCACCATTAGATTAAAATAGAAAAATTGCTAATTATTTTCCATCATGTTACAAAACATAGAGTGGACATTGAAAGTTTAAAGCATCAAGTGTTACCTCATCTCACAAAGTAAGTTATGTTGCTGTCTTTGCACGATCAGAACTACCCCCTGTCCAAGATGATCAGCAGCACTCAGACCTGTAATTACAAGTTTGACAGCCAGAAGAAGCACATGACCAGTGGAGCCTGCACAGAGAAACACATCTTCCTGCCATTTTCCCACAAGTAGGTTTTAGGAGAAGGACAAAGCTTTGAGGCTCCACCTTCTATTTTCTTCTTCTTCTTTTTTCTCAAATAAGCCATCTTTGTTCTGCATTTTAAACTTTGCAATTCTTATCTTCAAAACCAGGAATGAATATGGAATATCTGTGATGGTAAGACAGACTGTGACTCTGAAGGAGATGGCCAAGACCAACGACAGAGTCTTTGACCACAGTGAGTGCTTTAGTCTTTAGAATAAGATGTAAAAATATTTCTCTGTGTGATGAACATGTCGGCACTTCTTGTGCTTACAATTTGTGGTATAATTCTAAACAGATGAGGCCAACCTCAAGCACCTGCCCATGGATGTTACTGATGACAAGTCCCTGACTAAGGATGCAGCCATCTCAACAATGCAGAAGCTGAATGATCTATCTCTTACCACTGAGGGCGAGAAGCGTGCTGGACTTTTTCATGAGCTTGTATCTGAGCTCCGTGGCCTGAAAGCTGACATCGTGGGCTCCACTGTTAATGAGATGATGGACATCTCCAGTGCTCTGACATGGCAAGCTCTTGCTCAGTGCGGGACCCCAGAATGCACCAGTGCCATGCTGACAGTTCTCAGGACCTTTGACACCGCTGCTCTTGAGGTCGATACTGTTGTCTACGCCCTGGGACTGATGTCTAACCCCTCTCGCACAATGGTGAAAGACTTGCTGGCAATGGCTCAGTACAAACAGAGCAAACCCATCATGTATGCTTTAAGCAATGTAGCCAGGAGGTAAGTGAATGAAATCTGAGAAGTTATCCTCAATACTGGTGCAGAAAGAAATGATTACTTTTGTTGTAAACTGGTAGCTTATCATTAAAGTCTGGGCTTGTTTCTAGACTGTACAAATCTGAAGGAATCACCCCAGAGATCACAGCTGTCTCTGAATTCATGGCCTCCCTTCTGGGTGAAGACTGTTCAGGAGAAAAAGAGCTGACGTACCTTACCCTTCGGGTAAGTTATCAACAACAAAATGCACCTCTTTTTGTGGAAGAATCCGGTTTTGTTATCATAATGACTTTGTTTGCTATTTTTACCAGGTAATTGGTAACATGGGAGATGCAATGGAGGCTGTTAACCCTACTATTAAGACCACCATGGTGAAGTGCATGAGACAACCTGCAACCACTTTGTCTGTGCAGCTGACTGCCATCCAGGCTTTCAGGCGCATGTCTGTGACAGATGAGGTAGCTAACGTCCTGGTTCACATGAACGTTTTGCTCCTTTTCAGACTTCCAATGTGATGTTTCCAAAATACAGTGTGAAATTGTGAGGATTGAAATAGTCACTGTTATTCTGTCCAGATTCGCTCCAACCTCCAGAGAGTCTGCCAGTACCCCAAGGGTGCTGTGCAGAAGCGCCTGGCTGCTTATCTGATTCTGATGAGGAATCCCCAGGACAGTGACATTGAGATAGTGAAGAAGCTTCTCAAGCAGGAGCAAAACATGCAGATCAAGGCATTTGTGTCTTCTCACATCTACAACATCATTTCCTCAACTGATTCTGAGACTAAAACGTGAGAAAAAGCTGCTTTTACACTCTTAATATTATTTTATTGAAGCACTGTGTTGATTTCATTGCCCATCTGACTGTTTTGCCTTTAATGGTACCTCAGGCTTCGCAAACAAATCCTGGATGCCCTTGAGGACACTGATGTTGACACACACAATGACTACACCACCAAATCCCGCAACTACAAGCTGGGCGTAGCACATGAAAGCATGCTGGCCAGCATTGAGGGCAATGTCATTTTTGATCCTAGCAACCAGTTGCCAAGGGAGGTCCTGCTGGAAACTACCCTGAAAGCTTTTGGCTACAGCATGGATATTTGGGAGGTTTGTTGAGTATGATACATAATGATAGTTTATTGTTTTTGTCTAAGTATGTTTGACCATTCATACAAATTAATTTTAATTCAATAAAGAAAATCAGATTTATTTATTTATCTAATTTATGTAGCTTGGCATGGATGGAAAGAACTTTGAGCCAAGCATTGAGGCTCTGTTTGGACAGAATGGCTTCTTCCCTGACACTGTGTCCAAGGCTCTGTACTGGGCTGAGGACAAAATGCCACCAAAGGTCAGAGAAGTTCTGGAGAAATGGGTTGCTCCCCTGAAATCAAAAGGACAAAAGGTACATTATTATTTATGTGCTGTTCTGGTTGATTTTATCATTTAAAAACATTCCCCATTGGCAGCTAACATGATGGCTCTTTCTAATAAGGTTCCTGAAAATCTTGTAAAAGAAATTGTCCGCAACTTCAACAAGCTGGTAAAAGATCTGCAGAGTCAAGATACCCCAGAGGCCATGGCCTATCTGAGGATCATGGGAGCTGAGCTTGGCTACATCAAGGGCAGCGACATGAAGTTTATTGCTCAAAATGCAATGACGTATGCAGATATGTTCATGAGGATAATTCCCACCCAGGTATTGTTCTGTACTTGTTTAATAAGTATATATATATATATATACATATATAGCATGGTTGTACAGGGTTTTATTACCACAAGGAGGTTAAATTTGTTTGGGTTTTTTTTCTGCCAGGCCCTGACTAAACTGATATCAAGCACTGACAACAAAATGTTTGCCCACTACATCTTCATGGACAACAAATTCATAATGCCAACAGCCTCTGGCATGCCTCTGAAGTTTGGTCTGTCTGGCACCTTCGCACCTGGTGCTAAAGGAGGCCTTCAGATTGCTCCAAGAATGGTACAACTAAGTTGATTTATAAATAATAGAGTGTAACAGTGGTTGCCATTTTACATTTTAACAAACTATCCGATTTCTTCTGATTGTATTCACAGAAAGAGCTGGTGTTCAGTCCCTCAGTTGGAGTTGAGTTTGTGACTCAGATGGGTGTCCACGTGCCTGAATTTGTTGTCTCTGCTGTTGAGATGCGTACAAGCTTGTACCATGAGAGCGCCCTCAATGCCAAGATCACCATGGAGGAGAACCAGGTCAAACTCTCTATCCCTGCCCCACAGGGCACCACCAAGTTTTTCAGAATTAGGTGAGAAAAATCATAAATACATTCATATTTGTACTTAATAGAGTAAATATGTCAAGCCTACGCTGTAGTTGGCAAACACTTATTTGATTTTGATTGTTATAAAGATGGTCAGATTAAGTTCTTGACATGTTCTACAAAGTTAAAAGAAGTTAAATCTGGTTTTGCTTTTCATCTAAATAGTAACAAAGTGCTGATTGTGGGTGCTGGACATGCCTCAGTGATTCCACACAGACTGAGTGAGGCAAACTGCAGCCCTCTCTTCTCCGGGGTCAAATACTGCACAAGACTGCACGTTGGTGATGTTGATAAGTCCACTGCTCCTTACTTCCCTCTGAATGGAGAGACACTGTAAGTTAGTTTGATTAACTCACATTTAGTGTTTGCAGTTATACAGTAAACACACAGTAGAATACGTATCTAAAGACTCAGCAGAGACTTTATTTTACTGCAGATTTGCTGTTGACATCAAGCCTACTAAAGAGGTGTCTGAGTACACAGCCACCATTGCCTATGAGCTTCTCAGTGAAGGAAAAGATGGCCGCCAGAAGGTTGATTCTTTGAAAATGACACTAAGAGCTGAAGGTAAGACATATTTTAAAAAATTTAATCAATTTATCCAAACCATATTGTTCCTTCTCATTTTGTGGAGTTACAATATTCAGAAGCAAAGCTATAATTGTTTTAAAATCTCTTATTTCAGGTTCTCAGCCAACAGAGGCAACAGCCACCATGAAATACAACAGGAACAGAAACGTCTTCACCACCAAAGTCCAGATCCCTGATTTTGATGTTGAGGCTGGTGTTAGGATTGGCATGACAGACAACAGTGCAAAGGGTAAATCTCTCACGTTTGAGATCTCCAACAAGAACGGGCCCCAGCTGACTCTGATTGGCCAAGCCAAGTGAGTAAACTTATTTGATCACTATTACAAATGTACCTTTCTTTGAGCTGTGATTACAGTAATGTCAACACTTATTTCATATCCAGGCACTGAGAGCTTTTTATATATGTATTACAGGCTTCAGGCTATGACGGATGGCATGCTGCAGGTCCAGCTGGTAGTCCCCTCTCTCAGGACTAATGCTACTGTCAGTGCTACTGTGAACAAAGTTGAGGGACTCACAATGCAGATCAAGAGTGATGTTAAGCTCCCAGAAGTCACTTCTATTCAGGCAGTCACCTTTAAATATGGTATGTCTGTTAGAGAACAGTGATAATCATCTTAAAATAAAATAGAATAGAATAAAACACTAACAATCTCAGAATTAAATGCTAAATTAAATAGCAAAATCTTTTCTATTTAAGGTAAAGACCAGGCTGAGATTCATCTTATGTCCAACATGAATGCGGACACGAAGATCCCAGTGCACTACACTGAAGCACTTCGCAACTGGCTCAGGCAGTTTGCAGAGGATGTCATGGACCAGCAGGTTATTAACACCGACATGAAACTGCGTCACATCTTCAACAAGGGACTTGAGGTGAAAAGAATACATTCATGGGAAATATTGCTAAATACATTTATTAATTATGTATTATTAAATCAGAATTTCTTGTCTCTGTTTTTTTTGTTGTTGTTGTTTTTACATTTTAAAAATAAATTAAATGTTTTTTTCTTTATATATCTTAAAAATAGGCCAGCGGCATGTGGATGGACAAGATCTCAGCTGATGTTCCTTATCTTGTGGATCTGAAGGAACAAATTGCTCTGGAAATACCATCAATGCCAGAAAACCTGTTCATGAATTTGTGAGTATATTTGGATTAGCAGCTGTTCAAAATCATCATCTTTATCCTGATTAAATCAAACTTTTTAAAGTTTTTTAAGGTTAACATGTTTTGTGTAATCTTTTCACCAGTGAAAGCACATTCAGATACCAGTTCAACCAGAACCGCTTCATGATCAGCATCCCTCTGCCTCTTGGAGGAAAATCATCCAAGGAGCTGAGGATACCTCCTGTCATCACCTCCCCACAGATTTCCCTGCCTCAGCTGGACTTTGAGCTTGCCCCTCAAAACTTCCAGATTCCAAGTTTTACCATCCCCTCTGAATGTGATCTTACCCTGCCCCTGATGGGAATGATGGAAGTGTCTGCCAAGGTCAACAGCAACTTTTATGATTGGGAGGGAATGATTATTGCTGGTAACAGCACTTTAGACTCTCCCAGCTACGTGGCAAAGATCAGCATCATGGCTGAAAGTCCAATCAAACTTCTTTCCTTCTCAGCTGAGGGTAATTTAGCTTTATTCTGTTTTATTGATATTATTATGATCTAATGTCACAGAAGCAGTTGATGCTAATTAATATTTTACTGTTTTTTCTTTTGTTTTCTTTTTTACTGTTTTTAGGAGCCACCAAAATCACAGACACAGCAGAGAAAACTATTGAACTCACGCTTGATGGATTGCTGAACCACATGCTCATCACCACAGGTTTTAGTGTGCTGGAAAGCATTGCTGTCACAGACAATGTGCTGACAACAGGTCGCTACAACTTGCATGCTAAAGCGCCGTTGGGTCTGGACACCTCAATGACCATTACCACCCAGCTGACCCTAGACTCCACCATGCTCTTTGGAGACGTTAACACAGACGGAAGTGTGACTGTTGGACCCTTGAATGTCGCCACCACCACTTATCTCCACACCTTCTCTGTTGAGCCAGCCAAGAAAGAAGCAAAGATGGAGAGCACACTAAGGGTGACTTCTGAAATCCTAAAGCTTGCACATAAGATTAAGGCATCATATGAAAATGATGAATATCTTTTTGAGTCTAACACCAATTTGGACTCTAACCCCATCAAGCACACTACTAAAATAAATCTTAACTTCAAGGATGCCAAACTCTCTATTCAATCTGATTCTGTGACCAAGGCTGATGAGAAGATGCATCGTAGCCAGATGGAGATCTCTGCCTCCGAAGGTCAGGCAACCCTCAGGATAGAGAACCAAGCTGATGATACACAGAACCGTGCCTACTCCTTGCTCACTGGAGCCTTAAACCCCTCTGGCTTGGAGATCAATGCCGATGCATCCATTAACATCTTCTCAAGCCTTGCCTCCCACAAGGCAACCTTGACACTTAACACAAATGGTCTGACCACCAGCTGCACCACAACTGCCCAGCACAGCCCTGTGACATTTGAGAATATTTTCCATGGGGGAGTGGACACATCTGGCGCCACTCTGTCTCTCACAACAAAGGGAGCCATTCGAGAAAACAAAGCAGAGCTCACTGTTGAGGGAAAGCTTGCAAGCACAGAAGTCTATCTCAACAGCATGTTCAAGGGTAACCTCTTTGACATCAACAGCAGGAACAGAGTGAATCTTAGACTGAATGAAGATGGCTTGGTCCTCTCTAATAACATTGTTGGATCTTTCAAGGAGATAAGAACCGAAAATACCAATTCACTGTCTCTTACACTCAGGTCTTTTACCCTTCAATCTAAGACTGACAGCTTTCTTGACAAGAGCAACTCCTACATGCATGAAATCACAGTCAACATGGAGCGTTTCACTGCCTCAGCTATTGTGAAAAATGACCTGAAGGTGATGTCAGTTAACTTTGTGAATGATGCCCTGTTCAAGGCAGAGCCCTACAACATAGAGATGGCTGGAACACTGATGGGAACCTTCTCAGAAGAAGAGCTCAAGAACACTTATGAAATCAAATTTGTCGACATGATCCTGTCTGCAAAGTGCAACACCAACGGAAAGCTCCTGGGGTCCCACATGACACATAGCACTGACATAGAGGTTGCTGGTCTTACTGTCAAGTTTAACAATGCGGCTAACTTCATCTCACCATCTCTTCGTCTAGACAGCACTGTCAAAACTGTAGCGGCACCCTTCACTCTCAACATTGATGCAATTTTCAACTCAAACGGTGCAGTGTATCTGTATGGAGAGCAGAGTGGTGAACTTTACAGCAAATTCCTCCTGAAAGCAGAACCCACACTGTTTACGCAGTCATTTGAGTACAGAGCCTCGACCAGCCATGAAATAGTGGGCAGGCCCGCAATCAAGACCAATATGGACAACAAGTTCAACAGCATGCTGAGCCTCCAAGAGCAAAGCGTCATACTGAAGATATCTTCCACCATAAATGAGCACAATTTTGACCAAGAAATAAGTGCTCATAACAATGCAGAGAGAATGGGTGTTGAAATGAAGGGAGCAGTCTCAACTCCATTTTTCAGTGATGACAAACAGGATTACAGCATCTCCGGATTTGTAAAGTATGACAAGAACAGCAACAGCCACTTCATCCAAATCCCTTTCATTGAACACCTGCCTGTAGTCATTGAAAACATGAAAACCACTGTGATGAAAGTGTTGGATCGCAGCATGGAGATGCTCAGAGACATCAACACCAGATATGAGATCAGTGCCAAGTTTCAGAGCAAAGTGGGAGAACTGAAAGAAGTAATTGACAATTTTGACTTCAACCTCTTTGTTCAAGATCTGAAAAAGTTTATCAACTCGGTGGAGAATTTCATCACCAACATGGCTTCCAAATTCCCAAGTGACAAAGTCATTGATCTGCTTAGATCTATCAAGAAAGAAGTGAGAGATATGATCCAGAAATATAACATTCCCAACAGGCTCAATGCGATCTACACCAAAATAGAAGAGTTTCTCTCCAACTATGAAGTTGAAAAAATAATTGCTACCTTCATGGATGAGGTTGTCAAAATCATGAAGCAGTATCAGGTCAGAGAGAAGATTCAGCATGCATTCAATGCCCTCAGGTCAGTTGACATCCAGCCTTTGCTGAAAAAAGTTATGGTGCCGGTTCAGGAGCTGGTGAATGAGCTATATTCCTTTGACTTCAAACAGCTGATTGATGACATGAGTGACTATTTCATGAGAATGATCCAGAAACTCAAATCCTTTGATTATGAAACATTCTCCATGGAGCTAAAGGAGAAAATGGCAGAGATGAGCAAGATTCCCTGTTTTGGAAAACTGTATAGTGAGTTCAGAATTATCTCACCTCACTACAATTTCAGGACGACCGCTGACCTGGAGAACACCACAGTCACATCAGAAACACCAGAGTTTAAAATGAACCTCAACTCACAGGCTGAATCCACTCTAAGAGCACTTGACTTCACCGTGGATGCCAGCGCACATTTTGCTGCCCCCAAAATGAGCCGTTTGTCCATGTCTGAGAACATAAAGGTTGTTCAGTCTTCCTTTACACTTGACCACAAGGCAACAATGACTCTCTATGGCCTGTCAGCTCAAGCCTCTGCTGAAACTACTGCAAAAGCCGCAACTGAGCTCTACGTTGCAGAGCTTGTCAATAAAGCATTCTTTGCCATGGAGGATGGAGTTTCTGCCACCATGGATACTAGCTACAACCATGACCTCAATATGCCACCCCTCAACATCTTCTCCAAAACAATCATTAATCAAAAGACTGTCTTCGGCTTTGAAGCTGGTACCATTCGCCTGACTTTTAACAACCTGGCCAATGAAAAATATGATATTCAGGACTTCTCTGATGAGGCAAACCACAAGAGTGACATTGAGGTTACCTTGGATCTCCACACAGCCAAACTGACCTTCACTGGAAAGACAGCCAGCAAGCACTTCAAGATTAATCAAGATATTGTAGCTGACATATGCATTTACCGCCATGCCATCATTGAGGCCAAGTTTGAGACTGAAACACCTTTCATGAAGAGCAGCATTGCAGAGGTCAAGCTTCAGGCTAAGGTTGAAGACATGAAAATTGATTTCACTGCCTCTCACCAAGCAGAGTTGGATGGTCAGATTAAAGGAACTCTCTCAAACTCTGCCCTTGCTTTGATCACACCTACAGAGCTTATGTTTGACACCAAGAACAAGGGAAATGCCAAGGTTTTTCTTCCTTTTAAGCTGATTGGAAAAGTGGATCTTCAGAATGACATTGCTTTTACCCTGAACTCTGAAGTGCACCAGGCAAGCTGGACAGGCCTGGCTCGATTCAACCAGTACAAATACTCCCATTTCTTCTCCATGGAAAATAGCGAGAAGGAAATTAACATGTTTTCCCAAATCAGTGGAGAAGGAGATTTTAATATGCTGAAGGAGCCTATCACCATTCCTGAAATAACTGTGCCATTTGTTGACATGACCATACCAAAAGTGGAGGAATTCTCACTCTGGGAAGACACTGGCCTGAGCTACCTCCTGACCACAACTCAGCAGACATTTGACATGAACTCCAAGTTAAAGTATGTTAAGAACCCTGAGATGATCACCATTGACATTAATGTGGATCCAGTCATCAATGCCATTAATAGCAACTTCAAGGCACTTCATAAGAAAGTATTGATCAGCAAGGATAATGTTGCTAACATCCTGGCTTTATCTTATGACAAAGCAAAAGAAGAGTATGAAAAATACAGCATTGAGCTGCCTAAAACCATTACAATCCCAGCCTATAAAGTTCCAGTGATGAATGTTGAGATGTCCTCATTCACAATTCCTGTGCCTGATGTCACTGACATTACAATGCCCACCCTGCATGTTCCATCTGCCCTCAGCAAGATGACTATCCCAAAGTTCACCTTGCCCAAAATTAAGAGCATCAAAATCCCTGTAATGGGTGATCTGACCTATGAGTTCACCATGAAAACAGCTATTGCCACACTCCAAACTGATGCAAGCATCCTTAACCAGGACGGCCTCAAGGTCAAACTGGATGTCTCCTCCAAATCCGACTTTGAGATGCTAGCTGGAAAGATTGAGGGAACTACCAATGTTAACACAGTGGGTGAATTTAAAATGGCCTCTGCCATGTCTGTAAAATACTTCCTACTTGAGGGAAACCATGAAAGTGATATCATCTTAAGTTTTGAAAATGCAGAGACATCCATCACCAACTCGGCCAAGGTCCATCTACCTCACTCAACTAAGGAAATCTACCAGGTGATTACTGGAAATCCAGTGGAAGGCTTTGTTGTCTCCATGTCCTCTCCATCTGCAGGACACATTGCTGTTCAGGTGCAGACCAAGCGGCCAGCACAAGTGAAAGCAAGAGTCTATGGTCGCTACCCGGTAAGGAAACATTTGCTTATCTGAAAAGCAGCAGGCTGTGTTCTTAAAGATCTCTCATGTTTCATATTTATATTTTTTTAACAGACTGAGCCAACAACAGATATTGACATCTTTGGTCTGAAGATGTCTGTGGTGGACTCTGAAAAGCTGAACCTTCAAACAACCTGGAACACAGAGATGCCATATGAGATGATGCTGGAAATGAAGAAACATGTGCCCATGATCACGGATATGGTATCTGATACTGCTGCCATGACAAACAGAAAGATCAACAGGCTTGTTAGAAGCCTTAGGGGTTCATTTGAAAAAGCTAGAAGGCAGGGTAAAGCAATGTTTAGCACAGCTATTAATTACCTCGCAACAGTAAATTCCTCTAATGTTATGACAACAAATAATACCATTATGATTCTCAATGAGTACCAAAAGAAATTTGAACATGTTCTTGATGCTATTGTTAAATTCCTAAGTGAGACCAAGTTTCAGATCCCTGGCTATAAACAAAGACTCTCTGGACTTGAGGTCTACCAGAAATTTAGTGCTTTTGTTTCCGATGTAATGGAGGAGGCTCTCGAAAAGTTTCCAGCGTATTTTGCCTCCATGTTTGCTGCAGTCATTGATGAATTACAAGCCATTGAATTCACCCTTCCAGGCTCTGACCACATTGTCCGAGGGAGAGAAATTCTTGATGACTTGTTTGTAGCTTTGAGGAAAATCCAGAACCAGCTGATTGTGACTGTGAGGAAACTTGGTGAAATCCAGTTGAGTGAAATCTTTAAGAAAATTGCTGCATTTCAGATGTTTGCCATTCAACAAAGTGAGAGGCTTTTTCAAACTCTTAAATCTCAAAATATAGAGAACCTCTCCAACTTTGTGACTGATGTGTTCAATGATGCCATTAACTCCCGCATTCTTGCTGATGTTGTAGAGCAGGTTGAAGAAATCCAGAAAGTCATTGTGGAATATCTAAAATCTGTGGCAGATAAAATCCACTACATTTTGGCTGACATGTCCACTGAACAGCTTAAAGCTAACATCCAGTCTTGGATTGATTCATCAGTAAAACGCATTAACACTTTCCACAACAATGTCATTAGGAGCCTTCAAGAAAAAAGCAAGGACATTGAACCATATGTGAGAGTAGGTGACAGAAAGATAGATGTTGACATTCCCCTACCATTTGTTGCCAGATTCAACTAAGTGGCCATGACTACAAAAAATTAAAACAGTGTTTCTATTAACTACTTCTCTTTTGTAACCAACAACATAATATTGAATGTATTCTCAAAACAAAAAGTAAGCTATATGTTAACAATGTCTTATAATGCTTGTCTCTGCCTTTTTCCATATAATTTTGTTTACTATGTCACAGTAGGCAATTGTTCTTTTCCCTCTGTGTTTCCTTAGTGTCATGTACTATTTAAAACCCCATGTGTGTACCAATAAATACAGTTTGTACTGCATTCATCTCTGAGTATTAACATGAAAGTCTCTTTTGTGCCAAACAGATGTGCTCTTACATGATTTGTACACCCTTATTAAATTGTAACTGGTCCCCTTACTGAAACTAAAAGCAAATCAAAATGTCTCTTTAAAGCTGAACATAATTCACAATACACCTCTGCCGCATGCCAAGTCAATTGTATCATCTTGTCTAAATTTAGATGAGACTAAAATAGCATAAATATCTGTGGCAGACATACTTTCTTATCATAAAACAAAGAGGATGAGGCAGTTTACAGGAATGAGATAGAACATCTCACGAAGTGGGGTGTGAGCAATGACATGGTGTTGAACATTTAACATCAGAAATGAAAAGAAGTCCCAGTTCCTGCAATTAAATTTATACAGATGCATCACTGAACGCCTTCTCACCAGCTCCATGACTATGCAGTATGCTAACTACATAGCTGCAGAGCATATTATTGAGCTGGAACATCCACAGTATGATTCAATATACACCAGCTGACTGATGAAGAAGGCCTACGGCATTAATATGGACACAACCCAACCAGGACATCACTGTTTGAATCGCCACCTTCTGGGAAGACATTTAGAACATTAAGATCCATCACCAGCAGGATGAACACCAGATTGCGTTCAATAGCTGTGACCTCCATCCCAAACCCCCTTCCTCAGAATCTCTGCAACTGCCTCTGGCATGCAGACACACTTCCCTTGTACACACATTGTCATGCCTCCATGCTTCCCCCATCCCCTATGAATACTCTGAACTGTGAGCACCAAATTTCATTGTAGTCTTTATGACAATGACGCTAATTCTGATAAGTGCACGAATAGCACATTTGGGGTTGATAGCCATACTAAAAAGAGAAGCCTAAAAATGACCTTTTTGTAATCTTAAAATGGAATAAATAAGTTTTTACCAGTTATGGATATTTTATAACCATATATAGTGATTGTTGTTTAAGTTAAACTTAATACCATGCATTTACAATCCAAAGTATATAAATATAAATAGAAGTGCAACATTCTGTCAGAGTTCAATGCTCATATTATTGGGATTTAACAAGTAACGCACTCAAAAATTTTCTTAATTTTATCACTTTCTGCAGTAAAATGGGACACAAATAAAATATTAATAGCTGCTATCATGAGGCTTAAATGAAAGTCGTCAGTAAAAGTATTCCTGTAAAAGCAGAGATAAAATCATGATGCACCAAATTCACTAAAAAAAAGTCCAGTCATGGTCACATATTTGTAAATTAAACTTTCTTGAAAGTAATATTCATGTGTAGGAAAATGAGGCAAAACACTGGAAAAGCAGACAAGCATTGATTGCTTTTTATTGGCGTTTCCATACCAGCACCACTTGTTCTTTTACACTCTGTTTCGTTTTTCCTCACAAATTTTCCATTGTTTCAAATGTACCATTCTACCATAGAAAGTCTTATACAAACACAACGGTTTAGCACATCCAGCGTCTTCCTTCACCAGGTTTAAGCCACATAAAGAAGGAATCTGCAATGTCTGGTCTGTGTAACAACATTGCAAATCAGAGGCACATGAGGGGGGCCAGTGTGGGAAAATTAACCAGTCCAGCACATTGCATTCCTGTCCTGTAAGTCAGCAAAAAAAGAAAAAAAAAAAAAAAAAGAAAACCCAGCAACAGAAGGCAGAGGGGAATGTGACTTTTACAGCATCGTAACTCTGGGTAGATTTATAAAGCATGAACATTTTACACTTAAAGTATCTTCACTGTGGTGAAGAACAGAAGAAATACATGTTTAAAATCATTCTTTTTTGGTTTTGGAAGACAGTTAAAAGAACTAGTATAGTAAATCCAACACGGTTTTACCCTCGATAACCAGTGTAGCAACAGTGTATGTAATTGATGTTCATAGCTGTCACTTGAACAAGCACTCCCAGCACCATGCAAGGGAGTTACACAACACTTAAACGGGTGACTCTATGAAAGGTTAACTCAAATATGTCAATCTATGTCCCCATATAGTTTTCATCTAAAAAATCTGGGGTACATTCACAGTCATAACGGAAGACATTGAAATTCATATCTCAGCTAATTCTAAGTCCGGTTTACAGCTTCAAACATTTTCACTAGTTCACATTTAGTTTTAAAACCTCTCTCATTTAAGCTTGAGTAACTGCTGTAAGACAATGTAATAATCAATAACCTACCATAACAGGCTCAAAGCGATGTGTTTAAATTGCCATCAGATGGCTTAATCCCTAATCAGCATGTGCTGTCGGTTCAAATACAGAAGTTTCTTGACAGAAGTGAGCAAATCACTCATAACATTGGCTGTTTAACTGCAAAACAACCCGTAGCTAAATATAGGATGTCAAGCAGGTCTTCCACGTCACAACTGAGATGCATCAGTCTCAGAAACAACTGTCCTCACTGAATGTTTGTGCTTCAAATGATTTGGTTCAAGTGAGTTATAAGGTCCAGCTGTCAATTTGACCACAGTTGAGCATAAAAAGAAAAACATTCTTACAAAAAAAGAAGCAATTCTGATTACATATATAACAATGCATTTAGCCCTTTTCATGACTCTTGAGATGGTTCGGGGTTTAAGTCTGGACCTTTTTTCAATGACAACTATAAACAAGACATTTATCATTGCGTGACTGAAAACAACCGTTTAGGATTTGGCTTCCAAAACAGATTTCAAATAGACTTAAGCTGTGCATTGTATAATTAAAAAGTGGCATAAGATTTTACCTGGAACAACACAGAAGACTAAAGGAATTGATTTCTGCTAAATATTGTTGTAACCAAATACTGTGGAATTTCACAAACTTAATACAGTCATGTAATAACACTAAATGGACATAAATTACAGTGCAATGTTTCTGCTTTGCTCGTTATAACAAAGTGTGGTGTTAATTAAGGCTGTGACCAATCCCAACACTTTGAAATACATAAGAGATCAGCTGAAGTCTTGGCTGGCAACAAGGCCTTGGATAAGGCCATGTCCACAGGAGAGAGGATGAAAAGTCTCCCAGTGTAATAAAACGAGTTGTGGTTTGTTTTTTTTACTCCTCCACTAGTCAGACTGGGGTCATGCGACCCAAAAAGAACATGCTGTAACCACTGCATTTCACACTCATACACACCCCACTATCAGATGATATTTGGGTGTGCTCAAAACAACGTGTTCGTAGTCATTGGTTTTGGTTCAGTCAAGGGCGTCTGATTAAAAGGGAGTGTCCAAACCACGGTCAGAGCTCGCACATGTCCAGACACCGACCCCGGCGGAAGGAAACGTTTTGTCTGCACGTCAAAACCCCCCAGACAGGGAGACAGGGTCACATCAAAACGCAACATTTCAGACATCCACCTGGTGGGGTTCGTCGTTTTTGTAGGGCTGCTCGTGTTGCAGTTTCGAACACTTCCCATATCCCCTCCTTTGTTTTCGCAGAGCACTCCAAATAGTCATATGCTCCAATGCGCATGGCCATGGCGCGGCCGTCCTCGGCTTTCACGGGCTCCAACTTCAACCGAGACAGCTCGTTCTTGATATTCTCGTCGTTACGTAGATCCTTCTTGTTGGCCACTAATATGATTGGCACATTAGGGCAAAAGTGTTTGACTTCAGGTACCCACTTTTCGGGGATGTTTTCCAACGAGTCCGGGCTGTCCACGGAGAAACACATGAGAATGACATCAGTGTCGGGGTAGGAGAGAGGGCGCAGCCGGTCGTAGTCCTCTTGTCCAGCTGTGTCCCACAAAGCCAGCTGGACTTGCTTGTTGTCTACTTCTATGTCCGCCACATATGTCTCAAACACAGTCGGCACATACACCTCTGGAAACTCGTCTTTGCTGAATAAAATCAGGAGACACGTTTTCCCACATGCGCCGTCCCCTACCACCACAAGTTTCTTTCGTATGTCTGCCATTCGTGTACTTTCTTAGCTCTCCTTCAAATGCCGCATCCAAAACCTCAGATGTCCTGTTGTGTCGTCCTCCCGCCGCCTTCTGCCCTTAAACGGGTTTGTGACACGGAACAGACCAGTCCTGCAGGAACTTTCCCATAAAAATCTCACAACCTTTACCAGTATCCACTGCCATCTCTTTATAAAGCGTAGGGTGGTTTCCTAAATATAGCAATCCAATCGCAAATAGGGAGGTGAGATCACAGTTTGTAAAGGAAGTGGTGATTGGGTCTCATCGGTTTTCCACATGAAGAGGAGGGTCATAAACCACGAGGAACCACCTGACTCTGGATCAGCCAAAATCAACCTAAACCTGATGCATGAAGATGTATCACAAAAAATTTATA